>JARVZY010001892.1:0-183000 GCA_030686995.1 Artemisia argyi
TTTGGCCGTGAGATGCACCAGCCTCACAACACATTTCCATCTCAAAATTTTCTAGCTCTAAGTGCTCTTGTTTGAAGGTTTAAGTATTCTTGTCAAAGTCCTAGTGTTGGTTTATTCAATTAAAGGATAATAGTGGAAGATTTTCAAGGGATTGATCTAAGGATTTTATTGGGAAGTCTTGCAAGTATCTTGGTTATAAAGTTCAAGGTTTAAGGTATTTACAAGATTGGGTTAAAGATTAGAGGACAAGGTTCAAGATTGAACGGTGATTAGTGGTGTTTAAGGATGAATTGTTCTTGTATTTGTTGAAATTGTTCATCCAAATCATTGTAAGATTTATATTTATTTTCCATGTTTTCATTCAATTTGGATGTAATAGACTACTGGACTTAAATGTATTTTGTTGATATAAGTCTGATTTGATAAGTGTTTGATATTGTACACATGATTTTTAACATGAAAATAAGCTAGGACAAGCCCAAGTAGGTTGTATGAATCTGAATTCTGAATCAGCCCCAAAGATGGAATAGTCTGCACAACTCAGTAAGTTATGTACCTGAGGTAATTAGATAGGGTGATAGAGCTATGTCTTGTGATCGTTTCGTCGGGTGGCGCACCTTATAACTCATCCCGATGAGTAAATTAGAGCCAAAATGGCGAAAGGTGTCAAAATCTGCAGACCAGATTTCATTTAGAAAAATCTCATAGTTCTGATCATTTCTGGAGGTCGGCCCAGTTTTATGAAATGTAGGAAACATCCAGACTTAAACGTAGCCGGAAACCTCACCTCAATCGGGGTTGTAGAACTCTACTTATGGTCATTTCCGTGGGACTGCAGTGTGCTGCCAAACTTTCTGCATTGAACTAGGAAATTTAAATTGTAATTTGAGTTGTGTTATGAGAAAATAAAGAGTTTAGACCACTAAGAATTGATAATACATTTATATACTACTCTAAGGACATAAGAACCAAGTCAAAATATTTTACATGATTGAAATAGTGTATTGATCAAATCGGGATAACTCTATATCTAGAAACCGAAACACGACCATTAAGCATAAATGGGAACCATTTGACCACGGTTATATAAAAACAAAGTGGTAGGACTCACTATCGGAAAATGACTCATTTACCTATCCATAAGTTTATACATGACTTGAAAGTAATAATTTATGGAATATGTGATATATTGAAAGTGATATAAACCCGACCTTAGGGTAGCCTATCAATAGGGCTTGTTACTATTTTTAATAAAAACTAAACTTTCGTATTTTTGTAAACTTACAAAAATGTGTACAATGTCAAAAGTAGATAAAACTTTTATAAAAGTTATTTTGTGCTTTCTCGTCATATATATGTGTATATATCTAAAACGCGACTATTATATTTTTAGGTCGTTGTTAAAAGCTCGTGACTTCTTGATATACGTTATATCATTGTAATCCGCTGCTAATAACTACAGTGAGTATTCACGAACTCCTTTTTCTAACTATTTTAATCGTTTTGGGGTGGATGCAAGAATTATACTTGAACTAAATTGATTACTATTTATTGAACTCTTTTGACTTAAACTTTTGAACTTGAATCAAACTCTTGAACTTTATTGTGAACTTATGACTTGTTTTGAACTTAATGAACCGTATGTGCTATGACCTAAAGTCTCACCTTATTGGTGGAGCGTTCTTGACCTAAAGTCTCGCCTTATTGGTGGAGCGTGCGAAGTCTCCCATGTTCGGAGCGTTCTTAATTGTATATAATAGTTGTATGATGTACTATTCGTACATTCGCATTGTTCGACACCTATCAGTAGATAATATGGATAGCGCTATTAGAGGTCGGCCAACCTCTCGTTCACTATGTTACGGGACGCATATTATTTATTTTAAGGGCTTTGCCTGGAATACATTATTATATACGTGGTGCTTATATTGTGAACTATTATGACTGCGTGTGCTTGACTACCAAACATACTACTTTATATGCAATGGGTTGTGAACACACAGGTTGCAAGTTTTGTATGGGCGGGATTTGCAACTGAGTGGATTTACAATGCCTTTGCCTTGTGAACTTTCTTAAAAGGTTTTTCATATTATATAAACTGTGTGTACTCACCAACTATTTTCATAGTTGCCCCGTTTTCTCTCATGCGTTTCAGGTGATCGTCAGTAAGTTTTTCTTCAAGGTCTATGCATAATGAAGTTTTCACATGTCACTACTAATCATTATGTATTACAAAGCTATCTTTTGGGAACTAAACTTTGTATCTAAAATTGCCGATGTCGGCTATAACAATGTTGTAATGATATAATTTTCCTTTAATGTATATTATGGCATTGTTTTATATCTCTTTTGTGATGATTAAGTATCATGTTGCACCTCGTGTTTCCGCCTTCGGCGGGGTGTGACACATTGGCTCGAAGGAGTTCTTCCCATTTCTTGAATTGGGGCTTGAGTTCATTGAATTCCATTCCATATAGGTCCTTGATGACCTCATTTCTGGTTCTAGTTCTCCTAGTGTTGGTGGTCCTAATGAAGAGGTGGTCACGAAGTTCATCTTTGGACACAAGAGGGGTATCATAGGGATGGATGCGGTCAAAGAGTGTGTCAAGAGTTGAGAGGGAGTGCAAGTCGGAGTAGATGCAAGTACCATGGTTTGGGACACCTAGGATTTGAGCAAACTCCTCGAGAGTAAAGGAGTATTGATGAATACTAGCCCTAAAGTTAATAGACATGCGACCATACTCATCCTTGGAGAGGGTGACGGATGCATAGAATTCTAAAATGAACCTAGAACAAATAGGCTCGTTGATTTCTAAGAGACACTCAAAGTTGATTGTGGCAAGTTCCGTGTAGAGGTTTGTACCTTCTAAGAAGGATGGATCAATGGTTCTACCCTTATGGACCTATCGTTTTTCTAAGGCTTTGAAAACAACGACTTGAGTTTGAGTAAGACCTTTTGGTTTTGTGGTGTTTGGGTAGGTACTTGATGGTGTCCTTGTGGTCGTAGTGAGTTAGAGGAGGCATGATGATTCCTAGAAAATTAAAATTTCACATTTTAGTCTAAGTAAACGACTATTGTAATGTGTATGTTCTAGTGTGTGCCTATATGAAACAATGTGGAGGTGCGGTTAACTTGACTCATTTTGATGCTTAAAAACGTGTTATAATGCAAGTGATGTTTCAATGACGTTTTTCATTTGTTTTAACAATGTGGTGAACGGTGGTAAAGTATGGTTGACGACCGAGAGTGGATATGTGAAATGAGGAGGTGATTGCTTGACAACACTTGAAGCTTGGATATCTTCTTTGTGTTCTTCACTTACTAGAAAGTGGAAGAGACGCATTTCATAATGAAATTCACTTGACTTTTGATGACATAGACAAATATGTTAATGAGAGTATGGATATGACCATTGCCCTTTGTTTCAAAGAGCGACACAAGGGTGAACATAGGTTTATGTATCATGAAAGGTGGTTTAATCTTAATAGGTTAGGTTATAGTGGGGATGACATACTTGTTTGGTTACATTGTGGAATTTTCTTGTGAAGATGACTAGGTGGAGTTATTGGTGAAGATGATATTGACTCTTGGTTTCTTTGAGGGCATGGAAATGGTGGATGACTCGATATTGATAGGATAAAGGATAACTCGGTTTCTCATTTCACATTGGTTGTTTGATGTTTGAGTGATGAAAGGTTATGAGGAAGATGCTTGAAGTTTTGCTCATTTTGTGAATCTTATGGGCTGAGATATATCACAAGGTGAATGTGATGAGATGATGGTGAAAGACAAGTGAACTTAAGTGCTAAATGTTTAAGAATGAAACCCTATTGACATTTGTTCTTGTTCCTATTGATTTTTGTTGTTTTATCCTAATGTTCAAAACTAAGGTTTTAAGTCTCATGAGTCTTTACCTAAGTCTAGGGATAATGAATGCTTCTCATTCAAGAGGTTTCGTGAGAACGTTGACAAAATGGTTAACGTATACGACTTTCTTAGCTAAGATGTTCCTCAATGAACATTTTTTTACCAAGGTGATGATGACGAATCACAATATGTCAATTAAGAACATAATGGATTGGATTGTCGCTAAAGTCGATGCTTCCTTTGTTGAAGGGATAACAATGTTGATAAGATGAATTCCGTTGTCGACGCGAGTTTGCTTGTTCAAGTGGAGCTTGTTGACGTGCTTCTCCATCCGATACTAATTTGCAAACCTTAAGCGTTTTGGAGAATCATTGGGTAAGTAAGTATAAAAGTGAAAGTACCACTTGTGCTTTTCTTATCAACTTATTACCGACATAATTCCATTTGACATACACTATGGTTTCTGTTCCTGTTCTTTTGGGATACCATAATCCTAGTTGTGTAGTATCTTATGATGAATCCAAACAAGCTCTTTCAAAGGAGTTGTTTTAGAATCTTCTCTAAAACACATAGACAAGCACTAAACATAATGTTGGATTTATTTGTTGTGAGAACAAGTATACTTCCAAACATTTCTCTATGTTTAGTTTTACCTACAGATTTACTAACCTCATTCTTGATAAGTCATAAAGGACTTAATCATTGTGAACATGTGAATAACTAGGAATGTCTTTGAGTGATTATCCCTTGATTTTGGAGCTTGCTTAGGTTATTAAAAAGTCTTTCATAGATTAACATTCTTTACTATTTTGAAAGATCTATTTTGTTTTAATGGTTGCTTTACTCTAATGTCCAAAAACACTTTTTATCAAATTTGTTTTAATCACTACTATGACTCATGAATCAAGTTTTTATGACCTTGTCAATATTGCTTGACTCAATGTTTGACACAAGACGAAAAGATGTTGTTTTTCAATTTTAATAGTTCATCTTCCTTGTTATTGATCTTGACTTACGCGTCTTATCAATGTTGGACTTTCGCCTAAGTCATCATTTACCAAAGATGATATCTTAGACGGAGGTGGTCTTTCATCAAATGTTAAATTCAATGACTCCTCGACTCTTTGGGTTTATTTACTTAAAACACTATGAGTGTAAATGTCCAAGAGATGCAACATCATAAGACTATGGGTCAAATTTGATGTGTAAATCCTAGATGTTTATAAATCATTTTCTCCCAATCATCCTAATGAATTCAAATGATTTATTTTTCTTTGTGTGTCTTATATGAAATTTTAACAAAAGAATGGTTGAATTTAAGACACAATTGAAAATGTAAGGTATAATGTCAAAAGACGTTGTACTACAAATATCTATGAAATGTTGTGGTTTTGCTAGATTTGCAAGCATCACAAAAGTGTTGGTTGTCTCATCACTTAAGAGATTCTTAGTTAGTTCACTTGTAGACAAGTATTAAGTAAGACTCACTCAAGAGTTACTCGTGTCTTTTCCCGAAGGGTTTAAAGAAGTAAAACACCTTATATCTCCTACTAAAAGTAGTGTCTAAGTCCTTTAATCACAAAGGATCTAATCCTTATTGTTACTTACACAATATAACTATCTTAGAGTAAAAACTACAAGTATCACTCATGATAGAACTTAATACTAATCAATATGAAACACTGAAAGGTAAGTTGAAGAGACGTGTACCTTTTAAGCTCCATAGATTAGCCATCAAGAAGATAATCATAAAGCAAATAATCTTGACTTGTAGAAAAGCTAAACTCAAATACTTATGAATCCAAGAAGGTTAGATAAACACATAAAATATTTGAACATGATATCTCAATCCTTTTATCATGAGTTTATATTAGAGATTGAATTATCTCTAACTCTCTCTTCTAGGTTCAACAAATTTTACTTGCTTAGTTTTACTAGTTGATGATGCTTTTGAGTTAAATCCTAATTTAGTTTTATCATTAAACAACCTTTGACTCCTCAACAATCTTTCAAGAGATTTTGAGCTTTCATCAAATTTAGCTAACATTTTTCCTTTCTCATTTTGCTTTTTAATCTCATGTTTGTAATCTAGGCATAATTTACATTCTAGATCAATTTCAACATTACTCTCAAGTCTAGACATTTTATCTTCTAACAAGATTTCCTTTTCAAAGTTATTCACAAAAGATTTTGAAGACTCATTGTAAAAGATAGTTTTTAGGTTCATGTTACCTAAAAGTTTAGACTCATTTTCTAATTTAGAAAATTCTAAGATAAATGTGTCAAAGCAAAAATGTTTGGTTTCAACATGTACCTTGCTTGTTGTTTCAATAAATTTACAATCACCCACCGGATCATTGTCTTCGTCTACATCCGTTTCATTCCATGATTCGCAAGCAAGTTCATCACGACACACGTACTCATCTTCACTTGTACCTTCATTTAAAACATTTAAACTGGTAGCACATGTATTAACTTCTACTAAGTGTCTATCTTCTAATTCATATGTAAGATCAAATTGATCATCTTTGACTTGACATATTTCTTGATGAAAGTTGATTATATTTTTCCAAATATCATTAGCCGTTTTACAAAAATACATTCATGCATATTTGGTACTTGATAAAGCTTTATAAATCATTATCTTAGCTTTAGTATTTTTATCAAGTTTAGAATAGTCAACTTGGTTTTCAAAACTTGTTTTCTTTGGTTTGAAATCACCAAAAGAAATAATATGCCAAAGATCTTGATCAATTGATTTCACATAGTTTTCATAATTACTTTTCCATTCAAGGAAGTTTTCTTTTTCAAATAGCGGTGGGTTTTGAATAGGTTGCCCTTCTTTGAGATTTTCAAAATCCATGGATCGATCCAAGTTTTAAAATACACTATATTTTAAAGATCTTCAGTAACGTAGCTCCTGATGCCAATTGTGGAAAACTAGAAGGGGGGTTGAATAGTTTACCACTTTTTAACTTGATTATCTTCAAAACTTTACGTTTGTTTAAAGATATAAACACAACTTTACATGTTCAATTCTTTGAAAAGCTTTACGTGTGAATAACAATCCTAACTTTACTTGTTTAGTTCTTTGAAAAGCTTTACGTTTGTTTAAAGATATAAACACAACTTTACTAGTTTAATTCTTTGAAAAACTTTACGTGTGATTAGCAATTATAACTAAAGAGAAAAAAAAAACGATTCTCTCTCTACCTATGGCGATTTTTCTCCCAAAACCCTAAATCTCATCCAATTCGTAATCCTTGATCATTAATCTTGTTCTAATCGGTATAACGATTGTGTTTTTGTTTGCTTAAATTCGTTTTTGCATCATTAACATTGTTTTTATGTGGATTTAGGCCTGGTTTGATTAAGGTCGATCTATTGTTAGGGTTTTTCTTAATCGCTTTCTTTGGGTTGTTAGGGTTTTCTTATATCGCTATCTGATTTCATCTTCTTTTTCGAATCAAATACAATATGGAAGTCGGTTAATCTATTACTAGTGCTATTAATCATGCCTTAATCCTTTTAAGGCTCTCGTTTAAGAAGGAGGACGTGGTACTTCTTTGATTTCTGTTTGCGATTTCTTTTTGAATTGTATTAGGGTTTCATTTTTTTCTGTTTACTGTTCTTCATCATGGTGAATTCTGGTGAGATTAATGTGGATCTGGATGCGTTTAGGGCTCGTATGAGCCATTTGAAACAACAAGATCTTGGGAATTCTGGTAACACTCAACCTCGTTTGCCTACTAGGGTTTTACGAAACCCTAATGATGTTTCAAGTTCTGCTGCTGCTGTTAGTAATCCTCTTGTGGGTGATGTGACGAGTTTTCCTACTAGCCTTGGTGAGTTGGATCCTAGTCCAACGATGAACCCTAGTAGGAAGGATACGATTTTCTTTGATGCTAGTAATTCTGGTGTGGCTGATACGAGTAGTAACACTAATCAGGTAATGAGCACTAATGAAAATCTTGAGCATGTGGATTGTGTTACGGGTAACCTACCTCAAGGAGATGGAGTTCATGTAGCTTCTAATTCTGGTCGGTTTAAGCTTGTTGATTCTAACGTCAATAGCATGGGTGATACCATTACTAGTTCGAATCACACTAATGTGAATGCTCATGAAGAGAATGTTTCGCCTGCTTCAACAACTGTACCTATCGTGCAATCTAGTGACATTAATACACAACCTAAAACTTATGTTGCGGCTACAAGTGGTACGAATAAAGATAATACTAAAGTTAAACCTAATTTTCGTGCTCTTAAGGTGGATAATGTGTTTCAAGGTGTTGATGTCTCTATTCCTCGAAAGGTGGTTCAAAATATTAGTACTAAATTTGAGTTTACCCTCTATGGTTACTTTATCGGTAAGCGTATTGCGTTCCCTGTGGTGGAATACTTTGTTCGTAACAATTGGGCAAAGTATGGGTTAAAAAAAGTTATGATGAATGAAAATGGATTCTTCTTCTTTAAATTTGATTCTCAGGCTGGTTTGGAGGCTATATTAGAAGGAGGTCCATGGATGATCAAGGACAGCCCCATTATTCTCAAAAAGTGGACTATGAATACGAGCTTAAAGAAAGAGGAATTAACACGTATTCCAGTATGGGTTAAGCTTCATGATGTTCCATTGCAGGTGTTCTCGGAAGATGGTATTAGTATTATTGCTATGCACTTAGGTACTCCTATAATGCTTGATTCTTATACTAGTGCGATGTGTATTGATTCATGGGGAAGAAGCAGTTTTGCTAGATGTTTAATTGAGATTGATTCTCATGCTGATCTTAAGGAGTCAATTACAGTTGGTGTTCCCCTTGTGGACAGTCTTGGATTCACGTCTGAAATAATCCGGGTAGAGTATGAATGGAAACCTCCTAGGTGCGATGTATGTTTGATATTTGGTCATTCCACAGATTGTTGTCCTAAGAAAGTTATGCCTACACCAGTTGTGGAGAAATCTAATGATGATGATGGTTTTCAAATGGTGGGAAAAAAGAAAAATAAAAAGAAGGGTATGGTTAAGGATAATAATGTGGCTAAAGGGTTCCCTGTGGGTAAGAACATGTATTATAGACCTAAAGCTGTTGCAACTCCATCTCAACCACCAGCAGGTGTAGCTAGTACTTCTGGTCCTCCCCTTGAAAAGGTGGATGTCGTTTCATCTAGTAGTACTTTTCAGTCCAAGGAGAGTATTAGCCCGTCTCATAAAGAGAATGTTACAACAAACAACCAAACTACTAAGGTAAGCTCCTCTAAACCGAATGCTAATATTTCCACTTCTAATCCCTTTGATGCTTTGGCTATGGATGAGGGTGGTCAGGAGGATACAAAGCTTGATGAGGAGGAGGTTGTTGATGTTTTTGATGAATATGGTAATTTATTTGACAATCGGGGGCAAGCACTTCCGTTCTCAATGTTCCCGATGTTTAGTATTGCTTCATGGAATATAAGGGGTCTGAACCGTGCCCCTAAACAAAAAGAGGTTCGTCAGGTTGTTAATGAGAATAACCTTAGTGTGTGTGCTGTTTTGGAGTCTCATGTGGATGCGTCGGGTGTGTACGATACTTGTCGTAAGGTTTGTCATAGGTGGAAATGGACGTCTAATGGGAATCTTTGTACTAAGGGTTCTCGTATCATTCTTGGCTGGAATGATGATATTGTTGATGTTATCGTTATGGCTTCTACTAACCAAGTTATGCATGTGCAGGTTAATGTTCGTAATGAAAACAAAACCGTTTTTTGTTCTTTTGTTTATGCAGATAATTATTATGTTAATCGGAGAGCGCTTTGGAGTAACCTTGTTAGCTATGCTAATTTCATGCGTAGTAGACCATGGGTGTTATTGGGTGACTTTAATGCTGCTCTTAATTTGGAGGATCATTCGTGTGGTGGTTATGCTCCTGATATTGCTATGCGTGAATTTAAAGAATGTGTCTTGAATATGGAGGTTTCGGATGTTAATAGTACGGGCCTGCATTTTACATGGAATCAAAAACCAAGAGGCTCTAATGGTACATTAAAGAAAATTGATAGAATTATGGGTAATTTAAAGTTTGGTGATGATTTCCCGGGTTCGTTTGCTATTTTCCAACCTTACCGTATTTCTGATCATTCTCCTTGTGTTCTTCGTATTCCTCAAGTGGCTAAGCTTAAACCTAAACCTTTCAAGTTCTCTAATTTTTTTAGTGCATAAAGAGGGTTTTATTGATACTGTTACTTCGGGGTGGAATCTTGGTGTTAATGGATGTGCTATGTATCGTGTTGTTAAACGTTTGAAGGGGCTGAAATCTTCGTTTCGTAAGCTTTTGTATAATCAAGGGAATCTTCATGATAGGGTTAATATTCTTCGTAAGGAGTTAGATGAGGTCCAAAGTGCTATTGATAAAGACCCGTTTAATTCAGCCCTTCGTGAAGATCATGCTCATTATCTTCTTGCTTTCAAGGAGGCAATTTTAGATGAGGAACGGTTTTTAAAGCAAAAATCTAAAGTTCAATGGCTTCAGGAAGGTGATTCTAATACGGCTTATTTTCATAGTGTTGTTAAAAGTAAAAGTGCTCGCAATAGAATTGAAGTGGTTCAGGATGCGGCTAATGTTTTGTATGAAGGAAGTGCAGTTGCTGGGGCTTTTGTTTCTCATTATGAGCAGTTTCTGGGTATTGAAGGGGATTGTTCCCCTCTTGATGATCATACTTTATTCTCTAATGTTCTTAATCCTCAAATGGCTGATTTTATGGTGAGAGATATTATGGATTCTGAAATTAGGGAAGCCATTTTCTCGATGGGGGATGATAAAGCTCCTGGTCCGGATGGGTACACTGCTGCTTTCTTTAAGAAAGCATGGACTGTTGTGGGGACTGATGTTTCGAGTGCTATTCGGGATTTCTTCTCTAATGGTAAGCTTCTTAAGGAAATTAACCACACGATTATATCTCTGATTCCTAAAGTATCTACCCCGTCTAAGATTACTGATTATAGGCCTATCTCTTGTTGCAATGTGTTGTTTAAATGCATTAGTAAAATAATTGCTAATCGTGTTAAGGATAGCCTTGGTCATCTGGTTTGCATTAACCAATCTGCGTTTGTTCCTGGGCGGCGTATTTCTGATAATATTCTGCTTACACAAGAACTTATGAGGAATTATCATAGAGGGAGAGGTCCGCCTAGATGTGCTTTTAAAGTGGATATTCAAAAGGCGTCTGATACGGTTGATTGGGCGTTTCTTAGGTCTATTCTGATTGGTTTTGGGTTCCATCCTAAAATGGTCGATTGGATTATGGTTTGTATCTCTACTACATCGTATTCCATATGTGTTAATGGGGATCTTCATGGCTGGTTCCAAGGTAAGCGAGGTCTTCGGCAGGGTGACCCGTTATCTCCTTACTTGTTTACTTTGGTTATGGAGGTTTTAACCCTTATTCTTCTGGAAAAAGGTTGCTAATACGGCGGAGTTTCAATTTCATCATTTATGTGAGCAGCAGCGTATTATTAACCTTTGTTTTGCAGATGATCTTTTCTTAATCTCTAGAGGCCACCCTGAATCGGTTAATGTTATTATGCAAACTTTGGAGGATTTCAAGAATGTTTCGGGTCTTGTCCCGAGTATTCCCAAGAGTACTGCTTTTTTCTGTAATGTTCCTAGTGGCTTGAAAGCAATGATTCTTCAGTCTATGCCATTTGCAGAGGGTTCTCTTCCGGTTAGATATTTGGGTGTTCCTCTCATTTCGTCTCGGCTTCTTTATAGGGATTGTAAGGTTCTTGTGGAGAAATTAGAAGGGCGAGTGAATGATTGGCGTAATAAGTTTCTTTCGCTGGCAGGTAGGCTTCAATTGATCAGATCCGTGTTGTCTTCGATGCATATTTATTGGGCTTCTGTTTTCATTCTTCCTGCTCGTATTGTTCATGACTTGGAGCAGCTCATGAGGGGTTTCTTATGGTGTCAAGGGGAAATGAAAAAAGGTAAGGCTAAAGTGGCGTGGGATTCTGTTTGTATGCCTAAAAGTGAAGGTGGTCTTGGTATTCGTAGACTGGCTGATTTTAATATTGCTCTTATGACTACGCATATTTGGAGTATTTTAACTCATAAAGAGTCTTTATGGGTTCAATGGGTTCATTCTTACAAACTTCGTAGAAGGAGTTTTTGGGATGTTCCTTGCTTGGGAGATGTTAGTTGGGGTTGGCGTAAGCTGCTTGCTATTAGACCCAAGGTACGTCCGTTTATTTGGCATATGATCAAAAATGGTAGGTCTATTTCTGTTTGGTTTGACATGTGGTGTGAGATTAGCCCTCTTCGCAATATTATCACCCCTAGAGACATTAGTCGGGCTGGGCTTACATTATCGGATTCTGTTTATGATGTTATTGTTAATGGTTCTTGGAGATGGCCTGCTGATTGGTATTCTAGATTTCCGGATTTCGTTAATCTCCCGGTTCCTAATCTAGTGGATGATGCTGATGATAGTTTATTATGGAGGGACTTGGATGGCAATGTTAGGCCTTTTTCGGTTGCTTTAGCTTGGGAATCCCTTCGTGATAGAGCTGTTCAAGTCGATTGGGTTCTAATTCCGTGGTTTCCTCATTGTATCCCTAGGCATGCAGTGCATTTATGGCTTGTTATTAGGCAGAAGTTGAAAACTCAAGATAGGCTGCGGGAATCGGATGTTGGGCCTAATGTTGATTTAAGTCTCCTTAGGTGCCCGCTTTGTGATACTGTTCCGGATTCTCACACTCACTTGTTTTTTGAGTGTCCATTTTCTTTGCAGGTTTGGCTACAGGTTCGATCTTTAGCTGGCATGGATGCTATCTCGCCTTTGCTGGTTGATGCTATTGCCTTCATTATTCCTATTGCTAAGGGCGTTCTGTTGTTA
The DNA here is from genome assembly GCA_030686995.1 of Artemisia argyi. Taxonomy (NCBI): domain Eukaryota; kingdom Viridiplantae; phylum Streptophyta; class Magnoliopsida; order Asterales; family Asteraceae; genus Artemisia; species Artemisia argyi. The sequence continues at coordinate 12,734 of JARVZY010001892.1, forward strand.
GCATTCTTTCTCGGTTAGTGCTTGCGGCTACAACATACTTCATTTGGATGGAACGTAATTCTAGGCTTTTTAATAAAAAGAAGTCTACTGTTGATGAGGTGGTCCAAGTTATTGTCTCTACCCTTCGGTTGAAGCTGGTTACCTTCAAGTTCAAGAAGTTAACCAATCGGTCTCGTCTACTGCTGGATAAATGGAAGATTCCAAGTGCTTGTTATTTTCACGAAGGGAGTGCCAGGTAAGGGTTGTACTCTTTTTCCCTACTCCAAGGTTTTTCCCTACGGGTTTTTCTTGGAAAGGGTTTTTAAGGAGGCAAACTGCCTAGGTCACCTTGCTCCCTTCGTGCTTATGGATGGATGCGGGACGTTCGCTTGATTCAAGATTTTTCTTGTTTTTATACCTAGTTAGGTGCTTTGTAATATAGCTAGGTTTGATGTTTATGGCCTGTCATAAACTCTTGTTCATCAAGCTTTTGCTTGAGGTTAATGTGGTACTTCAGCCACATTCCATTTGTACTTAACGATTTTTTGGTTATATATTTACCGGGGTTAACCCCTTTACCAAAAAAAAATTATAACTAAAGACAATATGTAATAAGCAAAGATAAAGAAAGAAACGATCAAACCACAACACGATTGTTTATCTTGGTTCGGCTACAAGGACTCTTTTTCCTTGCCCTACATCCACGCCTCGAGTTTCCAACTCGAGAATTATAAGCACTAATCAACAAGCTCCTTTCCCGGTGGAGAAACCTTTACAGCATCGCTTATACTTTTACCGACACTAAGCTAGATGTCGAGTTCTTTTACATGGGTACAACCACTCCCATCGTCGCTTACACTTTTACTGACACTAAGCTAGATGTCGAGTTCTTTACCAAGGGTACAACCACTCCCGTTAGTTCTTTTACAAGGGTACAACAACTCCCGACACACTATGTATTTTAGAGTTGAAGCTTGTAACTTCTTGAATGATCTTGTGAAGTCCCTTGCTACATAAGAGGATCACACAAGTCAAATGTTACTGAGTTAGTTGAGAGAGTATATGAAAATATGTCCTAAAGTGATGACTCAAAACTAACAAGTGGTTTAGTATTTATAGCAAAACATTCTGTAGGTCTGGCGGATACGGTGGAACCCTCAGATGGGATCCGCCCGTGTACCCCCAGGGTTCCGTCAAGGCTGCAGTTGGTTTTGCAATAAATCTTCCAAACCAAACAAGGTCACATCACATAAACACTAGTCAAACATAAACTTGGACAAGAAAACTTATGGTTAGTCAAACACACTTTCTTTCCATAAATGTATATTGACAAACTTACCATAAATGTGATGTGATATTTCTATTTAAAGAAATAAATGATGTGACAAGACACTTTCTAATTTAAGAAATAAAAACAATGTTTTGTTTAAAAGGAAATGTAAACCTTAGTTAAACAAGACTTAAACACTAAAGTGATGATTTACTATTAGCTAAAGTTCATACTTTGTCATTAACAAAACTTAGCAAAAATCGAAAAATATAAATAACGTTTTTAAGCGATATTTGTATTAACACACTTTACACCCATTAAGTTACAAAATTACAATTTGAACTCCTTAATTATATAATTTACCAAATAAACCTTTTAAATATCAAAATTACATTTTAAACCCCTCTACTTATTTTCTAAAAGTTACCCTTTATAATTTAGAGTATATAAAATTAACCCTCAAGTTTCAATATTTACAAAACACACCCTTTTCTTTTTTTACAAAACCATTCGAATCCTTTTCCACTTATCAAACCCAAACCCTAAATTTCCCCAATCATTACTACCATTAATTACAAAGTTAAAACACATTAATTATACCAGGTTCAATAACAAACCCTAACCCTAACCCTTTTTCAATTTCTTTTTCTTTTATTTTATTTTTCTTAATTAAACCGATTACAAATTAATTCCCACAAGTTAATCTAGACTATGAAAATTAGAAAACATATTTTTCTGAGGTTATATGACTTATAAAAGACCAGAATAAATTATATACAAATCTTACAAAATTCGCATGAATGTTTACAAGTCTTTTAGTCGATTTATGGTTTTTAAGCTTATATAATTCATACGATCAGAATTATCTTGCATGATTCGATTGTACTATTTTATACAGATCATATATGATATTTAGGATGTTATAAAAATACCAGAAAGATTATGGAACGTATAGATGAAGCAGCACGAATTTTCCTTCTTGCTAGCACAAAACTGACACAATTAAAAACGCCCAGCACAAACGATCGACTCACACTTGAAACCAATATTTTTCTCACCTTATTTAGACTTGTAAAAGACAAGGAAAAATACTTGGGATCTGTGGAAAAGTTTTATTCGACTGAATGGGATTTAGGGATTCGGTTTGGGTTTTTAAAGTCGACAAAAGGGTTTCTAAAATATATGAACGTTTTTTTTTTATATATATAAGGATATAACATACTTATATTGGCTGGAAAAATAATGTGGTAAGTCCAAATTTGGATAATGTATAAGTTTCCTAATTATTTGGGATTTCTTTCTATTTTATAAATAATATATATATAATTTAGCCCATAATATTTTTATACAGAATTTTATTTTTTTCACTTTTACAAAAGTGACATATTTTATCTTACATAATTTATTTTGATCTTATGTTGCCAAATTCCAAATTTTAGGGTTTTCTTGGTATTATTTAAGTATTATTACAAATTTTTAAACTTATGGCCATTTTGGTCATTTTGCTTGTTTTAAAATTTGAGGTATTACAACTTCTTCCCCTCTAGAAAGAAATTTACGTCCTCGAAAATTGAATAAGCAGAGTAGACAGAAACAAATCAGATTGCAAAAATTGCCAGAACGGAACGAACACAGAATCTTTTAGTTACAGAAATAACCTTAATTCAGAATAACCTTTCTAACAGATTCTAACAGACAGACAGATCTTCCTTATCATAATTCATAACTTCATATCTTATTCAAAACAGATCATAATTCAGTTCAACGAATGCGTACCAGCAACAGATAACTAATATCAGAAAACAGATTGAGTGCGGAAATTCAAACGATAAGATATTCTATAATGATTTCTAAAATTCTTAATGGATGAACAACGATCAGCAAACGTACGATGAAAATTCAAACTTATTCAGATATCTAACGATGAAAACGGAGCACAGACGAATAGAATAAATCCTAAAGTCTCACTTATTGTAAATAATTCAACTAGCAGAAGTCTAATGCTTCTCAATCACTTCCCAAGATATCATATGCTCACAATGAAAGTACTTTATACGATGGAAATATTATCACGTTGGCCAGGCGTCATAATATTTGCATTATATAAATATACCTTCATAGCGACCATACTTTAGCTCAAGTCGTGAATAAAACAACCTAATGGTAACCTAACAATTCTTCTCTTCTTCCCAAGATTTAGCAGAATCAATTATCATCCACAAGGTTGAACGGAAAATGAAATGTATCAGAAAATATCCTAAATCTAACATATCTATCATCTTAGAGCACCAATACTTCCAAATTCACCAAAATGCTCATAACCATCAACTTAACGAACATACGCAGAATTATCATAATAATAAACTTCCAAAAGAGTACTTAATAGTCTAATGATTCAATCACACCAGTGTCAATCTTCCTCATTATCAAATGATGTCCTAATCATTGCTAACGTAAAGAACCTAGGAAATCAATCTATACCTAACTATTGTCAAAATTATACCTTCCAAAGAAAACCCTTAATAAACATAGTTTCATTATCATAATGGAGTGAACAATTTCCTATACTCGTGACTAATAACTTCCAGATCTCTCATAGGAATAGAAAAGGTTCATGTAAAATCAAATAGTATCAAAACTTAATATACCTAACATAAGCAGAAGAATTCACAGAATATATCAAACACTTAGGATTGTAATAATCTTCCAAATGGTCAAACTGATTATCAGATATGGAAATCAGAATCATAAAATGAAACTTAAATGGTGTGAAACTTAATCATTAATTTTCAAGACATTCTAAACTTACTTGGTTACTGGACTTTAGGTTGTGCATAACTTCCTAATCTTGGAAAGAATGATCTTATCTTAACTAAAGGCCGAGGCACGAATCAGAGTGATGCGAAAACGATGCTACTTAAATCAATATTCTAATCTACCCAATCCTCACCAGTCATAACTTAAGGTTCATATAGGGAAATCCTAAAGTAAATTCCTCAAAGATTGTTTCATAATTTCTATGGTGCAAAGCCTAATACTCACAGGTCATAGCCTAAGCTCTACGGGTTATGAATCCGCCGATCAAACCTATCTCTGATACCATAAATTGTAACACCCCAACCCGATAAGGGTAAAAGTTTCACAACAATATGGTTTTACATCAGAACAAACAGAACAGATCAAAAGTGGAAGTCTTAAATAAATAACTTACTTCAAATAACTATGGTCAAGAATCTTCAATTCAACTCTACTCTCAATCCCAGAAACATCCCAAAGCTAGCTTGAATACCTGCCGCGGTGAAAGAAAATGCGGCTGAGCTTAAAAAGCCCAGTGAATGGATATAACAATAAATGACTGAAAATAAATGCTGAAGTATAAATGCTATATTTTTGTGAAAACATATTTAGGTATAACGGATATTACGGAAGTAAAATGTATAGGTTAGGTAAGGAATTCATACAGTCCTGTACGAACAGAGTCAGAACTATAATAATACCATGAGCTCAGAAATAGATAACTTATCATAATCATAATTCACACATTAGGAAACATAATGGAGTAGCTAGCTCCTAGAATTTGTGAAGGAAATGTATTGCACACACAGCCACATTCACCAGACAAATCATATCATATCATATTATACCATATCATATGAGAAACAGAAACAGATCTAGGATGCATCCATACGCCCCTTCCTAACACTTAAACATTTACAGTCAAACCAAGGGACGTGGCAGAACATCACTCTACTGCCCTCGAGTCATGTCAGAGGTGCATCCCTGACACGGACATGGAACCCCCATGCCTAGTGAAGCTCATGAAATCAAAAGGTTCATAATTAAAGGTTCAAAACATAGTTGTCATAACAGAAGGTTCAGATAACAAAGTTTTCATGTCATAGGTTCAAAAACAAAAGGTTCATAGCAAAGGTTCAAATCAGAAGTTTTAAAACAGAAAGTTCATAACAGAGGTTGTAATCACGAAGGAAACCTTAATAGTAAGGTCAGAACATCCGTACCTCAAAAGCAAAGCTGACAGAAGTAGAATGATCAAATAACGGAATAGTACTCTTCTTCAGAAATCTACACATGATGTGTTACTCGTTAATATCTTATTTAATCATTTACTTTTTCATATTCCATATTAGTTCTAGAGTTTACAAAAATATTTAGGTTAAATATTTAATAACTTGTTAATATGGTTTTATGGTTTTAAGTGTACTTACATTAAAGTATGGCATTGTAATTATAAATTTCACAAGTTTTACATATTATGCAAGTGAGTCCCATAACTTTCATATTTTATGAATTAATTCTTGTATTTTAGTAATTTACACTTTCCACCCTTTAAGTTACAAAATTACAATTTGCACTCCTTAATTATATAGTATACCAAATAAACCTTTTAAATATCAAAATTACATTTTATATCCCTCTACTTATTTTATAAAAGTTACCCCTTATAATTTAGAGTATATAAAATTAACCCTCGAGTTTCAATATTTACAAAATACACCATTTTCTTTTTTTACAAAACCATTCGAATCCTTTTCCACTTATCAAACCTTAACCCTAAATTTCCCCAATCATTACTAACATTAATTTCAACCTTAAAACACATTAATTATACCAGGTTAAATAACAAAACCCTAACCCTTTTTCGATTTCTTTTTTTTTTTAATTTTATTTTTCTTAATTAAACCGATTACAAATTAATTCCCACAAGTTAATCTAGGATATGAAAATTACAAAACATATTTTTTTGAAGTTATATGACTTATAAAAGACCAGAATAAATTATATACAAAGTTTACAAAATTGGCATGAATGTTTACAAATCTTTTAGTTGATTTAGGGTTTTTAAGCTTATATAATTTATACGATGAGAATTAGCTTGCATGATTCGATTCTACTATTTTATACAGATCATATATGATATTTAGGATGTTATAAAAATACAAGAAAGATTATGGAACGTATAGATGAAGCAGCACGAATTTTCTTTCTTGCTAGCACAAAACCGACACAATTAAAAACCCCCAGCTCACACAATTGACTCACACTCGAAACCAATATTTTTCACACCTTATTTTGACTTGTAAAAGACCAGGAAAAATACTTAGGAGCTGTGGAAAAGTTTTATTCGACTAAATGGGATTTAGGGATTCGGTTTGGGTTTTTAAAGTCGACAAAAGGGTTTCTAAAATATATGAACGTTTTTTTATATATACAAGGATATAAAATACTTATCTTGGCTGGAAAAATAACATGATATTTGGGATTTCTTTCTATTTTATAAATAATATATATATAATTAATTATATATAACCTAGCCCATAATATTTTTATATAGAATTTTATTTTTTTTCACTTTTACAAAAGTGACATATTTTATCTTACATAATTTATTTTGATCTTATGTTGCCAAATTCCAAATTTATAGGGTTTTCTTGGTATTATTTAAGTATTATTATAATTTTTTAAACTTATGGGCATTTTGGTCATTTTGCTTGTTTTAAAATTTGAGGTATTACAACACCAATAGTCTCCAATTATTAAACCCGCTTACGAACAATGAAGGCACCGACCCACGATTAGATGTTGGGAATTAAAAGCAAAGAACCAATCAGCGATCATTAAAAACCATTAGCGATTGAGATAAAAAAACCAAACTAGTGCAATGATAAATAATTTTTAAATCCACGGACCCACTATGAACCTTAAATAATTAAGAAAGCATAGAAGAATCAGTTGAATCACAATGTACCACCGACCCACTTTGCACTAGATATGGAGATTACTTGAATATATGACAATAAAAATAATAAACAAACCATTCAGATCTTTATAGCCTTAGTCTAGTAATCACAAAAGATTACTAGAGATAACGTATGAGATAGGAAGAATTACAACAGAATGGATTGTTTGTTGGTGGCTGGAAATCGCCAAAGTAGAGAGAGAACTTTTTCTAGGGTTTTTTTGATGAATCATATTATGTTCCATCTCTCTAAAACCCACTTTCAATAACTTCCAATATCGAAAAACCAAAAAATGGATTTACTTACAAAACGTAATCTGAATAAAACCCTAGATTAGGGTTCTTAATCGTAAGACCACCAGCAATCCAAAACAATGTAGTCAATTAAATATAGCAATTATATCGGCTATTACTTAAACCCTAATATAAATGATCACCCTTCAGAAAAAGAATGATGAATAATAAGGTCGGTTAGGGTTTAAAGAAAATAAACGATTCCAAACAACCCTAAAAAAATGATTCCAACCAAACCTTAAATCCTCATAACATTATAATCAAAGTGAATAACTCACTTAATCAGATTGATGCACGAATACCAGAGATTTGGAGATGAGTTGGTGGGAAAAAAACGATTAGGATAGTAGGGCCGTACCAAAATGATTTTATAAACCCTGAGATAGTGATTCCTTAAAAACCACCAGATCTTGTGCAACAAAACTCCAATCCAATAGAGAAACAACTAACAATGATGTTAATCAATAACTAAACCAGAATTGATGTAAGAAACACAAACAATTAGGCAGATTTTAGGAAAAAATGATTAGGGAAGTGGGGTTTAAAATAATCGCTTAGAGAGAGTTTTTTTTTGGTCTATTTCGTTTTTAAGCTTGGTTTGGCGACTCGTTAAAATTCAAGGACGATGAATTTTATCCGTATGGTTACTTCTTTATGAGATGTGTTTCTTACTCGATGATCCTAAAAGTTATTGATAAATAATGAAGGTCAACATACCGTCACAATGAAAAAAGTACAAAAAAGAGTAATACGTATGAATAAAATGGTAAAACGGGGCATTTTTAGAACTAAGGATTTATAAATCTCTTTTGAACATTTTACTAATTTTTCAAAGTTTTTAAAAAGAGGTTCAAAATTTTTGGTTTTGAAAATGTGAGTTGATGACATTGTGTGAGGACATGGCAATACCTTAGTCTGAGGGATTTTGATATGTGTTATTTCAAATAGCTTTTATTTACCAAAAACAGACCTAAAAGACCAAAACTGGCCCAAAAATGTCAAATGTATGTTTGTTTTTGTGTTTATGCATGTGTAGGTTCGGATATATGAAAAAGGGACAAAATTAAAGACAAACCGACAAAACCGAGCACGAGAAATGGAAAGAGTATCAAAAAGCCAAGGCCGGGGAAGAAATTTACCAAGTGGATTCATATTATGCTCAAGTATTCAAGATTGGCCCTTGGAAGTACTTTGCAAAACTGGCAACATTGGTCCTTGGATTATATCACTTGGTAAAAATAGCCGTTGGAAATATTTAACCTAAACCTAATAATCCTAAACTAATACTACTTCCTATAACCGGATCCCTTTTCAAAACCATGTCCTACACAAGAAAACCTTGCAAGATCGGAGTAGGATCGGAGACACCATAAGATCGGAGTAAGATCGTAAGATAGCTAGTAAGATCGTAGGATCGCTATCAATTCCGATCCTACTAAAAAACTTAACTTTTATTATTAAACATAAAAATAAGTTCATTTGACCCATTTTTAAAGCCATTGTCACTTCAAAGAAAGAAATTAAGTACGAGTACAAAAATGTTAAAGTGAGGTATTATCTTATAAGCACATCAAACGAAGTTAATGCACCGTTTGAAGTCATACTGATCATTGATTACTAATGCTTTAGAATTTTGAGTTTTTGATATTTAGGTTATGATGTTTAAAACTTCAAATAATTTTTATCATATACGACTCTTGTAGTCGTATTTCTTTTGTACCCAAATCATTGAAGTAATGGTTTGAAACATGAACTAATTGCATGTATTGCATTATTAGCAGGACAAATGAACTTTTAAATTCTCATTCATATCCATTTAAGTTGATTATTCTGATCGAATTTCATGTTGAACTATATATAACTACAACTGCTATAAAAAAAAGTCACATTTTTGTAGGATCTTACGATCTCGATTCGATCCTACGATCCCGATCTTGCGGAGACGAAAACGATCCTAGGTAGGATCGCGATCTTGATAACCTTGAAATAAACCAAAACCAAATCCAATCCACAAATAAATCAACCCAGCGCAACCAAAAGCCCTTCACCCCTTTTAATAAACCTTATCCGGATCCACTACATATACCCCATATTACCCGACACCAAACCCACTATCCTACCCGATCAACCTAGAGCTTGTAGATTGTTGATTTGGATGATAAGCCAGAAATGGATGGGCTTATGGGTCTCACTAGGTTGTCTTTGACAAGCTAGAGCTTGTAGATTGTTAATTTTGACATGTTTTGAGCAAGGACTTAAGTAAGTTTCCTTTAAATTTCAGTATTAGCTTAATTTGCTTATTAACTGCTTTTTGCTATTCTATTTTTTGGGTAAAAGGTTTTCACCCTGGCAAAATATATTAATCACAAAAACAGTATAAGAACAATGGAATGTGGCAGAAGTACCACATTAACCTCACGCAATCGCTTGAACAACCACTACCAACTAAACGCTTGTGACATGCCACAAAGCGAAAAAACTAGAAACATACAATAACTAGAACTCCAATAGGAAACCTCGAACGAATGAAACATGAATCACCACACTTATCCCCACGCTGATTCGAAGGAGATTGATGAATCAAATGAGACTGCCTCCTTAAAAACCTCTCCAAGAAAAAACCCGTGGGAAAAACCTTGGAGTAGGGAAAAAAGAGTACAGCTCTCACTTGAATCTCCAACGAAGAATCCAACATGCCCCAAGCAACTTCCAAAGAGAACACATCAATAAGCAACAGCCCAAACTCAATAGAAAAACACGACATCAATGATGCATAAGAGAAGGGGCAACTTCCACACACGAACGAGATCAACCACGTTCGTCGTCTTCTTAAACCTGCATGTGAGAAGCTTCAACCGAACCGTGGACTTGATTAAATCAACAACTTGAGCTTCTGATCTAATTTGCTTCTTGAAAATCCGGCTGTTCCTTTCTTGCCATATAAAATAAGACGTGGCAGCAAATAAAAGCTTAGAAACAACGCTCCGAACAGACCTTGATTTAGCCGACACAATAAGAGAATGAACAATATCATCCAACGACGAAGGTAACGAGCTAAAACCAGCATACAACTTCAACGAGCTCCAGACCTGCATAGAATACGAACACGCAAAGAAAAGATGGTCATGAGAATCAGGTTGCATCTTACAAAGAGGACACAACAACGGGTCCGGATTAGAAGCCTCATGATGCCTAATCAAATCTTGAGTCCGTAACCGCCTTTTCATAACTAACCACAAATGAAATGCATGTCTCGGAATCCGATGAGAAAACCATACCAGGTGATACCAATCAACATTAATATCCCAAGACCTAATGCAATCCCATATTACTTGCTATTTGTTCCTTATTTGTTGCTTTGATCTTACTTTGTTCTAGTTTTCTTATAATAATCTAAAAAATCAAAAAAAAAAAAAAAAAAAAAAAAAATTGGTCTTAGTAATAGCTTATTGATTCAGCATTTACAATTTTGTCAAAACAGTTTTAGATAAGTTATTTAATCATAATATTTAGTTTCTGTTAAGATCTAATCAAAATTGTAGCTAAAGTCAGTTTTAAATCTATAACAGTCAATTTAAAGGGGTGTTTAGGATAGGGTTAGTTTTGAAGATACAACAGGTTTTGGTCAATAAGTTGCATTCATTAAGCTTTAGTTTAATCCAGGTGTTAGTTTAGAAGTTATATTTAGCAATATTACATAGATTTACACATTTTTAGTCAGTTTTCTCAAATTCTTAGTTTAAGTCAGTTTCCATTAGCTTATTTTGCTAAATGTAACAATTTGAAATTTCAGATTACTATTCATTTTTACTATTCACTTTCACTATTCACTCCCGAAATTTTTATTTCATATTCTCATAAGTTAAACTATTTTAATGATATCCGAGAGTTTGACACTCGTCGGATCATTTCTACAAAAATCACAAAACCGTGTCCGACATTTACTTTTAAGTTTAAACGTCATTCCAGCATCCCGAAATGTCCATAAAACACTATAAACAATAGAAATATGAATTTCTCTCATTTTACGACAATTCCAAAAGTTTTGGAATTTTACGTTTTCCAGTTCAGTGTTTTACGCGAATTACACGTTTTAGACCCGCGTTTCCAGTTTTAACAGCATTTAATCAACCCCGATAGAACTTATCACTCATTAAATATGCTAAGATAGGTTATATTAATAAGTTCTAACATTTTTATAAGTTTCATATTTTTAGAATATCTGATTTTAAGTTTCATGACTTAATGACTTCCCGTTAGCGATTACCGGGACCAAAACTCACTCCGTAAGACAAGATAGAAAACTAGAACTCTTAACCTCCTTACTATTGCCCTAGGTGGCATTTTTGGCTAGTCACCATGAAAGATGGCTTAATCTTAACCATTGATCTCTAGGATGTTTACAAGTGTAAACTTAACCAAGACTAAATTCTAACCCAATATATGGTTAACTATTTTTCTCATCCTATAAATAGCCAACTAGAAACACATAGAAAACTTGCACCACACCTTCTTATAACCTTCAAGTCCTAAAACCTAAGGCACTTTTCTTATATTTTGTAAGAAAGTTAACTAGTTTTTGAAAGAAAACTAGTGTTTGATCTTCAATCTTCGAAATTTTCTAAGAAAAGTTGTTATAACTTTAAAGTCTCCAAAAAGACGTAGTTATAATCTTCAAATAGCTTCGTACTTTCAATAAGGCGTCGTTATAATCTTCAAATAACCTCGGTTTATCAAAGATTGCAAAAAGAGAAGCTTGCTCAATCAAAGTCCTAATCCTTGTTCTTAACTTCCTTTCTTTAGAAAGCCTAAAGTTGTAAGAAACCCTAATACACTTTCTTGCTCAATATCATTTTTATGCTTATTATATTTCATTCATTCTACATATGGTTTTTGTATTAGTTCATGATGTATAAAAACTATTAAAAACAAGTTATGGAAACTATATGTTAATTTATGTTAATTAAACAATATAACTAGTAACTTTCATGGAGAAATTCGACCATAATGGTATAAGTATGATATTGGACAATTACATATTGTAGTAAAGGACTTAACAAGGAAACCATAGCAACTTGAACCACCAAAAATGAGTTTATGAGTAAAAAGTTATGACCATTTGAAGTTATCAAAACTTTACGGCAAAACTGCCTAAAAACCTTCTGTATCAGAATTAAACACGCAAAAAGAGCCCTTCTATTCCGTTTCATGAAAAAGTTAAAACACGCAAGTTTTCCGGAATGACGTTTTCTTCAAAAACCCAGGAGCACGTATCCAGAAAACCAATAACGAATGAGATTTTCTTCAGTTTCTTAATAGCTATTTTATATACCAAAGTTACTATATAATAGTTATGGTTTAATAAGACCAAGAGGTCTAATAACCTAAAGCCAAGACCACAATCATGGCTAAAGCTAAGGTTGAGTCTCAAGACCAAGGAACAATGACCAAAGGTCACGGAAAGGCCATGACTAATGACCATATAAACTTACCTAGGCGATAACATGATCTAAAGAGTTAGCGATAACTTAAACATGCAATTTGGATCTACTCCATCAAAATAACCGTGAGACTCATTGTAATAACAATCTTCATGTAAAAGTAAACTTTCCTACGTTTAATCAAATATTGGACATGTAACTTTTCAGGTCAAAACTTTATATATATATATATATATATATATATATATATATATATATATATATATATATATATATATATATATATATATATATATATATATATATATATATATATATATATATATATATATTTTATCAAATACTACAATAATAGGGAGACTCATGTGAGGAGTTCATTAAGTAAGCCGTCGAGATGAGTTGTGGATTTACGAATTAAAGTGTCCTGGCTCCTCGAACGTTTACTACATGACTTCTGAATTATGTCGGCCCGAACGGTAGTAAGCGATATACAAACTATACATGTTTCATAAACCATTTTTGTTCAAAGACTTACACTATACTAAGTACTATATCATGAACTATATGCAAGACATATATAGGCAATTCTTCGTATTCTTAGACATTACTCCAAACCTAAGTCGCAACGTTCTATTATAGGCTGCTCTTAGAGACTTTCGCGATTCGACTACCACTTTCATTTCTCATTACATAAACTTAAGGTGAGTTTGTAGCCCCACTTTTCTCATTTACTTGTTTCAATTCTTTGGGGGAGATACATGCTCGACTACTTGCTTTTACTTGTATAAATACTCCAAAACATTTATACTTGATTGGGTTATACTTGATTTCATTATACTTGATTGCATTATACTTGATTGCGTTATACCTAAACTTGTAAGTCTCCTCGTGAGCATCATAAAGTCTCCTTTGATAACATATGCATTGGGTTTCCGGAGATGAAGTGGAGCCAATGATATTGTATCTTTGTGAGCAACATACCCATATGACGTCTCCAGAGATGAAGTAGAGCCTCATGACTAATTGTTTAACTATTGTGATGAACTTATACATATCTTAATCATACTATATTTTAGCAGTGGGTTGTGAACACACATGTTGCAAGTGTTGTTATGGGCGAGACTTGCAACTGAGTGGATTCACAATGCCTTTGCTGTGTGAACATTCTTTAAAGTCTTTTCAACTGTTTTAAAACAAACTCTATGAACTCACCAACCATTGTGTTAACACTTTTAGCGTGTTTGTCTCAGGTCTGTAAGGTGATAGCTGTTGCATGGAGCATAGAGTCGCTTGGCATGTTTTGAAGACTTATGCTTTTATCATTACCATTCGATATATTTTAAAACACTTGTGTATTGTATTATGGAACTCATGTTTGTAACTCGAAATTTATTAATCGAATGGTAACTTTTCAAAATGTCTCATTTAGAGGTCGTTTTCTATATCTTGTACTTTGTATTATGAAGTAGCAGCACCCCCAATCACACAGTCTTCCGCTGCGATATTTCGGGGGTGTTACAGATTAGTACCAGAGCCTTGGTTATAGAGAACTAGGTTGCATATACTACCTAGACTATAATTGCTATAAACATTAAGACTCTCCTCTTTATTTTGCCTTACACACACTTCATGCGCTTATGCTTATTGCTAATTGTTTGTTTAAGAGAAACCCCAGACGATAGTCAAGTCATCAAAAGTGTAGGGCTGAGTAATAATTATTTATTTAACTTGATCTTGTGATAGTTCTTGTTTGATAAGACATAAGATTAAGTTAAATAAAGGTTATTAGTTTTCTGTAGAGATTTGATGATTTGCCTTATACTTACTTTATATGATCCTAATACCTAGAAGAGATTCATATGTCCTAGTACTACACTCAAACCTTTTTACAAGCGCGACTAGTCCTTTTCGTCATATCACCTTCTCCAGATACCCACACTACGTTACCCTTTCACAACTTAAGAGCAAATGATAGAAAGTCTACCCAATTATGTAGTATCAATTTTCGAGATATGTGTGCCTGGTAATATGTATACGTGTGAAAGGAGGCAATCATAATTATGGTGGCCAACATAATTATAAATGCGTCACGACTCACGTAGACATATGTGACCATGCTTACATTAATCAACGTTGACTCAAATTGACAAGATTTAAGACTAAGTAGTCTAGGAATATCACCTCATATCCGACGTCGACAAAATGTCCCTCCTTGTAGATATCATGGTACCAAAGAGAGTAACTCGTAGCACTAGCCGAGGTGGTGCAACACCAAGGGGTGGAAGAACTGGTGGACGTGGAGGTAGAGGAAATGCTCACGACACTAGTAACCCTAGTAACGATGGTGGAAGAACTGGTGGACGTAGAGGTAGAGGAGATGCTCACGACACTAGTAACCCTAGTAACGATGGTGAAAATCCTGATTTCTCCACCAATATTGCCCAACAACTACAAAACCTACTTCCCACTATAGTCACACAAGTTGGCAATCACATGAACAATTCGGGAAACCACGAAAGCATAAATGACACTACAAATGATGGAGGAAGGAATGGTAATAACAACAACAACAACAATAGGACTGGATGTACGTATAAGGAATTTACGTCATGCAAGCCAATTGAGTTTAATGGTAAAGGAGGTGCATTGGCATATACACGATGGGTCGAGAAGATGGAGTCAGTGATCGACATCAGTAATTGTGCAATCCACCAGAGAGTGAAATATCCTGCATGCTTACTATCAGAGAAGGCATTGACATGGTGGAACACGCAGATTCAAGCAAGGAGTAGAGAAGCAGCTGTAGGCATGACATGGGACGACTTTAAGGGACTACTGAAGGAAGAGTACTGCCCGGGTAATGAAATGCAAAAACTAGAGGACGAGTTTTGGCATCACTCTATGGTAGGGGCTGGTCATGCAACCTACACAGATCGCTTTCATGTACTAGCCAAACTAGTCTAGTTACCCCTGAATCCAAAAGGATTGAGAGGTATATCTATGGCCTTGTTCCTGAGATTCGTGGGACAGTGAAAACAACCGAACCTCTCACAATTCAAAGTGCAATATTGAGAGCAGGGACCCTAACAGATGAGATGGTTAGGAATGGAACTTTGAAGAATAGTGATAAAAGGAAGGGAGCAGGTGAATCGGGCGAGCAAATGGGTACAATGGTTGATAATAAGAGAGCAAGAGGATTTGCGGCAACAGTTTATGATCAGAAAAAGTATGAAGGTCCACATCCTAAGTGTAATAAATGTGCTTATTATCATCAGAGGTCTGAGCCCTGTCGAATGTGTACTAATTGCTATCAGAAGAGCCATTTTACAAATCAGTGCAAAGCAACGGCAAGGCAAGTAACACCAGTGAATGCGGGCAATATAAGAAACAACCAAAAGACATGTTGTGAGTGCAACAGCCCAAACCACTTCCGAGATACTTGTCCTAAGTTAAATAGGGCACAGAGACAAGTGCAGGACAACCCAAATCTAGCAGTAATGCTTGAAGAAAATAACCCGAACCATGGATACAATGTTAGTCCACCTCGGGGTCGAGCATACTATTTGGGTACTAAGGAAGCCCGCAATGCGTAACGGGTACATACCTTATCCTACCATATTATTCTATTCTAGTTCAAAATCTAGTTTATTATGCCGCTATTAAGATAAGAGACCTAGACACACTAAACTTCGGGACGAAGTTCCCTAAAGGGGTAGAGACTGTAACAATTCACATTTTCGGATTACTATTCATTTTTACTATTCACTTTCACTATTCACTCCCGAAATTTTTATTTCATATTCTCGTAAGTTAAACTATTTTAATGATAATCCGAGAGTTTGACACTCGTCGGATCATTTCTACAAAAATCACAAAACCGTGTCCGAGATTTACTTTTAAGTTTAAACGTCATTCCAGCATCCCGATATGTCCATAAAACACTATAAACAATAAAAATATGAATTTCTCTCATTTTACGACAATTCCAAAAGTTTTGGAATTTTACGTTTTCCAGTTCAGCATTTTACGCAAATTACACGTTTTAGACCCGCGTTTCCAGTTTTAACAGCATTTAAGCAACCCGATAGAACTTATCACTCATTAAATATGCTAATATAGGTTATATTAATAAGTTCTAACATTTTTATAAGTTTCATATTTTTAGAATACCCGATTTTAAGTTTCATGACTTAATGACTTACCGTTAGCGATTACCGGCACCAAAACTCACTCCGTAAGACAAGATAGAAAACTAGAACTCTTAACCTCCTTACTATTGCCCTAGGTGGCATTTTTGGCTAGTCACCATGAAAGATGGCTTAATCTTAACCATTGATCTCTAGGATGTTTACAAGTGTAAACTTAACCAAGATTAAATTCTAACCCAATATATGGTTAACTATTTTTCTCATCCTATAAATAGCCAACTAGAAACACATAGAAAACTTGCACCACACCTTCTTATAACCTTAAAGTCCTAAAACCTAAGGCACTTTTCTTATATTTTGTAAGAAAGTTAACTAGTTTTTGAAAGAAAACTAGTGTTTGATCTTCAATCTTGGAAATTTTCTAAGAAAAGTTGTTATAACTTTAAAGTCTCCAAAAAGACGTAGTTATAATCTTCAAATAGCTTCGTACTTTCAAGAAGGCGTCGTTATAATCTTCAAATAACCTCGGTTTATCAAAGATTGCTAAAAGAGAAGCTTGCTCAACCAAAGTCCTAATCCTTGTTCTTAACTTCCTTTCTTTAGAAAGCCTAAAGTTGTAAGAAACCCTAATACACTTTCTTGCTCAATATCATTTTCATGCTTATTATATTTCATTCATTCTATATATGGTCTTTGTATTAGTTCATGATGTATAAAAACTATTAAAAACAAGTTATGGAAACTATATGTTAATTAAACAAGATAACTAGTGACTTTCATGGAGAAATTCGACCATAATGGTATAAGTATGATATTGGACAATTACATATTGCAGTAGAGGACTTAACAAGGAAACCATAGCAACTTGAACCACCTAAAATGAGTTTATGAGTAAAAAGTTATGACCATTTGAAGTTATCAAAACTTTACGGCAAAACTGCCTAAAAACCTTCTGTATTAGAATTAAACACGCAACAAGAGGCCCTTCTAGTCCGTTTCATGAAAAAGTTAAAACACCAAAGTTGTCCGGAATGACGTTTTCTTCAAAAACTCAGGAGCACGTATCCAGAAAACCAATAACGAATGAGATTTTCTTCAGTTTCTTAACAGCTATTTTATATACCCAAGTTACTATATAATAGTTATGGTTTAATAATACCAAGAGGTCTAATGACCTAAAGCCAAGACCACAATCATTGCTAAAGCCAAGGTTGAGTCTCAAGACCATGGAACAATGACCAAAGGTCACGGCAAGGCCATGACTAATGACCATATAAACTTACCTAGGCGATAACATGATCTAAAGAGTTAGCGATAACTTAAACATGCAATTTGGATCTACTCCATCAAAATAACCATGAGACTCATTATAATAAGAATCTTCACGTAAAAGTAAACTTTCCTAAGTTTATTCAAATATTGGACATGTAACTTTTCGGGTCAAAACTTATATATATATATATTTTATCAAATACTACAATAGTAGGGAGCCTCATGTGAGGAGTTCATTAAGTAAGCCGTCGAGATTAGTTGTGGATTTACGAATTAAAGTGTCCTGGCTCCTCGAACGTTTACTACATGACTTTTGAATTATGTCGGCCCGAACGGTAGTAAGCGATATACAAACTATGCATGTTTCATAAACCATTTTTGTTCAAAGACTTACACTATACTAAGTACTACATCATGAACTATATGCAAGACATATATAGGCAATTCTTCGTATTCTTAGACATTAATCCAAACCTAAGTCGCAACATTCTATTATAGGCTGCTTTTAGAGACTTTCGCGATTCGACTACCACTTTCATTTCTCATTACATAAACTTAAGGTGAGTTCGTAGCCCCACTTCTCTCATTTACTTGTTTTAATTCTTTGGGGGAGATACATGCTCGACTACTTGCTTTTACTTGTATAAATACTCCAAAACATTTATACTTGATTGGGTTATACTTGATTGCATTATCCTTGATTGCATTATACTTGATTTCATTATACTTGATTGCATTATACTTGATTGCGTTATACCTAAACTTGTAAGTCTGCTCGTGAGCATCATAGAGTCTCCTTTGATAACATATGTATTGGGTTTCCGAAGATGAAGTGGAGCCGATGATATTCTATCTTTGTGAGCAACATACCCATATGAGGTCTCCGGAGATGAAGTAAAGCCTCATGACTAATTGTTTAACTATTGTGATGAACTTATACATGTCTTAATCATACTATATTTTAGCAGTGGGTTGTGAACACACAGGTTGCAAGTCTTGTTATGGGCGAGACTTGCAACTGAGTGGATTCACAATGCCTTTGCTGTGTGAACATTCTTTAAAGTCTTTTCAACTGTTTTAAAACAAACTCTATGAACTCACCAACCATTGTGTTGACACTTTTAGCGTGTTTGTCTCAGGTCTGTAAGGTGATAGCTGTTGCATGAAGCATAGAGTCGCTTGGCATGTTTTGAAGACTTATGCTTTTATCATTACCATTCGATATGTTTTAAAACACTTATGTATTGTCTTATGGAACTCATGTTTGTAACTCGGAATTTATTAATCGAATGGTAACTTTTCAAAATGTCTCATTTAGAGTTCGTTTTCTATATCTTGTACTTTGTATTATGAAGTAGCACCCCAATGACACAGTCTTCCGCTGCGATATTTCGGGGGTGTTACACTAAAACTCTATAAAAGGTCTTTTTGAGTGTCATTTTGGTTCAAACAGGTAATAACAAGTGTGTTTCATAGTTTAGGTCGCATGCCTTAAAGGTTTAGGTCATTTTAAATGTTTTTTCTGTGTCAAAATTTCTAAAAACCAAAAAATTGTCTCAATCAGCCTTCTTTATCAGCTTATTTTGTTGCTTATTTCTAATCCAAAATCCAAAAAAATAGTTTTCTAAGTTCTCTATAGTTCAAATTTAATATGTTTTAGGTTTTTACACTTTAGATTATTTGTTCATTAGCTTATTTTAAAGCTTAAAATGTCCCCCTCAGCCTAATTTCTAAGTCTGCACATGTTAAAAAACTTCTGACCCATCCTTATCAGCTAGATTATAAGCTGTTTATAAGCTCAAAAGTTGTCTAAATTTTTTATACAAGTTTTTTGGTCTACTGTCTATGTTGTTTTAAGGATTTCAGCTTAATTTTTAAGCTTTTGATTGCTTATTTTAGCTGTTGAAGGTACTAGGTAAATGTATTTTTTTTACTCAGTCGATTTTGCTAAAAAATCTTCCTGAGCTTCTGATTTCTACGCTTGATTATTAGTTGAGTATAAGCTATTAGGGTCTGAGCTTATTGTCATAAGCTTGTTGGCTAATAAGCTTTGGTGTTCTTTAGTATCCAGCTAATTAGAATAACTTTTTATTAGCTTTTAGAGTAGCTACAATACCCCCCATAAGGGTTGTTTGGCCTTTAGTTTTTATCAGCTTAGCTTATTTGTTAGTTATAGCTTTTTATTAAGAGTAGCTTAATCTTGTTTAGATAGCTTATTTAATTAACCTTTAAGACTTAGTAGCTAGCTTATTCCTTATTTTCAACTTATTGGCAAAAATCAGGTTTAAACCTTCATTGTTTAAAACTGTTTCAAACATTTGCTTATTTTCAGGCTTATTTGAAGTTTTCCAAAAAAGTTGTTTTAATAAATTACTTATTTTCTTCTGCTTTTTAAGTTTTTTAAAAGAAAAATAAAAAACAAAAATGTAAGATCCAAAGGTCGAACCCTAGATCTCACTGTTGGGAATTATGCTCATTAGTATCAACTATATTGAAGACAAAGTTTCTATTGCTGAAGAATATGCTAACATTACAAAGTTAGTTAGTACTAATTGGTATATACAGTTTGTACTGCTTATGTTATAGCAGAATAGGAAAGAAGTGTAATGCAAGAATAGAAAAGATATGGTGAATGTCTTATTGTAATAGTTTGATACGTATACTGTTTTCTTGTAAAGGACTCCTTATGTCTATAAAAGGAGATCCTAGATTAGGGTTTTGATATATCTCATGGAAAACTCTAGCATACGAATTGTGATAGCTTCAAGGTTGCAAACCCTAGTGATATAGTTGATCACTCGTATAATTGATAATAACATTGAAGCAGTTTGGTTATTCATTGTTCATCATACTTACATATTCTCATACATATCATACATACACATCTTCTAAGTGTTTACTAGTGAATTCCGCTTGCTAGTTAACATTACTCAAAGTATCAATCTAACACAAGGCATATGTTTAGATCCTCCACAAGTGATATCAGCGACAGGTTTCTGATACTTTGATTTAGAAGATCCAGAAGATTATAGTTCTTGTTCCTGTCAAGATAATGGACATGGAAACTACTCAATCATCTTCCACTACTGCAAAGCTACCAATACTCAAGCAGAATAAGTATGACCTCTGGAGGCTCAGGATTGAGCAATATTTTATGGTACAAGATTATGCATTGTGGGACATCATCAAGAATGGTGATACTTGGAAAGAATATACATCTGAAGTTAGTAATGCTGATGGCTCCAAGTCCACCAAGCTCAATACTAAACCAGTCACAAATGATGAAAAGGCTAAAAGGAGGAGTGATCTTAAAGCCAAGCATCTCTTGCTTATGGCTATGCCCAATGATCAAGTACTGAACTTCAGCAATTATGCAACTACCAAGGAACTCTTTGAAGCCATTGTTGAAAGATTTGGTAGGAATGAAGTCACCAAGAAAACACAGAAGACCTTATTAAGGCTAAACTCTGAGAACTTCACTACTACAAGCAATGAATCTCTAGATCATGTTTTTAGCAGATTGCAAAAGATCATTAGCCAACTAGTTGTCTTGAAGGTTACCATTCCTCAAGAAGAATTAAACATGAAGTTTCTAAATAGCTTGCCTACTGTATGGCAAACTCATGTAGTTGTTTACTTACACAAGCCTGAACTTGAGAAGATAACACTTAATGACTTGTACAACAACCTAAAGATTGTAGAACCCAAAGTTAGAATGACGGGAGGCACAAGCTCTGGAGTGGAACATGGCATTCTTATCATATGCCAATAATGACAATTCTGATGAAGAGGATGATGGCACATATGTTTGTACTGCTAATCCTAGAGTTAGCACAATTAGCACTAAAGTTAGTACAACTGGTTCACAAACCAGTGGGGCTGGCTTAAGTGATGACACCATTTATGCTTTTGTAGCAAGCAAAGCTGATGATGCCAATGTATACAATGAAGACTTGCTTCAAATCCATGATGATGATCTTGAAGCAATGGACATAAAGTGGCAGTTAGCTTTGATAAGCATAAGAGCAAAGAAGTAATATCAAAGAACTGGTAAGAAGATTGTCCTTAATTCAGGAGATGTTGTTGGTTATGATAAATCCAAGGTTGAATGCTACAACTGTGGAAAAAGAGGAAATTTTGCTAGAGAATGCAGAAGTCCAAGACAACAAGGCAGAGATGGCTACAAGAAGAGCAATCTAAAGGAAGAAACTGTGCAAGAGCCTTCTACTAAGGCTATGTTAGCTATTGATGGTGCTGCTTTTGACTGGAGTTTCATGGAAGAAGAAGAAGCCAATGCTGAGATTGCACTAATGGCCTTTTCTGACTCTGAGGTATTTGTTAATGGTTGTTCTAAGTCTTGCTCAGCTTTAAAAGAATTAGAAATACTTAGGGTAAATTTGATAGTCAAAGAGTAGAGCTTAATGACACTAATTATAATTTGAAAAATCATAAAAGAGGATTAGTTGTCTTAGAAGAACAACTTGTTTTTTATAGACAACAAGAAGATCTCTTTACTGATGATATTGTTGGATTAAGAAGAGACTTAGAGAACAGGGATGCTGTTATAAGTATGCTTAAATATGATATTGAACAACTTAGCAAACAGAAGGAAAAGATACAATTAAGTGTTGATACACTCGAGTATACTTCTAAGGGTGTTCAAAAGATAATTGAGTCTCAATTAGTGCACAAAGCAAAATTAGGTTTAGGATATAACTCTGTTGCACCTCCCCATAGAGGTATGTTTGTGCCACAAGGTATTGACTTAGCTCACACTGGCCTAGATCAGTTTAAGGAGCCTGAATTTCCACCTTATGGTTCTAAGTCACAAGAGAACAATTGTTAAAATCAGGTTGATGAGATACCCAAAGGTACAAATGAAACAAATTTTGTTAAGTTTATGCCTGAGTTTAAGCCTGAAATTAAGCCAGAGACTAAGCCTGAAGCTAACACTATAGCCTCCCGTAATTTTCCCATACGATTAGTAAATGTTTACATGGAATAAAAGGATATTACGGTAACTTAACACCACTTTTACCGGTAACAAATTTTTTTTACTGATGACATGATATTTGAATCACTACGATAACTTGTGATTGACCATTTACCTAGGAACGATGCTTACACACAACCTCGATAGTCTAATATTATTGCGAACAATAAATATAAAACGTTTATATTTATAACTATACGTTTCGTCTAACTACCGTATACTATTTATATATTTCCCGAGCCTACGAAAATTCCCGAGATTGATCATTAATATTTTTGGACCTCGACACGATACCTGAAACACGCTACGTGGGCCTGATGAGTGCTCAAACACTCATCATTTTTATCGTATTTAAACTGCCAAAACGTCCGAAAACGCTCAGAAATGCATCAAAATACTAAAAATATCCCAGGGATTGCATTTTATACGTTTCAGATGCAAAATGAGTAAAAACAATGAAAAATGAACAAAGTTTACACAATTGGCAGTTTTAGTCCCCCAACTTTCAAAAATTTACAAAACTAGTCCCTGAGCATTTGTTTTGAAAGGAAAGTCAACCTAAGGCATTTAGAAGTCAAAAATTATCAAAATTAATCCTTAGGTGAAAACTTTGGAAAAATTACACTTTTGGTCCCTGCAGTTTGGAAATTGGCAAAATCAGTCCCTGGGAATTTTTAAAAGTGAAAAATATCATTATTAGTCCTTGTGGAATTATAATATGGCAGGTTTGGTCCTGGTAATATTTTGGCAGGTTGGCAATTTTAACCCTTCAAATTCAAAAAAATTACATTAGTGGTCCTTATGCTCATTTAAGTACAAAACCAAACGGATCCTAAAACTAAACCCAACACACCCTTAAATAAACAAACCCAATCCTAAATTCACTAAACCCTTATTACTCCACCCTTGGCCCATTACCCCTTTGCAGCCCAATCCAACTCCACCAAAACAAACCCGCCCGTTTTATAATACTTCCCTAGTCAAACCTAGGTCAACCCGTAACTCTACCTCACCTCCCAAAAACCACCCCGTGAACCCTACCCCTGCTCCAAAACCTGCAAAAACAACACAATCATCACACTCCCTACTCCACTCCACCCCTACTTCTACTTTCCTCCATTACAATCCAAGAATTGTACCCCTGCCAAAGGCTAAAAGCCAAAGTGCAATATCTCCATTTTCCCGCCAAAAGAACAAACGGTCAGCATCAAATGTGAGAAATCAAACGGTTCAGAAAGAAGCTGAGAAAGGGCAAGAGGACTCTCAAAAACCCTAGAAGAGGAGTATAAAAAGGAAAAGAAAGAGGCAGAGAAAGAGTAGTAGATTTTTAGTAGTTAATTATGTAATGTAGTTTTTAAAATTATAATTAATCAGTTTATGTTTTAGTGAATTTAGTTTTTGAATTCAGTGTTGTAACCTACTTTCAAGTTAATCAAAAACTACCAGTTTTAAATTACCATTGTTTTTCCAAATTTCTGTTTTGGCTTATTTAGTTGCTTATGCAAACTGCTCATTCTTTGTTATTGCTACTGCTTATTTTCCTTTAGCTTATCAATTGCTTATTCTGCTTCTCTTTAATTGCTTATTATAGTCTTAGTTAGCTTATTATATTTTTTTGTGTAAAGGGGAGTAATCCTGCACCCGGTAAAATACATTAATCATGAAAACGTTTAAGTACAATGGATGAGAGTGAGTCTCTCATCGAATTTCCTAAGGACACTACCACAACCACTATATAAGAATGACAGACCATTCTTATAACTAACAGATCTAAATACAACTAACCATGACTAGCAATAAAAATACAATACATCACAACTCAAATAAACACTTAAGTCTTCTTAGTCATCCTAGCGATCTAGATCTTAAACATGCGAACTTCCAGCTTCAATCAATTGCGTCTTCTATTAGTATTATGCAAAAGGCATAATCTAATAACCTAATAAGAGTGACTTCCAGAGCAAATCAAAATTGAAGCATAAACTTGGTCTAAACGACCCTACCTCACAGCAAATCAAATTCCAATTGCATCTTCTATTAGTATTATGCAAGAAGCATAATCCAATAACCTAATAAGAGTGAATTTCGTAGCAAATTGAATTTGAGACATAAACATGGTCTAAACGACCCAACCTTCCATAGAAACCAGTAACATCGATCACACTATATAATAAAGCAATATAGCAACATGACAATGAGCGATGAACAAGAATCCCAAGCATGATAACCAGCAGCAACCATACCAAGATCAATGAATGAGAGGCGAATGAGCAGCATGTGATAGGTCAAAACCATAGGTTGTTAACAAGTCACCATTCCATAACAATAACACCATGCATACAAACCATACGCTAAAAGCAAAGCAGAAGTAAACCCTCATATAGCGTATTTTAAATCATGCATCAAACAATCATGATCTCAATTCTCCCAAAGCAGAGAATGTGCCCAAACATACATCATTACGTCAACATATTAAGAGATCAAAGATAAAACCATAGAGTTTACAAAAAACCCTAACATTCAGCAAGATCGACAAGATTTACATCTCCCCTCAAACCCTCATAACCATGAAGAACCATGTCATAATCTGATGTAATAATCAATAACCAACCCACTATAGGGTAATCATCATGATAACAACCAGATCACAAACCTAAAAGAATGTCGAAACCCTAAAAAGGGCTTCATAAACCTGAACGAGCAGCAGCAACCAACGATCAGATCCCATTAAATACAAAAACCTAAAAAGGGATTCGTTCGTGTAAACAGCAAGAGATCCAACTTGAAACGAATGAATAACAAAACCCTAAAAAAATAGGGTTTCGTATGGCTTCAAAGCTTAGCAGAATACCACAAAAAACGCCCTAGCAGAATGATAAACATGAATGCATGTGCAGCAAAGAGTACCTACGTGAGTAAAATAAGAATCATAGATCCATAATATAGCACCGACCCACGATAGGAAAAGCAACCAATCAGTAATCCGATCCTTAAGCAATTGGAGTAAATCTAACACCGACCCACGAACAGTAGCTATGAAGTAAGGAATATGATCACTAATAAAATCAAGATAGAAAAACGACTTTATGAATGACACCGACCCACGATCAAAATAAACCAATAAGGGTTTATAATGAAATCGTAAGAAAGTGTATCGATGTTAAGGATTCGTTTTTCACCAGAGGAGATTTCGTAAGGTATAAATAATATTAAATATCACAGCCGCCATCACTTAATATAAAAACTCAAACCAAAACAACGTATTGCATATCCAGGAACGAAAAAGGATCGTTAGAAGATAGAGAGGACGTGTTAAGGAAGTTTTATGGCTGGAAAATAATAGGTGAATGGCGGCTGGAAATCTCCATGGGGAGAGAGAACCGGTTAGGGTTTTTTCACACACTAAGGTTATTCTCATTAACAACCTAACCTCTTTTTAGTTAGCTTATTATATTTGTTATTAGATTTGTATCCTCTAGATTAGGTTGAAAACTGTCCTATTTAGTTTTGAGATAGCCTAATTTAGTTGCTCAGTGTATTGACTTTCATAGGTTAGCTTTGTTCTTCAAATGTTTTTAGACTTAGTCAGGCTATCATTCTCACTAAACTTGTTTCAAAACCTGTTTTCATAGTGTAAAAAAATCATTTTGAGAATCTTAAGGGACTGTTTGGGATAAAAGTGTTTGTAGCATTAAATTAGTTTCTACCTTTAGCCCAAGATTGGATCAGCTTGGTTTAGTTGTTAATAGCAGGATTGTAGTGAAATAGTGTAGTCCCAAGTAGTTTGCAAATGATCATTTTAGTCTTTTAAGTTTTCCTATTCTAGACTGTTATTAATTATAAGGTAGGTGTCATTGTAGATTTAAGCTCATTATCAGTCCCACTTGGTTTATGTTTGCTCTAATTATGTTATGACATCTATATAATCTCTGGTCTTTGACTTCCCTAGTCACAAATCTTGTTTTTGACCCATTCTCTCCTAATAAGCAGGCCTACACTCCCATATAATCCCAAGTTTGGCCTGTGAAGTTTAGAAATTTAAGGTTGGAATAGGTTGAATACATGTTATACGCCAAGTTCATAGTCTAATATTGTGTTCTCATTTGGCAAAAATCTTTTTTTTTTACCTACTTTCACCCACGCTACATCAGCAGCAATCAGTCCCAACACCCTCCACTCCACCATTTTTAGTTTGCTCTTTACTTAACATTAGGACTTGAAAATTATTACATAGTTAATTTGTTTGCTTGTTTACGTGTTTTTATTTTTAGTTTAATTTTATGATTTTTTTTTAATTGCTTATTAGACCCCATCAACTAGCCCCTTAGGCTGCTGTGGTTTCAGGTTCCTCACTTCCCCCTTATTGCATATTATTGCTTTTTAGGCTTAGATAACTGCTTATTTTTGTTCCTTGTAGCTTATTTAAGTTTCCCCTAGCAGCCTTTGCATTGTTTTCCCTCTCCCTAGTTCAGTTTTCATGGATTATTTTCCTATTCATACATGCAATTCATCTAGTACCTTGCACCACAAACCCCCACTCACCCCCTTTTTCTGCTGATGAAACTCAGTAGTAACTAAGGTTGTGTGATTTGTGCCTCTGATTGGTCCTTTGCAATTGTGAAATGATGTTTTAAGCTCACTTAAGTTGCTAGTGTTAGTAATTGCTAGTATTTGTTTTGGTTTCAGCTTTTACCCATCTTTGGTTTAACTGCTCAGTCCTATAACTCACTTTGCTCATTTCTGAGCCCAAATTCTCAAGCTCCTAGCCAGTTCATCTTTTGAGCTCTTGGCCTGAAACAGGGCTCTTTGGGAAGCCCCTCAAGCTACCTTTTTAGATGACCATCTGGTTTGGCCTCCCAACCTCCCCTGTGGGCCCCACAGGAGGCTGCAAGTGAGCTCAGGGTCTGTTTGGTTCAATGGGATTTGGAGTGCTTAACCAGCTTATTTGGCTCACTCAGTGACCTAGCCTGTTGATTTGGAACCATTCCTGTCCAATTAACCTTTGCTCATCTGATTCTACCCCTAGAATAAGCTGACAGCTTATTTAGAGCTTATTTAAGGCTCAAACCTCATTTTCAAGCCCAAAAGCAATCTGTCATGCTTATTGGTTGGCAACTTGCTTATTTTTAAGCTTCATCAAAAGTACCTTCACAAAAGTTCATCATTTTCAGTAGTTAATTAGTTTTGAAAAAAGAAAAATCCAAAAAAAACCAAATTTAATTTTTAGTGATAGCTTCTATTTAACATAATTTAGCTTTTTAATTTTTCTTTTTAATTTTTGTCAAGTACTTATATGTTTTTATATTTTTATTAAATTCCTAGTATATTAAAGTAATTGTAGGAATTTTTTCAGATTTTTATCCTTTCATTTAGTATTTATTATAATTAATATTAGTTTAATAATAATTAAGTAATATTAGTTAATTAAATAGGTTTATTAATTTTTATTTAACAACAGTACTTTTTTATATTTTTCCTAGGTTTTATATATCATAAAATAATTTTTGGAAATTTTCCATAATTTTCACTATTCATTTTCTATTTTTCTTAATTTTAATTAATTAGTAGTTAATTAATAATAAATAGAGAAAAAGTAGGAAAAATATATTTTTAGTTTTAAAATTACTTTTATATTATTTTAGAATTTTTAGAATTAAATTTTCATTTTTCTAGCTTAATTTCATAATTAGTGTAATTTAAATATTATTAATTAGTAATTAAATAGTAATTAATTAATAGTAATTAATTAAATAGTGTAAAAATTATTTTTCTTTTTCTAAAAATTTTCTTTTATCATTAGGATTATAAAAATGTAATTTTCACATTTGTAGGTATTTTATTTCACTAAAACTCGCGTTTTATTTCGTAAGCTAACGTAACTTTAATTCAAACGAACGCGTTTTTAGACTTAGCTCACGTTTTTAGGTTGTCTGATCATCAGTAAATGTTAATATAGTATTTCTAAGTTATTTTCATTCCTTATCTCGTAGCGTAATCATTCAAACCCTTATATACCTTTTCCTGTCCAAATTCACCCGATCACAGAACCGTTTTATAACCATCACACCTCGTCGGGACATAACAACCCGGGGAAACCCTATACTTCCGCGGAGATTTGGTCTGAGACGTTTGACTTGGTTGACAATTCACCTGGTCACTTAGGTTGACCGTTTGGGATCAATCAGGGCCCACAACACCTTTTGGGCCACTTAAACCCAACACAAACCAAACGGACCTCTTGTTTCTTTCTTTCTTTCTTTGGGCCAAAACAACCAGCAGCCCACAAAATCGACTCTCTCTATGGCGACAAAAAACCCTAACCAAACTTAATCGTTTCTATCATAGATCTGCTAATTTAATTGTTTTCTTGCATTAATCTTGTAATAGTTATTGATTAACCTTGTTGTTAATCAGTTTCTTGAGCAGATTCGTGTGTAGATTTCAAATACTTTGGCAGTTTTTATGAATCGTCCTTGTTAGGGTTTTTTGTTGCAAACGAATTCCAATCCCTCTTTTCTTTAATCGTATCCTCTAATCCTAAATCCATTGTTGCTGCAAAGGTTTTTTGGATCTGTTGGTATTATTCAAAGGGTTTGGAATCGTTCTTCTTATCTTAATCCCTAAATCATTTTTAGGGATCTGTTTTAAACCGACCTTATCACTCTTATCCTTAATCGGTTTTGCTTATCCCTAATTCGCTATTGTAGGGATTGTTTGAACCGACTTTGCATATACTACTTATTTATGGTTCGATTCTGGATTCTTTATTGCTATATCTATTTATCCCTGGGGTTGGTTGTCTTTGAAGCTCATCGTCATATCTAATCCTGTTTAGGGTTAGGTTATCTTCTATTAAGGGTGCATCTACAAGCTTTAACGCATATCTAAACCTGTTTGGGTTTGGTTCTATCACCTTGCAAGTAACCTGTGTGAAGGTTTTCATGTGCGAATGGTTTTGCTGGAAGTCTATTTGAGTCAGTGCAAGTTCGACGTTGATGCAAGTTTCTAGGTTCGTGGGTTATGAGAGAGGTGTACGTCTTGAAGAAGTCAAGTTTAGGGATCCTTGTTCCAAAACCCTAGTCATCGTCCTTAAATCAATGCTGATGATACTTCTTATTACGGATTTGGGATTGATGTTGGTTATTGAAGTGGAAGTTAGGGTTTTTTTGAAAACCCTAGTATATGTATTCGTGATTCATCAGACCTGGTTTAATATTGTTCTTATTGTTTGGATGAGGTCTATATTACGAATGGTGTTTAATGGTGTTGCTTGGAAGTTAGGGTGTGTTACACCTTATTGGCTATTCTTTGGTCGTATTTCATTCAGACTTGGTGCTAATGTAATATACATGTTTTGATTGGTCTGTTATACGATTAGGATTGGAGGTTAGGGTTCTCTAAGCCCTATGATTGGTATATCCTTCAAGTTGTGATCAGATTGGCTCAAGATTGCTTTAAGGAACGTGTCATGCTTGATTTTATGAAGGGTTGAGCTGTTTGTGGTTACATGTGGTTAGTGCATGGTTTTTTCTACTCTATGGGGCCTGTATTCATTTATGATGATTCATGAATGAGAAAAGGACTATGGTTGAGGGGTACTTCTTGATCCCTAGAAGCCGGACAGAATTCATATGTAAAGGGTTGATGGGTACTCTATGTGGAAGTTAAGTTGGAAGGGTCTTGTTCAAAACCTTCTTATCTTCAGATGGTATGTTGAAGATCGCTTGGATGTTTATTCTTGGATTCTTCATGGAAGTTAAGGTGAACCACCAAAGTGAATTATAAGGCTCAAGTGTTTTCTTGAGAAGTGTTATCATGTTTTATGTACTTGTGTCATTATTGGTAGGTTCATTTTATTGTAAGTTATAGGAATGGTGTTTCATTCTTATATATATCGATTCTGTAAGTGTCCTAAGGGACTGAGGTGAGGGATATCACCCTCATCCTATGTACTTCAACGTTTTTTTTGGTGTAATGAATTTTACCAGGGTGATTTAACCCTTTTACCCAAAAAAAACCAGCTGCCCACCAGGCCAAAGCCCAAAACACACCCTTAGTATTATTTTCTTTCTTTCTTTTGTTTTTCTGTCGCGACAACCATCCAAAACACCCCTATTTCCTTGCAAATTCTACACGTAACACACATATGTTTTTACATGTTTCGCTTCACCTAGTAACTAAGAATTAAGAATGGTAATAGTTGAAGCCTCACTCACTCGTTTGCTACCCTAAAACTGACCAAAGAAAAACACCAAACTCACCCTTTGAAAACCTCACCCAATGTGTCAAAATATTCCTACAAGCCTTCCATGCTCCCCAATGATGACCAAATGAACACTATGCACTTGTGAAGTGTAAGGAATGAATAGGGAACAATCTTACAAGATCTTAGCTTTGTAACGATATGATTGGACAAGAAGAGAGGTTGCATACGTTTGTATCTATCCTACACTCAAACTCATGTGAACTTATCATGTCTACACTCACCAAAAGTCACTATAAAAGAATTACATGCAAGCTCAGTCGATATCACACATATATACGCACCACACTACACACCATAACAAAGGACATGGGTTTTTAAGGGACAAACAGTTTACAACTAGTTCGAGGGGTTAGAAACAAGTTCAAGGTTCAAGCTTTGCTCGTTTTGCATCCTTGGTGGATCGTGTATCAAGCTACATTAACCATTTGTTCCAGCTCGATCCCTACGTAATGTTTGAACCCCACCCTTAGAGGTGAGGTAAGACTTCGAACCTCCTTTCTATTTTTATATATTCGTTATTTTGGTTTTAACACAAACACTTACTAAATATATTTTGTAAATAATAAACGCAACCTATACATTTTTATCCTCGTATCATATATTGGCTAGGTCATTAACGAGACCCCATAAACATTTTGAACTCATATTAACGTATAAACATATATCACACGTTTCCAAAATGGTTTGGACCTATACGGGTTTGACTAAAAGATTTAGAATATTTTTAAGTCCATATAGTATTTTCGTTATGATTTTTGGTCGTATACTTTGGCCTCGTCATTTCAAAATTTGACACATGACTATACCATGTTTAAGCTCGAACTAATTATCTATCTACTAAACTATCGAAACTAGTAAATATATAAACCTAACGACTTAGTTTCGT
The DNA here is from genome assembly GCA_030686995.1 of Artemisia argyi. Classification (NCBI taxonomy): domain Eukaryota; kingdom Viridiplantae; phylum Streptophyta; class Magnoliopsida; order Asterales; family Asteraceae; genus Artemisia; species Artemisia argyi. The sequence continues at coordinate 45,041 of JARVZY010001892.1, forward strand.
TACCTAAACAACCCCAAAGTAAACCATGATTTTCATAAAATTTCAAAGGAATTAAATTACCTTTGGGCCTGTTAAGCCCAATAAGCAGTTTTAGCTTATTTCAAATAAGTTGATCATATAAGCTCTTTTGAAATGTTTTTTTAACATAAAAATATGGACTAAGGTAGATCTAGATCTAGTTTTCTCTCTAACCCTTTGGATCGAAAAACACTAATGGGCCTTTGTATTTATCTCGTTAGGCCCATTTAACTGAAATAAGGACTTTTGAACAAATAAGCTGTTATAATAAGCTAATCTGAGTATTCCGAGCTTATTGGAAAAGTAAAAATGTTAAACTTTGAATTTGGTAAATTTTTGACTAACTTTGCAAAATTTCACTAATGATGGACTAAAACTGTCAAACTTGTAAACTTTGGGTTAAAACTGCCATTTTAATATTTCTGGGATATAAACTGAAATTATATATGCTTTTGGGTAAGAAAAGTTAATAATGATACTTTTGGACCTAAAATGTAATAATATATAACTTGGGACTAAATATGTAAAGTTTATATCGTTAGGGTTAATATTGTAACTTTTATGAAACTTAAAGGGTTTTTCTTTATTAGTATTTTATAAAGGTTATAATAAGGATTTATATAAATACTTGAGGTAAAACTTGATAAATTTAACTTATATATATTACGTTATATAATTCGTATAATTATCATTAAATTTTAACGATAAAACAATACGTAATTATTTCTTTTACACTTACGTCGTAACACATCACGTATACACATTTTGATTCATTCTTGGGTAATAACTAATGTTCGCAATAAAACGAGACTTAGAAACTAAAACTTGCCATATCTTTTAGGTTGTGTGTGAAGCCGTTGCCTTGCATCGTTGAGATTACGATTATTCTACCATACTAATAAGGTGAGTTCATAGCCCACATTTAACTTGTTATGTTTGGGGGGGGGGGGGATCCATGCTTAAAAACCGAACACAAGTCTTTTCTTGGTATTATGATACCGGCTGATATTATTATTGCTTAAGTAGCTATTGCCAAAAGTCCCTCGATCACGAACCTTAATCACCTGCAGGGTGAACGTAAATAATTGTGAATAGATCTATTAGGGATTGACAATCCCTATTTGGTTGCTAGACGAAAGTCACCAAATGCACTTTATTTGATATCATAGGTTACTGGCAAAAACCTATCATAGGGGCACCTTATTTCACATCATTATTATAGTTATTTTGATATCTGTTAATCGTTACGTGTCATGAGGTTAAGGCAATAATGGATGTGATTTTCAACTTGTTTATTTGTATCGATATTACAATAAACATCTATCTCTTATGTTCAAACTATTAATTATAAATCTATGGATTTCACTCAACTTTTGTTGACTTTTAGCATGTTTATCTCAGGTAACTAAATGGAATGGATGGCAAAGGCACGGAGCGGGCAATAAAGAAATATTTATTTCTCTTTGAATAAAACTTGTTGTTGAATAATGAAACATCTTGGAAACATGGATATTTGGTAGCTGTTAATATTAAGTCTTCTGCTGTATTGTTCATTTTTGGGGGTGTTATAAACACAGAGGTTAAAGTAGAAGTTTAACATGTCCCTAGGGTGGCTAAACAAGAATATAAGAAACCAGTTAGGAACAATGTTAGATATGCCGAGATGTATAGATCAGTACCTAGGGGAAATCAAAGAAAATGGAATTATATGAAGTCCCAACAACTAGGTGGTGATTTTGTGATGCAAAACAAGACATGTTTTGTATGTGGAAGCTTTGACCATTTTGTTGCTTATTGTGATAACAACCAATGGAAAAAGGTGAATTCAAGGAATACAAGGGTAAATTGGAATAACCAAGTTAGAGTGAACAATCATTTTACAAATAAAACTTACTCGAATGTTCAAATGGTACCCAAAGCAGTCATGCTTAGGTCTGGAGTTAAACTACTTTCTACTACTAGACCAAACAGGGCTGTTTATAACTATCCAATTGTTTAATGTGCAAGACCAAGAAGTCCAAATTATAAGGCACAAACAGTTTATAAGCCCTTTTTCAAGAATACATCTAGGCAAAATAAAAAATGGGTGCCTAAGGTTCCAACTGCTCAGCCAACAGTTCCAACTATTAGGCAAAAAGTTGAAACTATTAAGCAAAAACAAGCTGGTAAGGGAAATATGGGAAATGGTATGAAAGCTATAGCTTAATGGGTTTGGAGACCAATCACATGTGACAAAGCATCAATGACCTTAAAGAAACATACTTTTGTTGATGAAAAGGGTAAAGTCAAGTTTGTTATGGCTTGGGTTCCAAAAGCTTAAATGCTTTGGTCATTATGTGTTGTTAGTCTTGTACTTAATTGTTTCAAATGAAAAATACTATGTTTTTCTTGGCTTTAGACTAACACTTGCAGGTAATCTAAGTTGTTTTTACTTGCATTGGATATGGTGTGCTTTGGATTGACATATGTGTTGCAAGGACACACAACAAATGGTTACTGGTTCACCATGTCTCACCCACATAAGAACCAACTAGTCCAAAGCAAACGGCTCTTGGTAAAGACTTAACAAATCCGTTTATGGTTGATAGTTTACCAAAAATTATATGGTTATCAACTCACCATATCTTATTGTGAAGAGTTGGCTAGTCCATCGCAAACGGCTAATGGTAAAGACATATTAAATCCATTGATAGCTGATAGTTTGCTAAAAACTATGTTTGAGCAGGGTATTTTACTTGTTTTATATTCCTACTGCTCTTTGAAAATTTTTGAAAAAGTTTGTACTGATAGTGCAAAGTTAGTACTGATAGTGTAAAGTTTGTACTAATGTTATAGTTGTTACAACTATTGTGTCAATAATTGATTTTTAGTTCTAGCCGTTGGGTAAAACCATTTTGTTACCATACTTATAAGGTTAATTTAACAAGAGAAATTATCTTCTTTCTAAAATTTTACATTATTTACTTTTCATAAGATCTTTCTCTTTTGCGCAAGTTTCTCAAACCCTAGCAGTATCAATATAAAATCCCAATTGGTTATCATAAATCTTCAAATCACATACATCCATTCACTCGTATCTTTCTTTTATCAATAATCAATGGTTGTACTAAGATTTGTTGACCAACATAATGAAGTGGTCTTTTTGGAGAAAACAGAGGAGAAGGATGATAACGCTAAATATGAACATGTTTTTAGTCGCGTTATTGTTTGTTTTATGTGTGGAAATTGGTCATATTTGTATATATTTGTTACTTAATTATGGAAAAGTGTTTATGCATGCAAATATAGCGAAAAGCATGTAAAAATGATTAAAAGATGAAGAAATGAAGTGGACATGCATTTTTGGAGAGTTTCAAGAAGATCAAGGAAGAAAGAAACGTTGCATGGACAAAAGGATTTGATAAAGACAAGTTTTCTACACGAAATTATCAAGGAAATATCAAGTTCTAATGGACAAAGTCATGCCACAAAGAAAATAATGCATGCAACGTAAAAAGACATAGAAATATGGTTCGATAGATTCCAACCGATCGGTTGCAACTCGCAACCGATTCGGCTGGAAATATGCCAAAAGATTGACCATCCGATCGGATGGTGAGAAACCGATCGGATGGGGTTGACTGAAGTTACAAGTTTTGCATTTATGGACGTATTTACTCCCCATAATCATGTGTGGCTGATCATTTCTGCTTATTAACTATGGATGGACCTTTTTACTTGAAGGATAAGTGTCATTATGGTATATAATGACTACTTAGGGTCTAGAATCACTTGTACCACCAATATCTAACTTAGTGTTACACCAAATCTTGTTAGTTTATCTTATATTGCCTGAAAGTTTACTAAGTGTTGTAAAAACGTCCAGAACGTGTTGAGTTAGAGTCTCAAGCATTGGTTCGAGTGTGGAGTTGTTTACTTACGTTAGTGAGCAATTGGAGGAGTGTGGTTGCTAAAGTTCGACAAGTTTATTCATTGTAATTCTCAAGACTGGGTACACGTTGATACTTTTAATGAACAATTGTTACTTTGAGTTTTATGAAAGTTTTCTTATTTACTTGTGTTTTAATATGATTGCTATGGAGTAATTTGTGATATACTTGTGTATATGATGTGATTGGTTAATGGAGTATTCTTTTATGAAAAAGGTGATGCATGAAAACATATCTATTTTATGAGTTTGTTGAAATAACATCTTTTCTTGCTTAATTTGTCGGTAAAAACAATCTCTTGAAAAATAGGTCCGAAAGGAATTTCAACTTGTTTTTATTCCAAAATATTAATGCACCAAATTAGTATGGAATAGGATGCTTGACAACCATCTTATTTACTTGTTAAAATACATTTTAGACGATTTCATCACGAAAAAGGACCGAAAGGATTCTAGGAATTCATAAGAAAAGAATTGATTTTCTAAACAACCATGTGTTTATAGAATTGTCATACTCATTTGATATGTTCGAAAGGAGTCATTTAGGTGATAGAATTCTTAGTGGTAGTGAAAACATGACATATATCATAGATTGTATAACTACTCATTTTTAGTTGCGCATCATAACAAGTTTTACACCAAACTTTGTACTCAAATTGGTACAATACTCCTAATTACCAATCAAGGAATTATACCCAAGTATATGTTTAGTTTTTATTGAGTTTCTTTTAAAGCTTTATTTTACATAAATTTGGATTGACAACCCTTATTTAACAAACGTTTTTCTTATTACTAAAACAACCAAATCCCTTGGGACGATCTCGACTTACCCACCTTTATTACACCGGACGAGTATACTTGCTCGTATGTGCTAAATATTAATCGGATAATTCGTGTTTATAAATTTTAAAACTTGTACTAATAAAACGCACATCAAGTTTTTGGCGCCGCTGCCGGGGATTTGATTAATTTTCTTAGTTTTTAGTAATAAAATTGTTTTTAATTTGTGAAATTTTAAAGTTTTTAGAGTAAAAAGTAAAAAAAAAAATAAAGTTGGTTTTTGACCAACCGAATCAGATGGATGTCCATCCGATCGGTTGGTGGTCTCGGTAAATTTTCTTGGATTCTGTTTTTATTAATTAATGTTTATTTTTCTGTTTTTAGTTAATTAGTTTTAATGATTATATAATTAATGTTAGTTATTAGTAGTTATAAGTTGTCATTATAAGTCATTTTAATGTTTTTAGTAGTTTTTATTATAGTTAATGATTTAGTAGTTTTAAAGACACCTTAGTTAATGCTTTCAATGTTTTTAATTTTATAATTACTGTTTTATTAAATCTTAGTTTTATTTAAAAAAAATTAGTTCAGAAAACTCCAACCGATTCGGTTGCGGGTTCCAACCGATCGGTTGGAGGAGGTGAAATTGTGCCATCCGATCGGATGGAGTTCAAACCAATCGGATGGAGGTCTCGGTAAATTTTTAAACATTTTTAATTTTTAGACTATTTTTAATTCTTAGTGTTTTAGTTAGTTAATTTACTTGTTCTTATTTCATAATTAAGAGTTATTTGATTACAACTAACCCTCATGCTAATGATTTGGATGTTTTTTTTTATGGTTATGTTATAGTTAGTAATTGCTTAAGTTGAAATGGAGAGTTTGAGTCAGATTTCTGCGTATTTGAAAGATTTGGAAGATATGTTCAAGGATTCCGGTGATTCCCTGGAAAAGTTGGAGAGCATGTTGGAGAAAGCTAAGTTGGATTTTGAAGGAGAAGAGGTTGTTGGTGACAATGTGTCTTATTTGCCACATGAAATGTGTTACCCAAAGAAGGAGAAGGAGAGAAAAGTTGTTGTTTTCACTAGAGCACCACCTAAGGAATATGATGCTCCACACATGAGGTATTCTACACCTTGTGCGGTGGAAGGAGTTAAAGCGTGGGATGCGGAATTGAATATGGAATATGGAGACAATTACATTTCGGAAGAAGTGCTTGACAAGCTTGGTTTTGTTAGGCTTGATTATGGAAGTTATGGTAAGAAGGAAGTGAAAGGAGTTAGAGTGAATATTCATGGTCACATCTTTAAAGTTGATTTTGTGGTTTTGGAGTATACTAATGCCGATGAACCGGAAGTTATCTTTGGTAGAGATTTTCTAGTGAATACCAAGTGTACATTGGATTTTGCACTTGGGGAGTTACGAATTAACGTAAGTAATTTGGAAGAAGGAAAGAGTGTGAATGAAATGCTTGTTGATGTTTGTGAAGGAATGGAAATGATGAAGGAAGGAAGGGATGAAGTTTGTAAGATGGGGAAAGCTAACCGAAACAAAACACCATTGAACAAATTAACCCAACCCTCCACCGAAAAAGAAAAAGAAAACAAATCATCATCATCATCCAAATACACCACCAAATTCACCAAAAAGTACCAAACCTTTAACCAAGGAGCAAAAACAAGCTATCTTGGAGAATCTTGAAGCAAAAATTAGTGAATTGATGGAAAACAAAAACCGGTCATTGAGGTGTTGAGGAATTATATGGAGTATAGGAAGAAATTAGATGGAGTTATGTTGGCGAAATCGAAGTTGGAGGATAATAGTTTTGATGAAGTAGAGGAGAGAAGGATAATTGAGAATGGGCTCCCAAAGAAAATGAATGATCCCGGACATTTTGTTTTACCGGTTAAAATTAATGGGACAACTCCTTTATATGCATTAGCCGATACGGATTCTAGTGTGAGTATTATGCCTTATCCATTGTATCATAAGTTAGGATTAAGAGACCCTACACCTAACAATTCTAAACTCACTATGGCGGATAATTCTAAGGCAAAAGCAATGGGGGAAGTAAGAAATGTGAGAGTTCAAATTGGTTATCAAGCATTCTTGGCAGATTTTCTTGTGTTGGATGTTGCGGTTGATAAGGAACTACCTTTGTTGTTAGGTAGACCATTTTTAAGAACTTGTGGAGCTATAATAGATATGGGAAGAGGTACCATGACAATTGATGATGGAGTTCTTAAAAATACTTACTATCCAAAGCCTAGAGGGGGTAGTAATGGAGATGATAATTATGAGGACCAAGAGGAGGATTACCTTGGTTGCTTTAAAGTAGGAAGGGATGAAGATGGTAGGCCTAAGTTTGGCCCATGCACACCTAGTTTCTTTGATATTCAGGATGAAATGGAAAGAGCTCTAGCAATGGAGGCTTTCTTTAACCCATTTAAAAATATTTTTGTGTTTAACAAGTTGACAGATTTTCTTGGATCTTTACCGGTCCAATTGAAGAACTTGGAATGGGGTTCCGATGGTCATAGCATTTACAAAAGAGAAGAAGGAGATGGTGATTGACATTGCAAATTTGATATCACATGTCCTAGCGGAAGGAATTTTGCACGAAGTTTCAAAACTCAAAAGACTACTAGGAAGTTGGCAAACAAGTATCGCGGAGAAGACATTCTTAGGAATGAATATTTCTATGGATGAAGAAGAATGATCACAAGAATAAAGCACATCTTGTGCTAGTTTGTTTGTTTCGTGTTTTTATTTTTCATGCATTTTATTTTATGTTTTTAGGTTTTATGCATTTCATGTTTGAATGAGACTATCTATCTATCTATTTATCTATAGATTTATTTATCCATTTATCTTTTGATTTATTTAGTTTAAGTTTTTAGTTTTTAGAGGTTAAGTTATGTTTTAGTTTTAAAGATTAGAAGTAGAAGTAGATGACCAAAATTTTTAGTAGACAAAGTGTGTTTGGAATACATACAAGATAATAAGTTTTTGAGAAAAGAAAGAACTACTAGCACTTGTGTCAAGTTTAGTAGTAGAAAAAACTTTGAAAAAAAAATCAATTTCATACCAAACCGAACGGATGTATTCATAACTGATCGGATGGAATTGAATATATAAACCAAAATTTTCAAAAACTTAAGAAAAACACATACACACAATCCACCAAAAATCAGGGTTAAAAATTCGACCATAAGAAGTTGTTAGAAGGTTGCAGGAGTGATAATTAATCATCAATGGCATCAAGTCAAGTAAGTTATATCATTAATTTTGTTCAATTAGGTTTTAATTCGGATGATTGAAATTAGGTCACGAATTGGGTATTTTTGAATTAGTTCGAATTAAGATGTAATATTTTGGGGATAAGTGATTAGATGATAGGAGAAGGTATTCCAAAAAGAATTAGATCAATTGGTTAAGTTTTGAGCAAGAATTCATTGATTGAATTTTCGGATTGAATTGGGTATAATCTTTGGAGCTAGTTTATTTGCAATTGATGAATCCCAGAAGTTACATGATTGATAATTAGTGATGTTAGGTTATTGTATTGTTGATTAGAGCATTAATTGGAAGATTTTAGTAGATGATGTTCTTGGTTTTTATAGAATCATTAGGTTGATGATTGGAAATGTTAAGAATCATTGATAGGAGAGTTTGAATGTTAGAAGTACTCAAGAATAGGAGATTACAAGTTAGAAAGAAGTTCGGATTGATTGGGACACGTTTAGGATGGATTGAGGATGAATGTAGTATACAAAAACTCCAACCGAATCGGTTGCGAGTTGCAACCGATCGGTTGGGAATGTGCAAAAGTTGCATCCGATCGGATGGACCTCAAACCAATCGGATGGACTCCTCGGAAAATTTTTTGACGTTTTTGAAATTGTATTTTCTAGTTTCTAAATTGATTGGTATTAGTTTTTATACTTTTATACTAACATAATTTGAGATTTCTTTCAGGGAAATGTTGCAAGATTGGGACGAAATCAAAGAAATCCGATTATTAACAAGTATTTGAAAAGGAACGAGAGGAAGAGGATCACTTTCAGTTTGAAACTGGAGTCTAATGATAATGTCAAGTTTTCTAATGTGCAAAACAAAGATGAGAAGAATGCATATAGGGAACGTCTTTCAAAACTTCAAGAGAGGAAGATTGCTAAGCCTAGGTTGATTGATTGGGAATTGCTTGCGGAGTATGAATGTGAGGATCAATTGAGGAGCATGATGACTATGATTTATGTGTATCCTGGTGATGGAGATAGGTTTGAAGATTATTCTTGAGAAAGAGCTTTTAGTATTCGTGAGAATGTTTACAAGGAATGGTGTTTGGAGTTCTTTTCTTGGTTCTACTTTGATAGGAAGGTAAATGATGTTCTTGGGGATGTTTGTGTTTGGTTTAGATTGTGTGGTTGCGAACATGCTTTATCTTTTCCAAATTTTGTAGTTGCCCTTGGTTTGTATGAGGAGAGTGAGGTTAATCATAGGTTGTTTGGACCACATTTTGTGAGTTTAGCTAGAGCTAATGATCAATACACGGGTGTTGATGCTTATTGGAATAGGATTGGTGATCCAACTTGTCTTAGGAGAAATTCTTCTAGGATTAGGAATCTGTTGTTGAAGGTTTTACAAAAGTTGATTTCTTGGGGATTGATACATAGGAGCGGTGGTCAAGGCAAATGTAGTCAGCCGGATCTATGGGTGATGAAGTTGTTGGAGGAAGACAAGAATGGGAATGTAGCATGGATTATTGCCGAGTATCTTTCTAAGAGAGCACCGGGATTAAGAAACAAAGTGATGTTCGTGGAGGTCATTATGTGACCGCGTTGGCTAAAAATCTTGGGTATTTTAATGATAATGAGTTGAGGAAGTGTAGAGTGAGGTTGGAGAGTGAGATATGGGATGCTTTTAGTTTTGGAAAAGCATTGGATAGGAATAACAAGACTTTGGGACCTTGGACCGAACCAAGTGTGGGGGCACAATCCGGAGCCTATACGAAAGCGCCATCACAACCTCAAATGGGAAGTTTTCCAGGTAATACCCAATGTGGTTTTGATTCAGGATGGGGTGATTGGAACCGAGAGTTAAATGTTATTGAGTGTAGGGAAGTTTGGAGAGATTTAATGCAAATGAGGAATAATTACAACTATGATTATTCCATGCCTATGATCCAACATTTGGCACAAGATGCCAATTATGAGGTGCCTCCCTACAACCCACCAAATGTTCCACCATACCCTTTACCATATTCTCCATATTCTGGACCATACCCCTACCCTTATCCTGGTTATTCACCATTTCCCAAGCCATATCCTCCATACGGTAGACTTCCCGAGTATGGTAGTTCAGGTGTTAATATGGGTGGACCAAGTTTTAATCCTGGAGGATCGACTTATGATGTTGGAGGTTCGTCATCAAGAGCTGGAAAGAAAAAGAGACGAGTGGTGGACGAGGACGATGAAGAAGATATTGATGAGGATGAAGAGGAAAGCGAGGACGAGTTCATTCGTTCCGATGTGAGTTATTGATGGTGACGTTTGATCACATGGATTATGGTTGGTCTTAAAAACAATTATGTGTCGAACAATTTCTATTTCCACTAACTTTAACTATTTCTCTTAGGATTTATAACGTAACTTAATTTTTTATTTATTGGTTTAGATTTGTTTTTGTTTGTGTTTGGTTGTTTCGTATATTTTGCAGTTTTCTTGCAGGAGTTTTGTTACGGAAGCATATAGTTGATCAACGTTTGGAGTCGATATACTCATTTGCTTATTATGATCAAATATGCATGTTGCTTATTTAACTCCGGTATTTTCTAAATTTTTCCATTTTCTTTACTTTGAAGTTATTTTTATTACATTGAGGACAATGCAAAACTTAAGTGTGGGGGAAGGAAGAAAATAGAAAAAATGCATAGTTTTTAAATTTTAAATTTTCATTTTTTTTAGAGTCGTGAACTTTAGTAACTAGTAGTAGTTCGCCCTTCATATTTTAGTTAAAATAAGGTTGACTTCATGGTAAATAATAATGATATTTTTGGAGAATAAATTCAAGTTTTAAAGAGCAATTCGTCTCGGAATTGATAACATTTGCTAGCACAATTTTATACCCTTATTACTTTAAATTGTGAGGATTAGTTTTTTTTTTATGAGAATAGTGTTTCTTATGCTATTTACATATTTCATGATGAGTATGCCGGTGGTTGTGTTAATTCTAGAACTTGTACTTGTTATGCATTACGGTTAAAATCATTTTCGAATGATAAAGATATATTCATATGATAAGAGGCAAACTTAGGAATAAAACCAAATGGCCATCCGTTTACAAAATAATTTTTGCTAACCACATCGGTTAGTTACCCTCGTATTTGGAACCCGTTTGTTAGCGTTTATCTTTAACGCTAGATACCCTTAGTTACACCCTTTGAGCCATCCTTTTCATTTTGTTACATCCAGAAAAATACAAAAATATTTTACACTTTAAACCTTAGCCTTACCTTTGTCAAAGTCTAAACGTTGGGTTGCTAGTTGCTTAGTTGTTGGATTGTTTTTGATGATTATTAGTTAGCCACACTTCACAATTCATGTGTGTGCCATTTCAACAAAGACGAAGAGTGCACATTCTTATTTGTATTTTTTGTGGTGTATGCTTATGCGAAGTGTGGGGGAGTAAAAAAAAATGTTGAGAATAAGTCATCGCAACTATAAGGTGACAATCATAGCCAATGTGCTATATTATTATGAATAAAGAAAGTTATGAGATGTGTTGTTAGCCAATGTGCTAAGTTTGAAGAATATTTTATGGTGAAGCAATGTATCGACATGTGAAAGATCGAAGAGGAGAAAGATTGTAACTATTGTCATTTTTGGGTTTATGGTTTGTTTGAGATTAGAAACTATGGGACTTACACTTTGATTTTATTTCTCTTTAAAACCAATTTCATAAATATTCTCATGCCTTATCCTTACCTTTTTGACTTAGTGTAATTATTTTGCACGTAAGTTTATTTACCCTTAGCCTAAACGTTACAACCCGAACAAAAGACCTCTTTGATGAATTATTCTATTGTTTTGATACTTGTACAAGCCTATGGTAAGAAACATAAATCATGACTGTGCAATGAGTGATCTATTAATCATTACACATATTGAGTGATGAGTGAATTTCAAATTATCTTCGTGAGGTGCTTAGAATTGCTATCAAGCACTTTATTTATTTGATTGAGTTCAAATAAGATATTTGCACTATTGCCATTGAATTCAATTTTCTTTTGATTAAGACTTGCTCGAGGGCGAGCAAAGCTCAAGTGTGGGGGATTTGATAACGCTCAAAATTAACATGTTTTTAGTCGCGTTATTGTTTGTTTTATGTGTGGAAATTGGTCGTATTTGTATATATTTGTTACTTAATCGTGGAAAAGTGTTTATGCATGTAAATATAGCCAAAAGCAGGTAAAAATGATTAAAAGATGAAGAAATGAAGTGGACATGCATTTTTGGAGAGTTTCAAGAAGATCAAGGAAGAAAGAAACGTTGCATGGATAAAAGGATTTGATAAAGACAAGTTTTCAACACGAAATTATCAAGGAAATATCAAGTGCTAATGGCAAAGTCATGCCACAAAGAAAATAATGCATGAAACGTAAAACGATAAAGAAAAGACATAGAAATATGGTTCAGACAGATTCCAACCGATCGGTTGCAACTCGCAACCTATTCGGCTCGAAATATGCCAAAAGATTGACCATCCGATCGGATGGTGAGAAACCGATCGGATGGGGTTGACTGAAGTTACAAGTTTTGCATTTATGGACGTATTTACTCCCCATAATCATGTGTGGCTGATCATTTCTGCTTATTAACTATGGATGGACCTTTTTACTTGAAGGATAAGTGTCATTATGCTATATAATGACTACTTAGGGACTAGAATCACTTGTACCACCAATATCTAACTTAGTATTACACCAAATCTTGTTAGTTTATCTTATATTGCCTGAAAGTTTACTAAGTGTTGTAAAAACGTCCAGAACGTGTTGAGTTAGAGTCTCAAGCATTGGTTCGAGTGTGGAGTTGTTTACTTACGTTAGTGAGCAATTGGAGGAGTGTGGTTGCTAAAGTTCCACAAGTTTATTCATTGTAATTCTCAAGACTGGGTACACCTTGATACTTTTAATGAACAATTGTTACTTTGAGTTTTATGAAAGTTTTCTTATTTACTTGTGTTTTAATATGATTGCTATGGAGTAATTTGTGATATACTTGTGTATATGATGTGATTGGTTAATGGAGTATTCTTTTATGAAAAAGGTGATGCATGAAAACATATCTATTTTATGAGTTTGTTGAAATAACATCTTTTCTTGCTTAATTTGTCGGTAAAAACAATCTCTTGAAAAATAGGTCCGAAAGGAATTTTAACTTGTTTTTATTCCAAAATATCAATGTACCAAATTAGTATGGAATAGGATGCTTGACAACCATCTTATTTACTTGTTAAAATAGATTTGAGACGATTTCATCACGAAAAAGGACCGAAATGATTCGTAGGAATTCATAAGAAAAGAATTGATTTTCTAAACAACCATGTGTTTATAGAATTGTCATACTCATTTGATATGTCCGAAAGGAGTCATTTAGGTGATAGAATTCTTAGTGGTAGTGAAAACATGACATACATCATAGATTGTATAACTACTCATTTTTAGTTGCGCATCATAACAAGTTTTACACCAAACTTTGTACTCAAATTGTTACAATACTCCTAATTATCAATCAAGGAATTAAACACAAGTATATGTTTAGTTTTTATTGAGTTTCTTTTAAAGCTTTATTTTACATAAATTTGGATTGACAACCCTTATTTAACAAACGTTTTTCTTATTACTAAAACAACCAAATCCCTTGGGACGATCTCGACTTACCCACCTTTATTACACCGGACGAGTATACTTGCTCGTATGTGCTAAATAATAATCGGATAATTCGTGTTTATAAATTTTAAAACTTGTACTAATAAAACACACATCAAAGGATGGACCTAAGTTTTGGCAGATAATTGATTATCTCAACAACTCTTACATTAGGTATGCCTTAACTATAAGTCCTACTCTCTATTCCTCACAACTCAATCAGTTTTGGCTTACTGCTAAAGCCATAACACTTGAGGATGATGATGAGGATACACCAATACCTGCACTCAATGCAACTGTGGATGGCCAAACAATTTATGTTACTAAGAAATCCTTGAGGAGACATCTTCGCTTGGATGACTCTGATTGTACCATATCAATGGCAAACAAAGACATTTTAAGTGCTATTTCAAATTTGGGGTATGATACATCAAATGATAGACTGACTTTTAATAAAGGATGCTTTTCACCCCAATGGATATTTTTAATTCACAATCTTCTTCACTGTCTGAGTCCCAAAAGATCATCATGGGAGCAGTTCAGTAGTAATATTGCTATTGCTCTTGTGTGTTTTTCAAAGCATGAAAACTACAATTTTTCAAAATTAATTTTTGACCATATGGTGGACAATACAGATTCTCCAAATAAGTTTTTAATGTACCCAAGGTTTGTTCAACTGATTTTAAAAGCAAAACAAAGCATCTTACTTCCTCATACCATAACTATTGCTACTCCTTGTTTGCAACAAAAAGTTTTTCAAAACATGACTATGAATACACAAGGGTGGAATGGGGAAGAAAGACCTTTATTAGATGCTATGCTTTCTTTTAACACAGGTACAGGGTGCTGGATCAATAAACCCAACTGATCCTCAAATCACACCCATTGTGGTTCCTTCCACATTCCATACACCAGCTCTCACTAGGATATATAGGAGGAGGTCTAAACAGCCAACTCCTCCTACTACAACACTCAATGTGCCTGAACCTTTTGGCTTAAGTACAAGTGGTGGTGGTGCAGGAGTATTTTCTAGTCCAACTAGAGAAGAAACTGAACCAATGTCCTATGATGAACCTCTCCCAATAGGTAAGAGAGTTGGAAGTGCTGAGGGCAGTTCTAACTTTGTGGAATTGATGGAAATTTATACCAAGCTAACCAAACAGGTAGCTACATTGGAGGATGAATTGGCTAAATCTAAGGAGCATCACAAGAAGGTTCATTCTAAGATGATGGACAGGATCAAGAAACTTGAAGATGAAGTAAAGTTTCTCAAAGCCAAAAGAAAGACAAATATTGTGGATTCTACTTCAACTTCTACTGCTCATGACTCCAATGGTGATGATGACGAAGATTCCTCCAAACAGGGGAGGAAAACTGACTCACAAACTGAGGGGAGGAGATTGGATTTCACAGAAGAGGGTTTTAATCAAGGTAATCAAGGTGCTGATGAAGGAATTCAACAACAACATTCAGAAGTTCAGCGTGAAGAAGGTACTGCTTCTCCAACAGCTCAAGTAGTTCAAATGGTATAAGGTACTACTTTCATTCAAAGAGAAGAAACTGTTGATGTTGTTTATGAAAGGAAGAGGAAAGCTAAAGGAAAAGCTCCTATAGAAGAAGTAGAGGAAACTCAACCTTCAAAGAAGATGAAAGCAAGGGAAGCTGCACAAACTGATCATGATGCAGAATTAGCAAGAAAGCTTCAAGAAGATGAGAGATATGTTGCAAGTTTCATGGAGACTCAAAGACTACACAATATTCAGATGGTAAATGATCCTATTTTGGATTATCAACCAAGTGAAGATGAAATTGAGTACATGATCAACAATGATCCTGAAGTCAAAGCCAAAGCAAGTCAACTCATTGCTGATTTATCTCTCATAGAAGAACAAAGATCAACTCAATTCGCAGACTTAGAATGAAGAATGATCAAGCATTAAGACAGAAGAGACTAAGGAAACCTTCTCAAGCTCAAGTCATAGCTGGAATGAAGAAATTTTTATGTATGCAAGCTGGTTGGAAGATGACTCGGCTCAAAGGCAAAAGATATAAAGAAATACAAGTCCTATACTACAAAGCTTTCAGAAGAAATAAAGATTTTATCCCTATGGATTCTGAAGAAAAAAAGACAAGATATCTCAGGTCTTCAAAGAAGCAAAACCCTACTGAAGATCAACCTCAAGAACAACAAGAGAATCTCACTGAAGATCAACTTGGAGATATGATAACTATTGATTCAGAACCTGAAGATTTTTATGTAGAACCTCTTCAAGTTAAACATCCTATCACTGATTGGGAAATCCATCCTGATGAATTTAGATCCAGCTAGAAGATCATAAGAGTAGGTGGACAAACAGCTTCTTTTACTCAGTTTGAAGTACTTATCAGATCATGTGATAGAGAAGACTTAGACACATTATGGAAAATGGTTAATGACAAGTCTAAATCACGTGATCTTGAAGATATCAAAGCAAAGGAGGTATAGGTTCAGTTTCAAAGAATATATGAGTCTGATCCAAGTGACAGATATTGGAAGTTTGAAGCCCACAACATGAACACATTATGGAAGTTCTATGACTACTGTGATGTTCATCATGTTTCTACTCAATATGGAGTTGATGTATTCATGTTAGCAGAAAAGGAATATCCTCTCAGCTTTGGAATCCTCATAGTAATGCTATCTGTGAAGCTAAGATGTTGGGAAAGGACTCAAGTTGTTGAAGATCTGCTGCAGAGAATATATAATCAATGTTTAAAGGCTGACAGTGAATTAAGGAAGAAGTAGGATGTTTGGAAGAATCTACACATCATTAAGGATGAGAGATAATTCACCAAACTTGGTGATTTGGAGAGAAATCATAAGTTTAGGGGAGGATTGTTGGGAATTATGCTCATCAGTATCAACTATATTGAAGAAAAAGTTCCTACTGCTAAAGAATATACTAACAGTACAAAGTCAGTTAGTACTGATTGGTATATACAGTTTGTACTGCTCATGTTATTGCAGAATAGGAAAGAAGTGTAATGCAAGAATAGAAAATATGGTGAATATCTTATTGTAATAGTTTGATACGTATATTGTTTTCTTGTAAAGGACTCCTTTTGTCTATAAAAGGAGATCCTAGATTAGGGTTTTGATATATCTCTTAGAAACTCTAGCATACGAATTGTGATAGCTTCAAGGTTGTAAACCCTAGTGATATAGTTGATCACTCGTATTATTGATAATAATATTGAAGCAGTTTAGTTATTCATTATTCATCATACTTACATATTCTCATACATATCTTCTAAGTGTTTACTAGTGAATTCCGCTTGCTAGTTAACATTACTCAAAGTATCAAGCTAACACAAGGTGTGTGTTTAGATCCTCCACACTCACCTTACCCAAGCCTCACAATGCACATACTAAACTGTTTGCCCTTGGGACTTTCTTCAAACGTTCCTTGCACAATTAATTAGTTAAGTAGCTTTTCACATTTAAGCTTAAATAAGCTATTGGCTTATTCCTAGCTTATTGAGATAAGTTGGGACCTTCTTCCTATTTTTCTTAGATTCGTTATAACTCTAAAGTATTTTCTATAAAAATTTCAGATTTTTCAGTTTTGTTTTAATATTTTTAATCTTTTAATTACTTAAATTTAGTTTTTAATTTATAAAAAAAATCAAAAAAATATATATATTTTTTTATATAATTTTCTTCTATAAAATAGGACTTAGGGAAAATAGATTTACATTTCTAGGATTAGTTTTTCATAAATTTGACTTTTTAAGCCTCGAAAATCCCGTAAGTTTGCGTTTTAGGTTAAATTTCACTTAGCCTAAATTTGCTTGGCTTATATGATTTAGATGCTTTTAAGTTAGTTTTCTGAAAATTTTGAGATTTTTTCATTTAAGTTTGCTATTTTTAATCATTTATTTTCTTAAAAAAAAAGGTTTTTTAAAAAAATAAAATAAAAATCAGAAAAATACATATATTTTTTCTAAAATTCTTTTTAAGTATTTAGGACTTTTTAAAATTAAATTTGAGTTTTTAGAATCATTTAAGTTTTTAGGTACCTTAAGATCCCATAGTTTCGCGTTTTTAGGTTATTTTGCATTTAGCTTATTTGATCTTTGATCATTTGTTTTAATTGCTTGAATTTGTGTTTTTAGTTTATATTTCATAATTGTAGTTTTAAAAATCCAAATATTTCTCACTATTCAATTCACTCGATCACGAACCGTATCACGAAATCCCATTCACACTTCGTTGGGAAAACGACCCGGGAAATACATATTTCCTTTGTATTTCTTTGGAAATAAATATACTATAATTGACAATACATCATGACTCTTCATTATTTATTCTTCGACAGGGCTTTCAAGAGGCATATTTACCTATCTATGTGGATGACATTATACTTACAACCTCCTTTACTGCCCTGCTACAACAGATCATTGCTTCCTGCACAGTGAGTTTGACTTGATAGATCTTGGGTCACTTAATTATTTTCTTGGCATTTCTGTTACTCGACATTCTACAAGTCTCTTTCTATCTCAGCAGAAGTATGCTACTGAGCTTCTTGAGCGTGCTCACATGACCAACTGTAACCCTTCTCGAACACCAGTTGATACTGAATCCAAACTGGGTCCCGAAGGTGTTCCAATTCAGGATCGTAGTTTATATCGCAGTCTTGCAGGTGGTCTTCAATATCTCACATTTACCAGGCCGGATCTCTCCTGTGCTGTACAACAGATTTGTCTTTACATGTATGAACCTCGCGAGCCACATTTTGCTGCCCTTAAACGTATATTATGATACGTTCGAGGGACTTTGGATTTTGGTCTACACCTATATTCATCCTCTACCACTTCCTTTGTTGGAAATCAGATGCTGACTGTGCTGGTTGCCCACCCACACGACGGTCTATTTCGGGATACTATGTTTTTCTGGGCGATAATCTACTCTCTTGGTCTTCCAAGCGATAGCACACCATCTCCCGTTCTAGTGCCGAAGCCGAGTACCGGGGTATTGCTAATGTTATAGCTGAGACAGCATAGCTTCGTAACCTTCTTCGTGAGCTGCATTCTCTTCTTTCTACTTCCACTCTTGTCTATTGTGATAATGTTAGGGCCATCTATTGCCAACTGATAAGGATTTATTTAGTACCTTTTTAAGCGGTCATTTAAGCCCAAAATTGTATAAATATGATCAAATATTACCTTAAATCGTTTCTTTTTGTATCTTAGGTACTTGGGATGACAAATCTAGAAATCCGCACTTTTTAGACGTATTTGAGCGAAAAGTGAAGAAAATGATGAAGTCGTAAAATACCATCAGAAAAGGAAATCTGACGGCGTCACAAGATAAAACGTGATGTCGTCTCTTGCTATGAAGCTATATAGAGAATTTTGAAGAACCTTTGGAGAACTATAAACAAACCATCAACCAATAATCAACATCTAGGTTTCATTACATCTAAGAAAACACAATAAAAATCTAGCCTAGCATGTTAAAAAGAAGACAAGCATAAGATAGAATCAAACAACACATAGACATATTGAATGATTATTGGAAAACTTATCTTCAATTGAACATGGATGGAACAAGGGTTGAAACCCTTGTTTTTACAGAAAATTCGTCTAGGGTTTGCACAAAGAAGTTCTCCAAAAGTTCCACACTTAATGAATGAAAATTAGAAAACTATATATAGATTTTACACCTTGACGGCGTCACGTTATAGCTTGTGATGCCGTCAACTCGCCGCCAAGATAAAATTCGTATTGCCTAGATCCACTTCTGACGTCGTCATGAGTAATTTTACTCTGGGCCGCCACATGTATTCTGACCCTGACGGCCTTGGTGACACCGTTAGGCCAAATTGCCTTGAAATTGTTCTGGGTCGTCATGTGTATTTTTCATATCCACCTCTTTTGCCAAGCTTGACACCGTCACTTGTATGGCCTTGATGCCGTCAGGTACTGTTCGCAGCAAGGATTTTGAGACTTTGTCGTTTTCTTCACTTAATTGCTCCAAAAACGCCCAAAATACTTCCTTTTCCAGATTTCTTCTCAAAAGTAACTAAAATGACAAAAGGAATGATTTAGGGTAATAATTGATCAAATAATCTCGAATTCGGGCTTAAATGACCCCCTAAAAGCGGTACACTTTTTGCCTTATCAAATACCCTTACACTTGAGATTTGCTTGTCCTCAAGCAAATGCGCTTTTATTCTAATCAAAATACAAGCTATGGGTCATTTAACACTAATATAAAAGTAATTACAACAAATAATTGTTTCACTTAAAATCAAAAACAAGCACGGAGGTTATACACTAGCACCTCACAAATAGTGTTTAGATACTCACATCTCTCGGGTGTAATAAAGTATATATCACAATAAGGAAATGGAAAACATCTCTCACCAACTGTCATAGCAAATAGATTACCATAGGCTTGGGAAATAATCAAACCTCCACCACTTGGCGTAAGCACCTAGGATAAACTATCAAAGAGGTCTTTTACATGTAGGGATATGATAAATACGGTTTTGTTGGATAAAGGCAATTTTTACTCATGGTGAGTTAATCATCTTGGTTAATTACATGTACAATGTGGCGTTGCTAAGCCAAGACTCGACTCGACTTAAGCTAACAAAAAACTAACAAATATAAAATGAAACGGGATGGTAGTCCGTATGTTTTCTTCTCTTTTCCTTTTTCTATTTTTTTTCTTTTTCTTGATTTTTTTTTCTTACACTTTTACCCTACCATCCAAAATAATACATCATGGGGTTTTGCATTCCCCTTACACTTGAACTTTTACATAGTTTACAATCAACTATTCTAACGACTCGAATTAAGATAATCAAAACACATGGAGTACTTTTTAAGATTAACGCACATATGGGGGTAATATATAATGTTCTTCTCCATTACTCCATAACACAAGTACTTTGTCCATGAGTCATAATCGTCTCAAAACAATATGTACAACATATGACTCGACCTAGCAACCATGTAATCAATTAGACAATTAACTAAGGGTTTAAACAAATAACAATAATGCACTAAAGATGAGTGCATACAAGGAAGGCTAAGGCAATTTGGTTGCACATTTGGGGTGGATTGTAAACAAATTCTTCCTTTAAGTAAAAATACTTAAAGTTAGAAACAAAAAAGATAGGCTCGGAGGGGTGTACTAGGGGTATTGTGTACTAAAAATGAGTGCAACGCAAAGGCGTGGGAAAATTTAATTGACTTTGCTAGTCAAGGTAATTGACTTAAATGGTCAAGTAATTATGATACGGGTTTAACACAAGGGTGATCCTAATGCCTCTTATCATGTAGTAAATCCTACTACACGAATTTAGTCTCACTAGCGGTCTCGGGATGCATCACTAATGCAAGTTCTAGAATCTAAGTACTACCGGTACACTCATAAGCACTAATAATGAATGCTTTTCCTAACAAATCTAAAGGCGAACCTCACATATTTGGGTGGAAAATTTTTCTGAGTGGTACGGTTTTTGTGCTAGTTATATAACTCCTATCCATGAGACGCTCATTAAGGCTAAAGCTTCACTCCTAAATGTTGTAAAAAATTTAAATTTGGCTCTAAAATTGCCCTAACAAGTATTTTTCTCAGTTTTATTACACATGATATGCCGAATTGCGCCCTCGCAACAGGTTTTACTTCTCAAGGGATCTTGAGAAGCTTGCAACCCCCACCAGGCTGTGTACCTGATCGTTGTAGTATAGTATATTGACAAGTACCGGGGGATTGATCGTTCAACTCAGGAATAGTGTCGCTAGGATTAGAAAGCCTACTAAACTAGGTCCAGAGGTGAGGGATGATTCATTTCATATTCTTTATATTTTATGAAAGCAAGTAAAATCTCGAGTTTTGAAGGAGTGGGCGGAATTAGTTGCTAGTTAACTAATGCAAATAACTACCGATGCAATCAAAATAAAAATAAATGAAAATAAACTAATGAGGTTATGTGGTGACGGGTTATATTCCTTAATACTAGTCGTAGGGCTGTGTACAATATTCCCTAACTCTATAAGCTCCTACTTCACTCCTATGTCGAGCCGACTAAAAGCTCCTAACATGGGATCACTAGAATTCAATTATGCATTAAATACAACCAAAAATCGTAGTACACCTCCGATCATGTTTTTTAAGACGTTCAAGCAAGTTACCAATGGAAGTCTACCATTTTTCTTAAGCCTAACATCGAATACAATCATCCACAACAATTATAAATAAACCATCAACCAATAATCAACATCTAGGTTTCACTACATCTAAGAAAACACAATAAAAACCTAGCCTAGCATGTTAAAAGAAAAACAAGCATAAGATAGAATCACACAACACATAGACATATCGTATGATTAATGGAAAACTTATATTCAATTAAGCATTGATGGAACAAGGGTTGAAACCCGTATTTTTACAGAAAATTCATCTAGGGTTTAAGCTCTCCAAAGTTCTCATAATGTTCCACACACAATGAATGAAAAATTAGAAAAAAAATATATATAGATAATACATCCTGACGGCGTCACGTTATAGCTTGTGACGCCGTCAACTCGCCGCCAAATTAATGGTCGTATTGCCTAGATCCAGTCTTGACGCTGTCATGTAGAAATTGAGCTCTAGGCCGTCACTCGCAAAATGACCCTGACGGCCTTGGTGACGCCGTCAGGCATTTTATACTTGAAATAGTTCTGGGCCGTCATGTGTATTCTTCATATCCACCTCTTTTGCCAAGCTTGACGCCGTCATGTGTGAGGTCTTGACGTCGTCAGGTACTGTTCCCAGCAAGAATTTTAAGACTTTGCCGTTTTCTTCACTTTTATGCTCCAAAAATGTCCAAAATGCTTCCTTTTACAGATTCCATCTCAAAAGTACCTAAAATGACAAAAGGAACGATTTAGGGCAGTAGTTGATCAAATAATCACGAATTCGGGCTTAAATGACCCCTTAAAAGAGGTACACTTTTCGCCTTATCGAATACCCTTACACTTGAGATTTGCTTGTCCTCAAGCAAATGTGCTTTTATTCTAACAAAATACAAGTTAGGGGTCATTGAACACTAATATAAAAGTAATTACAACAAATAATCGTTCCACTAAAAACCAAAAACAAGCACGGAGGTCATACACTAGCACCTCACAAATAGTGTTTAGATACTCACATCTCTCGGGTATAATAAAGTATATATCACAATATGGAAATAGAAAACATCTCTCGCTACCTGTCATAGAAATGATTACCATAGGCTTGGGATAGGATCAAACCTCCACCACTTGGCGTAGGCACCTAGGATAAACTATCGGAGAGGTCTTTTAAAGGGTTATAACGTTAGGTGTAGGGATATGGAAAACACGGTTTTGTTGGATAAAGGCAATATTTACTGGTGGCGAGTTAATCATCTTGGTTAATTACAAGTACAATATGGCGTTGCTAAGCCAACACTAGACTCGACTTAAGCTAATCAAAATCTAACAAACTATGAAACAAACATAAAATGAAACGGGATGGTAGTCCGTATGTTTTTTCTCTTTCTTTTTCTATTATTATTTTTTCTTTTTCTTTTTCATGATTTTTTCGATTCTTTTCTTTTTTTTTCCTCATACACTCTTGCCCTACCATCCAAAATAATAGATCATAGGGGGTTTGCATTCCCCTTACACTTGAATTTTTACATACTTTACAATCAACTACTCTAATGACTCGAATTAAGATAATCAAAACACTTGGAGTACTTTTTAAGATTAATGCACATATGGGGGTGATAAATGATGTCTTCCCCATTACTCTATAACATAAGTATTTTACCCATGAGTCCCAATCGTCCCAAAACAATATGTACAAGATATGACTCGACTTTGCAACCATGTAATCAATTAGATAATTAACTAAGGGTTTAAACAAAAAACAATAATTCACTAAAGATGAGTGCATACAAGGAAGGCTAAGGCGATTTGGTTGCACATTTGGGTGGATTGTAAATAAATTCTTCCTTTAAGTAAGATGCTTAAAGTTAGAAACGAAAAGATAGGCTTGGAGGGGTGTACTAGGGGTTTCGTGTACTAAAAATGAGTACAACGCTAAGGTGTGGGAAAAATTAATTGACTTCGATAGTCAAGTAATATGACTTAAATGGTCAAGTAATTATGATACGGGTTTAAACAAAAGGGTGATCCTAATGCCTCTTATCATGTAGTAAATGCTAACTACACGAATGTAGTCTCACTAGAGGTCTCGGGATGCATCACTAACGCAAGTTCTAGAATCTAAATACTACCGGTACACTCATAAGCACTAATAATGAATGCTTTTCCTATGAAATCTAAAGACGAACCTCACATATTTGGGTGGAAATTTTTTTAAGTGGTACGGTTTTGTGCTAGTCATACAAATCCTATCCATGAGATGCTTATTAAGACTAAAGTTTCACTCCTTAATGTTGTAAAAAAATTTAAATTTGGCGCTAAAATTGCCCTAGCATGTATTTCTCTTAGTTTTATTACACACCTACTACCGAACAAACAAACTCAAGTGCAATTGTATCCTATAAGGTATCATCATTTACCCTCCCCTTACACTTAGGATGAACATTGTCCCCAATGTTCAATTAAAGGATGTAAAAGTAAAGCAGGTAAAAGAATGAAGACAAATACTCCCCTGATTCGTTCGGTGTGGATAAATCGTTAACATGGTTAAATCTTCCTCCAAGAAAATGAACGTTCAAAGCTTCCCTCCAGAAATATAAATCATCTTCTTGTCCAATATAACCTGTTAAACCTGAGAAAACAATCACAAAAGCCCAAAGCATCAATCCGAACAAAGAAAACTCACAACTAGATGTAACTCCAGACTTAGGAATAAAAACAAAACAATAAAAGATATAATGCTTGTGGAATGAATATTTGCAGATTTCCTGGAGTTTATAAAACTAAAGAATCAACAAAAACTTTAAGACTCTGGTATAAACAAAACTCGTAAAACTTTTCAGAATTTATGTACCTGACGCCGTCAGGTTATAACTCCTGACGCCATCAGAATGTTCCTGCAAAATCTCATGTTAAGTTTCCGGAAATTTTCTGGAAAAACTTATGCCTTACTTCCTGGAAAATCCTGCAAAACATCATTATGACTCGATACAAGCATTTGACTCAAACAATTACTAATATACATGTTCATTTAATATTGTTGTGGTTCATGCTCAATTTCATTCTTATAAACAAATTTGGATTTCCCTTACACTTTAGCTTTTGCAAAATAGCTTTATATGTAATTAAGACGAAGTTAAAAACAAAACAAAGCATTTTCACAATTTACTTTGAACCATGATCTACAAACAACAAAAAATAAAACACGCATACGGAAACAAATAAAATCAAACAAACAAATAAAATAAAAACATCAAACAATTTAAAACATGGGTTGGGTTGCCTCCCAAGAAGCGCTTGTTTTTGTTCGAGTTACGAGCCTGACTCTACCCTTATTTAACGAAAATAGGAGAGGTTTTCCCTACACTTAAAATTAAGTGCGGGTGGAAGTAGTGATACACACTCTTAGGGTGGAAATATGCCACGTGAGGTGAAGGGGGTAAGTGAATGGCTTCCTTCATCCTAAAACTACCCGGGTAATATTGGTTGATGGGTGGGTCGGGTCCTCTTTTATTTTTTTTTGGGTAAAGGGGAATAATCCTGTACCCCGGTAAATCACATTAACCAAAAATCATTTAA
This sequence comes from Artemisia argyi, assembly GCA_030686995.1. Lineage (NCBI taxonomy): Eukaryota > Viridiplantae > Streptophyta > Magnoliopsida > Asterales > Asteraceae > Artemisia > Artemisia argyi. The sequence continues at coordinate 70,444 of JARVZY010001892.1, forward strand.
GTACAATGGATATGGGTGAAATCCCATATCTAAGCCCGTTACATAGGCATAAACATTTCTTGGAAAAAAGAAAAAAAACCACTACCACATAAACAAAACATGACTACAATAAGACCAACTACTACCTAGTCCGACCTTGGAGCTTGAAATCATCATAATAGGCAGCCAAGTGTCTTGGTATCTCGTGTAGCTGATCCGTAAAGTCATCATACTCGTAGTACTCTTCCTGGTCCTGTCCACCACCCGTTGATGATAATGTACCCTTGGGCATATCAAATAAATTCATAGACTCATCATACGGATTCAGAACCTCATCCACCTCACTGTCAGAATCAATTACATCACCAACCTTAGAGAAAGGGTTACTTCTTGTAGTAGTAGAGTTAACAAGGGATAAGGATGAACTAGACGGACTAGCCTCCTTACCCTTATCCAAAAGTAAACTTCCAGGCGGCTCATGTAACGAAATATCATTAATGGAGGAGACAAAATTAGTATCCGCCATTACACAACCATTATTACCATCCTTAGGCACATCATCCTTAGGAATATCAATCACTTTATCATTCTCCATACGTTGATCAATATAACTCTTCAATTCAGCCATGTTGATGTCATCTTTGAAGTACTTTCCATCAGTTTTAGAGCTGTTGGAAACATCATTAGGCACCTTTGGAGTAGGATGTGGCTGTTTAGTGTCATTAGGCTTATCACAAACCAACTCCAATCCCTCCATAGAGAAAAGAGGGGAATTATCCTTCGGTATAGACGTAGTAGCCTGGATGTTGTTACTAGGCTTGGAAACGGGACGATATATCAGTTTAGGCTTACCCGACACCCTCACCTTTTTAACACCCTTAGATTTACTCTTTGCAGCCCCGCCACCATCATCCACACGTAATGTACATTTAACTTCCTTCTCTTTTCTATGGCACTCCTTATCAACATGATCAAAAATTTTACATATAGAACATCGAGGCGGCTTATATTCAAACTCAATATCAATTCTAACCATACGATGCTCATTTGTCTTAGGAATAGGAACTGCCACAACAAGAGATTCCACATAATCATTATCAGCCGAAATCTCAACTAAAACACGAGCATACGAATTCATACCCCACGACTTGAGGCACATATTACTAGTGTGTTCATCATACATAATGATTCGTCCAAGTTTAGTCGCGATCAGATTCAGCCCCACCTTAGAATATGCCACCACCGGCACGTTATACATTTTAACCCAAACATGAACCTTCTTAATTTCATGTTTAATCAAATCAGAATTAGGGTTCCAAATGTGGAGAATGAGTGGAATAGACCTAATTCGCCAAGAACCATGATTAAGAACATTTTCCATACCTTCCCTACTTGAGAACTGAAACATAAAGAACCCTTGATGTATCATGACATGCATAAGCCCGAATTTCTTCCAAACGTTACGCACAAAGTTTTGGACAATAGGAAAAGCAGGTCTTTGTCCAACAAAATAGTCATAAAGAGAATTATTAAATCGTGAGCAAATCGTTTCCACCTCTTCATGCGGTATTACAACATCAGCCAAAGCTAAATCAACCTTGGCATCATGATTAACAACCTTATCGACCCTCGTAATACCAGCAGCAACATGGCTATTTTCATCGATCAAAACAGAAGTAGATGTAGAGCATCCCACCTCACAACCGTCCATCTTAGACTCAATGACATTAACATCGACTTTAGCAGCTGCAAACATGAGGTTATCATCCTTAGAATCCATGTTAACAAATGCAGCTGTGTCATCATTCAAACCAATAGCAGGTTCACTAGTATTAACACAACGATATGGCAACCTAGGTTTACCATCTCTCCCCGAACCAGTACCATCAGATTTTTTAAACCGTTTAGACAACTCACTCAACACCGAACTACCATCAATCATCTTAGAAGCCCTATTCGAATTGTTGAGAAAACCTTTCTCCATCTCTCTCATAAACCCACTTCCAATCAATACTCAAAATAAGACCACGACACAAACCAGTCCCTAAGAATTAGGGTTTTGTACCACACTATCTTCCACGCAGAATTGATAAAACGTTACAGCACACAACCACAACTTGCACGCTTAATCACAAACCCTAAACCAGGGTATCGAATATGAATGGATACACAACAGCAGCAAGTAGCACCAATACACTTGTACACAATAGAAAAAAACGAAACCCTAACAAGAATCGTTAAACCATTGAGCACTTAATCCTTAACAGAATTAAATATTGTGTAACAAGAATGAGATCGACAAAGATATATAGAACACAGAGCAAAGTCGATCAAGCAAACCCTAATGGCGGTTACACAAGAACCCTAACAATCGGAGTTGAGGTTTGGGAGTAATAATGTAACCGACTCAAAAGAGAACCCTAAAAGCGATTTAGGGTTTAAAGATAAAAACGATAAACTAGCCCTCCAAAACCAGAAGATTATGTGAAAACAGCAGCAATGAATGTAGAATTAATGAAAAACACCAACTCTAATCAAACAATCAAGGCAAATTACTGCAGAAAACACAATAAAAAATGGTTATAGGTGAAGTTCGATTAGGATTAGGGAGGGGGTAGAAAATCGCCAGAGAGACGCTAATGCTTGGACACTTGATAAGAGCAATTGTCACTTACATGGGGTCCTCTTTTGTCTCCTAGAAATAAATCTAAGAATGGGATGTTATGTAAAGACTGAGATTCCGGTTCATCAACACTAGGAAATTCCATAGAACTAGGAGTAAGGTTATCATTACAAGTATTCAAACCTAAATCCTCTAGTGGTGCTTGGTCTAAGGGTTCTACCTCCATTGGGATTCCTAAAGTTTCTTCTACTTCTTCCGGGCAAGTCACGGGCGGTGTGTGTGCCTCAAATGATGGTAGGACTTGTGGGGTACTTAGTGAGCTTATGTTATTTACTTCATCATTCCTTGTGTCAAGATCACCTATATCCTCAACATGTGTTTTATTATAATCTAACCCTAACATTTTCCCAAGTATCTCAAGTGCTTCTCTAGGCATCTCAACTTCTATATCCGAATCATAAGGATCATCCTCAATATTTTGACTGCTATATTCAAATTGCCCAAAAGATTCATCACGTGTTTCTGAGATTCATCATTATCGATCATAAAACCTAGGTCTTTTTTATCAATGTGATCATGTTCGGCTAAATCCTCCATCACATCAAGGTCACCTATGTGTTCATCCTGTATTATGGTAGTGCCTAACCATGACATGCAGCTAGGTGGCTCACACGAAACTATCCTAAGTGAAGGCTCATATGGTGCATAGGTTTCACTAAGTGAGGCATTTTGAGGGGTTGATGGAGCTCCTAAGGTGAATTCTTTAAAAGTCTTATGCACTTGGCCTCTTTTCTCAAGGTACTCAATAAAATCAATAAAATATCTTGTCCTCCTCATTTCATTCCTCCATCTTGGTATATCCAAACTGGTGTAATTATATTTTTTCTGGTAAAACTCTAGTGTCGGACTTGGTGGATTCACGTTCTCCATAATGGTGAACGGAAGAGTCAATGGAAAGGTTTTTAAGAACAAAGACACAAAGAAAAGATAGACTACAAGAAAGCTAATAAAAAGAAAAATAAAATCTCACTCGATAGGAATCTAATGAGCAGACCTAATAAAATAAATTCCAACCTAAGCAATAACTATTCCCCGGGCTGCGGCGCCAAAAAGTTGACACGCGGGATTGCGCCCTCGCAACAGGTTTTACCTCTCAAGGGATCTTGAGAAGCTTGCAATCCCCGCCAAGCAGTGTACCTGCTCCTTGTAGTATAGTATAGTGACAAGTACCGGGGGATTGATCGTTCAACTCAGGAATAGTGTCGCTTGGATTAGAAAGCCTACTAAACTAGGTCTAGAGGTGAGGGATGATTCTTTTTGTATTTTTTATATTTTAGAAAAGCAAGTAAAATCTCGGGTTTTGAAGGAGTGGGCGGAATTAGTTGCTAGTCAACTAACCCAAATAACTACCGATGCAATCAAAATTAAATAAAAATAAATGAAAATAAACTAACGTGGTTATGTGGTGGAAACAATAATAAGAAAAGATGTGTTTACTTAGATTTCATTACTCCCTAGATATCTTTTACCGGTTGATTAGCTTGTTACAATTGCATGGATGACGGGTTATATTCCTTAATACTAGTTGTAGGGCCGTGTACAATATTCCCTAACTCTATAAGCTCCTACTTCACTCCTATGTCGAGTGGATTAAAAGCTCCTAACATGGGATCACTAGAATTCATTTATGCATTAATTACAACCAAAAATCGTAGTACACATCCGATCATATTTCTTAAGATGTTCATGTAAGTTACCAATCAAAGTCTGCCAGTTTTCTTAAGCCTAACATCGAATACAATCATCCACAACAATTATAAACAAACCTTCAACCAATAATCAACATCTAGGTTTCACTACATCTAAGCATACACAATAAAAACCTAGCCTAGCATGTTAAAAGAAAGACAAGCATAAGATAGAATCACACAACACATAGACATATTGTATGATTATTGGAAAACTTATCTTCAATTAAGCATGGATGGAACAAGGGTTGAAACCCTTATTTTTAAAGAAAATTCTTCTAGGGTTTAAGCTCTCCAAAGTTCTCCTAATGTTCCACACACAATGAATGAAAAATTGGAAAAATACATATAGATAATACATCCTGACGGCGTCACGTTATCGCTTGTGACGCCGTCAACTCACCGCCAAATTAAGGGTCGTATTGCATAGATCCAGTATTGACGATGTCATGTAGAAATTGAGCTCTTGGCCGTCACTTGCAAAATGACCCTAACGGCCTTGGTGACGCCGTCAGGCATTTTATACTTGAAATAGTTCTGGGCCGTCATGTGTATTCTTCATATCCACCTCTTTTGCCAAGCTTGACGCCGTCATGTGTGAGGTCTTGACGTCGTCAGGTACTGTTCCCAGCATGGATTTTGAGACTTTGTCGTTTTCTTCACTTTTATGCTCCAAAAACGTCCAAAATGCTTCCTTTTCCGAATTCCAACTCAAAAGTACCTAAAATGACAAAAGGAACGACTTAGGGTAGTAATTGATCAAATAATCACAAATTCGGGCTTAAATGACCCCTTAAAAGTGGTACACTTTTCGCCTTATCAACACACCTACTATTAAACAAACAAACTCAAGTGAAATTGCATTCTCTAAGGTATCATCATTTACCCTCCCCTTACACTTAAGCTGAACATTATCCCCAATGTTCAATAAAAAGATATAAAAGAAAATAAGGTATAAGAATGAAAACAAATACTCCCCTGATTCGTTCGGTGTGGATAGTGTGTCAACAAGGTTAGATCTTCTTCCAAGAAAATGAACTTTGAAAGCTTCCCTCCAGAAATATAAATCATCCTCTTGTCCAATGTAACCTGTTAAACATTAGAAAACAATCAAGGCAAACCTTGCATAAAATCGGCGGCAATCTATATATACTAAAAATCCTAGAAAGCAAATTAAGATATAATACTTGTAGAATGAATGTTTGCAGATTTCCTGGAGTTTAATAAACTAAAGAATCAACAAAAACTTTAAGACTCCGGTATAAACAAAACTCGCAAATTTTTTCAGAATTTTTGTATCTGACGCCGTCAGGTTATAACTCCTGTCGCCGTCAGAATGCTCCTACAAAAATCTCATGTTAAGTTTTCGGAAAATTTCTGGAAAAACTTATGCCTTACTTCCTGGAGAATCATGCAAAACATCATTATGACTCGATACAAGCATTTGACTCAAACAATTACTAATACACATGTTCATTTAATATTGTTGTGATTCATGCTAAATTTTGTTCTTATAAACAAATTTAGGTTTCCCTTACACTTAGCTTTTTCAAAATACCTTTATATGTAATTAAGACGAAGTTAAAAACAAAATAAAGCATTTTCACAATTTATTTTGAATCATGATCCACAAACAATAAAAATAAAACATGCATTCGGAAACAAATAAAATCAAACAAACAAAACAAATAAAACTAATAAAACAACCACAATAATGAGAATCCTAAATGCATAGAAGGAAATAGTAGTAAATATCCAATGGCCAACAGAGGCCAAATCCAACACTATTACAAACCAAATTGTTCAAATCATACAGCCAAAGATAAATTGTTCCGAAATCATGACACAACCATAAAAACATCACTGGGGAGGAGGACTAAAGCAGTAATCATAACCAGGAGGGAGATGCCCGGTGTACCCATAGGGTGGATAATCCTGCTAACGACCAGGGAATGGTTCAAACTGCAAATGAGGCTCGATGTTATCACGGGTTGATAGATGCTTCATCTGACGGATCGTGTGATCATACATCCAATCAAACCTCTGGTCAGTGGTGGTTCTCCATGCATCCACCTGACCCATCCAAGCCTCCTGATGGACCTGCCAATCCCCCCGACTCATGTGCCAGTAATAGTTAGGAGAATCAACCTCGTAATCCTCATATTGCGGTTGCTGGGGTGCACCCTCATCATCGTCCACATCATCATTACCAGCAGCAGCTGCTCCCCCTACAATATACCAAGCATAAGACCCGTCCCCCAACTCCATCACAATGCTCATTTGCTTGAGGGACTTGGCGTTTACCACCCTGCATGCACCAAAATCACTCAAGTGTCCCATGATCTCTAGTACAAGGATCCCATAAGAACGAGCCAGGCGAGTCACAAACATCCCCCCATAGATCTTTTCACCATCCCTCTCCCCTACACTAGCCTTTAGATAACCCGCCACCCAGAATGGGATGTTACAATACACATCCTGTGACAAAATGGTGTACAGGTAGAAGAGGTCAGAAGCAGTGATGCGGTGAGTGGAGCTATGGCATCCCACTAAACTGTTGGTGATGCATCTGTGGGCTAACCTAACCTTAGTAAATTGAGGCCGCCCCAGTAGTCGAGGTATACACCCCATTCCCTATACTCGGCCAAAATGTAGCACACCTCAAATCATTCCTCATCGTCTCACCACCCAACAATCTCTGCATAAACCCATCCTGAGTTGCCTCATGCTGACTATACAAACCCAACCTTCAACCAAACTCTGTAACCGAGCAAGTTCTAAGATCACCCCCAGCCTAAAGTAAATGGTAGTACCACCCACATCAGTTCTAGCCTCAGCCAAATCAAAATGAAAAGTAGCAAAGAATTCTCGCACCAACTCACTATTAACCGGTTCCCGTACCCTGAACAATCTTTCCCATTGAGGACCGGTAAATGCATCAGTTTGGAACCTTTGAAAAAAAGCAGTCTCGAGGCCCTGGGCCCTCAAGAAGTCCCAATCAATCACTGCCCCCTTGTCAATCTGGTGGTAGAGCAATTCTGCATATTTGGTCGTAGAGGCATTATCCTCAAACACACCCCAACTATGAACCGTGTCACCTAAGTTCTCGCATTGAGATCTTGAAGAACTCCCTCGGTGTTGTCGGGTACGCTTGCTCATTTTCTTGGAACAAAATGGAATGGAACGAAAGTGATTAGAATAAGAGTCCAATGAAGTCAAGCTTCAGACCCATCTGACGCCGTCAGACCATAAAGACTGACGCCATCAGACTCAGCAGATGTTGGGACATGTAATTACGAGAGAAAAATTAATTTTCAAACTCTAAATCCATGAGCCAAACACCCGTTTTTACAGAAAACATGGGTGGGGGATCAAAAATTCATGGTGTGAAATTTTTTTTCGCAATTGACTCATGAACCCTATCAATCACTACTACCCAATGCTTTAATTATGGTTACACAATACCTATAGAAGGACATTACAAGTTCTAGGAATGAATCAATTTTAGGGTTTCGGATAATGAGGTTTTTCAAAATTGGTGGGACCTAAGGATAATTGAACAAATAAGGATGAAGAAAAGTTACTTACCACGTGGAGATCGACTACGGAAGATGTTGGAATTGATCTTGAAAGCTCGGTGGGTAAGTATCAATTGGATATGTTTTGTGGGGTATGTGGTGAAAGTGATGGATAGGAGGTTAATATTGTTGTGAACACGAATTGATGGCGTCATGAATAAATTCTGACGCCGTCAAATACCAGGATTATGAATACTTTGTGACAATTTCAAGTTGAGTCCCTGCACTTTTGTTAATAGCTAATCAAGGTTGTAAAGTATGAATAGCCAATCCCGTTAGTTGAGTCCACCAGGGTCAAACATTTTGTTACCGTCGCGAAGTGAGGTGTGGTTATGAATAAGGCTTGTCACAATCCCGTTTAGGTTGCAATATTCATATTGGTAAATAGTGGGTAAGGGAAGGAGTTGTTCCATAGAGGTTTCTGAAGCTGAAGTTTTTTTGAGGTGCACCCTTTTCACACCAGGTTTAAAACCAAAGGAACGTTTCTTAGAGCATCCAATATGATAAACCTTTACAAAGGTTTATAATTATGCCACATCACAAATACATAAACCTTTTAGATTTATAAACCTATTTTCACTATAGATAAACTTGTTAAAGCTTTATAATTATATAACATAACTCAATGCATTAAATTGTGAAAAGGTCTAAGATATTGGACCTTTTCATGCCATGTAAGCATGAAATTGGTGTCCACTATGGTTAACAATATTATGGACCTCTTCATCTTTTCATAAACCTTTTTATAAACCACCATAGTGGATGCCCTTAGCTTCATGCAAATTAGGGAGCGTGACTTGCAAACTTCCAACGAAGATGTTGTGGAATTGCAAGTTCTTTTCTTCTTGAGGAAGCTCATGGAAATAAGGGGTAATTGAAGATGAATCACTTGGGGAAGTTTTTCCATTATCCCCTCCGTCACACACCAAAGGGGTTTGGAGTTCAAAGATTTTTTTGATTTTCTTCGGTGTGGATTTTTCCCTAATCTTCTCCTTAATTCTTGATATAAACTTATCAGCCAAGTCCATAAAATCATTTCTAGTGCTTTCCATGCAAGTTTCTAAGTACTGAATCTGTTTCTCCTGATTATTCATGAAAGTTATCATTATCCCTTCGAACTCCTCTTGTCGTGAACGTTCAGGAAAAGTATATTTGCTAATTGCACTCACATGTCTATCAAGACTTACTTCGGCTTCAGCTTGCAGGCATTTCAGCTTTCATTAATTCCTTAACCTGCTTCTCGATGTTCTTCAATAACTGTTCTTAGGTTGCGTTTACGTAATTTAGACTCCCTTATTCCAAGAACATCGGATCCACCCATCCTTCTTCTTGGTATTATGCTAAAACCCTCAATAACCTCCCAGCACTTATCAATGCTAAGTCTGTTTAGTCTACCATTGGATGCGTAATCTATGGCCCTTCTCATTTGATAGTTAACCTTATATTAAAATATTTGAATTTGGAGCCAAGGATCTATGCCATGATGAGGGACTTTTTGGAGTAAGTCCTTGAAACGAGTCCATGCTTCATAGAGAGTTTCACCTTGATGTTGTTGGAACATCAAGATATCATTTCTAAGCTTAGTAGTTCTCCCCGGTGGGAAAAATTGAGCAAGGAAACCAGTTGTGAGATCATCCCAAGAGGTGATGGATCCCGCGGGTAAACGCTCAAGCCATTAAATAGCTTGGTCACGTAGAGAGAATTGGAAGAGACGCAATCAGGTCATCTCTTTAGTTACAACATCAAGGTCTATGGAATCTACTATTTTGAGGAAATCCTTGAGATGTTGATTAGGATCTTCGGAACGAAGTCCAAGGAATGCCCATCCGCTTTGTACCAACCGGATGGTGTCGGATCGCAAGGGGGACACATTGGCTCCTTGAGTGAGCTCAATGGTGTTTCGATAGCCTTGGTGGCTAGGACGGGAGTACTCTCCTAAGGTTCAGGGTCTAGGAGGTTGGTTCGGTTGTGGTGGGTTTTGTGGATGGTTATGTTGTGGTGGGTTGATGGGATCAAAGAGATTACCACCTTCCATGATGGTGGATGGCAAAGGTTACGAACAAAGAAATGAAGAAATAAGATAGACTAAAGAAACCTATAAAAATAAAATAAAAATCTTACTAGAAAGGAATGTAGCAAGTAGACCTAATAGAAAGAAATTCTAACCTAGACAATAAATATTTCCCCGGGTTGCGGCGCCAAAAACTTGATGCGTGGAATTGCACCCTCGCAAAAGGTTTTACCTCTCAAGGGATCTTGAGAAGCTTGCAATCCCCACCAGGCAGTGTACCTGTTCGTTGTAGTATAGTATAGTGACAAGTACCGGGGGATTGATTTTTCAATTCAGGAATAGTGTTCGCTAGGATTAAAAAGTCTACTAAACTAGGTCTAAAGGTGAGAGATGATTCTTTTTGTATTTTTATATTTTTATAAAAGCAAATAAAAATCTCTGTTTTGAAGGAGTGGGTGGAATTAGTTGCTAGCCAACTAACTCAATTAACTGAAGATGCAATCGAAATGAAATAAAATAAAACTTAAACTAATTTGTGGTGTAAACAATAATAAGAGAAAATGTGTTTACTTAGATTTCATTACTCCCTAGATATCTTTAACCGGTTGATTAGCTTGTTACAATTGTATGGATGACAGGTTATATTCCTTAATATCAGTCGTAGGGCTATGTACGATCTTCCCTAACTCTATAGGCTTCTACTTCATTCTAGATAGAGCCGACTACTAACTCCTAAAGTAGTATCACTAGCAGTTGCCTACGCATTAAATACAACCAATAAATTGTAGTACACCTCCGAACATGTTTCTTAAGACGTTCATGCAAGTTACCAAATGGAAGTCTACCAGTTTTCTTAAGCCTAACATCGAATACAATCATCCACAACAACTATAAACAAACCATCAACCAATAATTAATGTCTAGGTTTCATTACATCTAAGCAAACACAATAAAAACCTAGCCTAGCATGTTAAAAAGAAGACAAGCATAAGATAGAATCAAACAACACATAGGCATATTGAATGATTATTGGAAAACTTATCTTCAATTGAACATCGATGGAACAAGGGTTGAAACCCTTGTTTTTACAGAAAATTCGTCTAGTGTTTGCACAAAGAAGTTCTCCAAAAGTTACACACTTAATGAATGAAAATTAGAAAACTATGTATAGATTTTACACCTTGACGGCGTCACGTTATAGCTTGTGTACCGCTTTTAGGGGGTTATTTAAGCCCGAATTCGTGATTATTTGATGAATTATTACCCTAAATCGTTCCTTTTGTCATTTCAGGTACTTTTGAAAAGGATTCTGTAAAAGGAAGCATTTTTGACGTTTTTGGAGCGATTAAGTGAAGAAAACGACAAAGTCTCAAAATCATTGCGGGGAACAGTACCTGACGGCGTCAAGGCCATACAAGTGACGGCATCATGCTTGGCAAAAGAGGTGGATATGGAAAATACACATGACGGCCAAGAACAATTTCAAGGGAATTTGGCCTGACAGCGTCACCAAGGCCGTCAGGGTCAGAATACATGTGATGGCCCAGAGTTAAATTACACATGACGATGTCAGAAGTGGATCTAGGCAATACAAATTTTATCTTGGCGGCGAGTTGACGGCATCACAAGCTATAACGTGATACCGTCAAGGTGTAAAATCTATATATAGTTTTCTAATTTTCATTCATAAAGTGTGGAACTTTTGGAGAACTTCTTTGTGCAAACCCTAGACGAATTTTCTATAAAAACAAGGGATTCAACCCTTGTTCCATCCATGTTCAATTGAAGATAAGTTTTCCAATAATCATACAATATGTCTATGTGTTGTTTGATCCTATCTTATGTTTGTCTTCTTTTTAACATGCTAGGCTAGGTTTTTATTGTGTTTGCTTAGATGTAATGAAACCTAGATGTTGATTATTGGTTGATGGTTTGTTTATAGTTGTTGTGGATGATTATATTCGATGTTAGGCTTAAGAAAACGGGCAGACTTCCAATTGGTAACTTGCTTGAATGTCCTAAGAAACATGATCGGAGGTGTACTACGATTTATTGGTTGTATTCAATGCGTAGGCAACTGCTAGTGATAATACGTTAGGAGCTAGTAGTCGGCTCGACCTAGAATGAAGTAGAAACCTATAGGGTTAGGGAAGATCGTACACAGCCCTACGACTAATATTAAGGAATATAACACGTCATCCATGCAATTGTAACAAGCTGATCAACCGGTAAAAGATATCTAGGGAGTAATGAAATCTAAGTAAATACATTATCTCTTATTATTGTTTACACCACAAATTAGTTTAAGTTTTATTTTATTTTATTTTGTTTTCATCTTTATTTAATTGGGTTAGTTGGCTAGCAACTAATTCAGCCCACTCCTTCAAAACCCGAGATTTTACTTGCTTTTTATAAAAATATAAAAATACAAAAAGAATCATCCCTCACCTTTAGACCTAGTTTAGTAGACTTTTTAATCCTAGCGTACACTATTCCTGAGTTGAACGATCAACCCCCTAGTACTTGTCACTATACTATACCACAACGAACAGGTACACTGCCTGGTGAGGATTGCAAGCTTTTCAAGATCCCTTGAGAGGTAAAACCTTTTGCGTGGGTGCAATTCCACGCATAAAGTTTTTGGCGCCGCAGCCCGGGGAAATATTTATTTTCTAGATTAGAATTTCTTTCTATTAGGTCGATTTGCTAGATTCCTTCCTAGTAAGATTTTTATTTTATTTTTATAGGTTCCTTTAGTATATCTTATTTCTTTGTTTCTTTGTTCGTAACCTTTGTCATCCACCATCATGGAAGGTGGTAATCTCTTTGATCCCATCAACCCACCACAACAGAACCATCCACAAAATCCACCTTAGGATAGTACTCCCGTCCTAGCCACCAAGGCTATCGAAACACCATTGAGCTCACTCAAGGAGCCAATATGTCCCCCTTGCGATCCAACACCATCCGGTTGGTGCAAAGCGGATGTGCATTCCATAGACTTCGTTCCGAAGATTCTAATCAACATCTCAAGGATTTCCTTAAAATCGTTGACTCCATAGACCTTGATGTTGTAACTCGAGAGACGACCCGATTACGTCTATTCCAATTCTCTCTACGTGACCAAGCTAGTCAATGGCTTGAGCATTTACCCGCGGGATCCATCACCTCTTGGTATGATCTCACCACTCGTTTCCTTGCTCAATTTTTCCCACCGGGGAGAACTACTAAGCTTAGAAATGATATCTTGATGTTCCAACAACGTCATGGTGAAACTCTCTATGAAACATGGACTCGTTTTAAGGACTTACTCCAAAAAGTCTCTCTTCAAGGCATAGAGCTTTCGCTCCAAGTCCAAATTTTCTATGACCATATCGATCTTTCCACAAGGTGAACCATTGACCAATCAGCCGGTGGCAAGCTACGTGATCTAAGTGCGGAAGAATCATGGGAAATCATAGAAGATCTTGCTCTCTATGACAATGAAAGTTGGAATGATCCCTGTGATTTGAACAAAACGGTCAAGGCAATATCTTTGCCTTCGAACAATTCAAGTACTCCCGACCGTAGGATCATGGAACCTGAAGACCAAGTCAAGTTTCTCATGAAATCCTACGAAGCTCTTAAACCTTCAAGCCAAGTGAACAAAATCACTTCTTCGTGCAAATTATGTAGTGGTCCCCACGACACTCATGATTGCATGGAACTCCCCGAACAAGCTTTCGCGGACTACGCATCCTCGCGTACCGATGGAATGGGAGACAAGTGGTACACTTTCAAACCCAAGCAAAACCCTTAAGGTGATTCATACAAACCCCTCCTGGAAAAATCACCCAAACCTTAGGTGGAAGCAAAACCAAAACATGCCACAAAATAATTCTTCCAATCCACCTAATCGTTACCAACCAAACGGTCCAACCTCTAACCGTACTTTTAACAACAATCCTTCCAACAACTATGGTAATACCAATAATCTTGAAGGATTGATGTCCATATTTATGGCATCTCAAGAGACTCGTTTAGCAAAGTTTGAAGCCAATTTCAAAGAAAAGCAAAGTGAGATGACCAATAAGATTGACACGGTTAAGAATCCGAAGTAACACGGTTAAGTTCTCAATGATAGTACCAATAAGTTCCTTTTAACAACAATCCTTCCAACAACTATGGTAGTACCAATAATCTTGTTGAGAGTTCTCAATGATCGAGAAATGGGAGCACTCTCAAGTAACACGGTTAAGAATCCGAATCTAAACGTTAATGCTATATCATCTATTTTGTCCCCTACTTCTTGTCCACAATACTATTCGGTCAATGCCATGAGCACGTGTTTCAAACAAACCCAAATCTTTCAAAGGAACCAATTGAATGTAATGCCCAACATCAATTTGGTCCATAGCATAGTTGAAACACTTCCCACACAAGACCTTGGCGAAGAATTCAAGGAACTTCACCTTGAGCATCCCGTCATTGATGCCTTAGCCCGTGCTCCCTATTACAATGCCCTTTTAGAAAAATATGAAGAGAAACTTAAGTTGGGTGAGAATGGAACCGCCTTCGTTCAAAACAAGTTGCCTAAAAAATTAGATGATCCGGGCATATTCGTTTTACCTTGTAAGATCGGAAATTCTGAAGCTTTTGAAACATTAGCCGATCTAGGGTCAAGCCTTAATCTACTTCCGTTGTCCATTTACACTACTCTTAAGCCAGGGAAATTAGATGACACGGAGGTGATTATAGGTCTTGCGGATGGAAGCGTAGCATATCCGGTAGGGGTAGTAAAGGACGTGCTAGTACATATAGGGAAATTGACAATGTTAGCCGACTTCCACGTCCTTGATATGGTTAGTGACACTACATGCCCTTTGCTAATAGGAAGAGGATTCTTGGCTACCACAAGTGTGATGATTGATTGTAAGGAATCTAGAATAGCAGTAGGAGAAGGGGAAACTTGGTCTGTCTATGATGTTAAGAAGCATGCTTATGATACTCATGAGGAGCCAACGCCCCATTGGGTTGATTTGAATAGGAGACCATCTAGATACGGACCTTGGGTTAATTGAGATTTCATAGGACCTCAACGCCCATTTTATCTAGTAGAGGAGTTTATAAACGAGACGCATTCGGTAGAGCAAATCATAGCTACGGATGAAGAATTAAACCCTTTTGAGGAGCCCTTAGTCTTTAGGAAAATGATTGAATTCCTAGGAGTAATGCCTATCAATTTAGGAATGAACAAGTGGAAAAGGGAAGGGGATAAATGTAAATGGAATGAGACAAACCACCTAAGGAAGGTGACAGATCATGGCACATGAAGATGACTCTATATGATTCGGATGGAGAAAAATTTGAGAAGTCGTACCAAACTAAGAAAACCGATAGGAAATTGAAACCTAAGTTTGATCCCAAAGACGTCCTCAATGAGGAGCTCACACATATAGGATAGCCCATGACTTTGAGTCTAGCAATAAGACTCGGTAATAAAGAAAAGCACTTCTTGGGAGGCAACCCAAGTTTTATTTGTTTTGTTTGTTTGATTTTATTTGTTTCCGTATGCGTGTTTTATTTTTATTGTTTGTAGATCATGTTTAAAAGTAAATTGTGAAACGCTTTATTTTGTTTTAACTTCGTCTTAATTGCATATAAAGGTATTTTGCAAAAGCTAAGTGTAAGGGAGACCCAAATTTGTTTATAAGAACGAAATTGAGCATGATCCACAACAATATTAAATGAACATGTGTATTAGTAATTGTTTGAGTCAAATGCTTGTATCGAGTCATAATGATGTTTTGCAGGATTTTTCAGGAAGTAAAGCATAAGTTTTCCAGAAATTTTCCGGAAACTTAACATGAGATTTTTGCATGAGCATTCTGACGGCGTCAGGAGTTATAACATGACGGCGTCAGGAGTTATAACCTGACGGCGTCAGGCACAAAAATTCTGAAAAGTTTTGCGAGTTTTGTTTATACTGGAGTCTTAAAGATTTTGTTGATTCCTTAGTTTGATAAACTCCAGGAAATCTGCAAATATTCATTCCACAAGCATTATATCTTAATTTGCTTTCTAGGATTTTTAGTATATATAGATTGCCGCCAATTTTACGCGAGGTTTTCCTTGATTTTTTTCTCAGGTTTAACAGGTTACATTGGACAAGAGGATGATTTATATTTCTGGAGGGAAGCTTTCAAAGTTTATTTTCTTGGAATTGTTGACACACTATCCACACCGAACGAATCAGGGGAGTATTTGTTTTCATTCTTTTACCTTATTTTCTTTTACAACTTTTTATTGAACATTGGGGACAATGTTCAGCTTAAGTGTAAGGGGAGGGTAAATGATGATACCTTAGAGAATGCAATTGCACTTGAATTTGTTTGTTTAATAGTAGGTGTGTAATAAAACTGAGAAAAATACTTGTTAGGTCAATTTTAGCGCCAAATTTAAAATTTTATACAACATTTAGAAGTGAAGCTTCAGCCTTAATGAGCGTCTCATGGATAGGAGTTGTATAACTAGCACAAAAACCGTACCACTCAGAAAAAATTTCCACCCAAATATGTGAGGTTCGCCTTTAGATTTGTTAGGAAAAGCATTCATTATTAGTGCTTATGAGTGTACCGGTAGTACTTAGATTCTAGAACTTGCGTTAGTGATGCATCCCAAGACCGCTAGTGAGACTACATTCGTGTAGTAGGATTTACTACATGATAAAAGGCATTAGGATCACCCTTAGTACACCCATCCGAGCCTAAATTTTTCGTTTCTAACTTTAAGCATTTTTACTTAAAGGAAGAATTTGTTTACAATCCACCCCAAATGTGCAACCAAGTCACCATAGCCTTCCTTGTATGCACTCATCTTTAGTGCATTATTGTTATTTGTTTAAACCCTTAGTTAATTGTCTAATTGATTACATGGTTGCTAAGTCGAGTTATATCTTGTACATATTGTTTTGGGACGATTAGGACCCATGGGTAAAGTACTTGTGTTATGGAGTAATGGGGAACATTATATATTACCCCCATATGTGCGTTAATCTTAAAAAGTACTCCAAGTGTTTTGATTATCTTAATTCGAGTCATTAGAATAGTTAATTGTAAACTATGTAAAAGTTCAAGTGTAAGGGGAATGCAAATCCCCAATGATGTATTATTTTGGATGGTAGGGTAAAAGTGTATGCACAAAAAAAATAAAAAATAAAAAATAAATAAATAATAAATAAAAACGAAAGATCAAGAAAAATGAAAAAAAATAGAAAAAGGAAAAAAGAAAAAAATATACGGACTACTATCCCGTTTCATTTTATGATTTTTTTATGTTTTGTTAGTTTTTGATTAGCTTAAGTCGAGTGGAGTCTTGGCTTAGCAACGCCATATTACATATGTAATTAACCAAGATTATTAACCATGAATGGTAGGGTAAGAGTGTATGAAAAAAAAAAATCAAGAAAAAGAAAAAAATATATATATAGAAAAAGAAAAGAAAAAAAACATACGGACTACCATCCCGTTTCATTTTATGTTTGTTTCATAGTTTGTAGTTTTGACTAGCTTAAGTCGAGTTGAGTCTTGGCTTAGCAACGCCACATTGTACATGTAATTAACCAATATGATTAACTCGCCACCAGTAAATATTGCCTTTATCCAACAAAACCGTGTTTACCATATCCCTACACCTCACATTATAACCCTTTAAAAAGACCTCTTTGATCATTTATCCTAGGTGCTTACGCCAAGTGGTGGAGGTTTGATCCTTTACCAAGCCTATGGTAATCTATTTGCTATGACAGGTAGTGAGAGATGTTTTCCATTTCCATATTATGATATATACTTTAATACACCCGAGAGATGTAAGTATCTAAACACTATTTGTAAGATGCTAGTGTATAACCTCCGTGCTTGTTTTTAGTTTTAAGTGGAATGATTATTTGTTGTAATTACCTTTATATTAGTGCTAAATGACACCTAGCTTGTATTTTGATTAGAATAAAAGCGCATTTGCTTGAGGACAAGCAAATCTCAAGTGTAAGGGTATTTGATAAGGCGAAAAGTGTACTACTTTTATGGGGTCATTTAAGCCCGAATTCGTGATTATTTGATCAATTATTGCCCTAAATCGTTCCTTTTGTCATTTTAGGTACTTTTGGGAAGAAATCTTGAAAAGAAAGCATTTTGGACGTTTTTGTAGCGATTAAGTGAAGAAAACGACAAAGTCTCAAAATTCTTGCTGGGAACAGTATCTGACGGCGTCAAAGCCATACAAGTGACGGCGTCAAGCTTTGCAAAAGAGGTGGATATGGAAAATACATATGACGGCCAAGAACAATTTCAAGGCAATTCGGCCTGACGGCGTCATCAAGGCCGTCAGGGTCAGAATACATGTGATGGCCCAAAGTAAAATTACACATGACGGCATCAGAAGTGGATCTAGGCAATACGAATTTTATCTTGGCGGCGAGTTTACGGCGTCACAAGCTATAACATGACGCCGTCAAGGTGTAAAATCTATATATAGTTTTCTAATTTTCATTCATTAAGTGCTGGAACTTTTGGAGAACTTCTTTGTGCAAACCATAGACGAATTTTCTGTTAAAACAAGGATTTCAACCCTTGTTCCATCCATGTTCAATTGTGTCACACCCCCAAAATCGGGTCCAGCTGAAGCATACATGTAGCTGGGGTGTAACTCAATTGGTATTACAACACAAGTTCAAAAATGGTTTTCACTTGAATCATTTTGAATAAAATAGTTTAATCAAAATGTTGAATCTACATTGTTAAAAATAATGCGGAAATAGGCCCTTAAAATAGTTTAAAACGGTCCCCAAATGAATAATCAGAGTTTTCTATGGCCATGCCATGCCCTGCCAAAACCTCCTGTAGCGTGCCATTGCTTAAAACCTGAAAATACATGCTAAAGTGTCAACACAATGGTTGGTGAGTTCATAGAGTCTTGTGAAAAAGAATGTTATGCATATGAATGAAGATTTCCCAGCAATGGATCGTAAATCCACTCAGTTCCAAGTCCCGCCATAAGAGACTTGTAACCTGTATGTTTACAACCCACTGCCAAATGTGTTTTGGTTTGTGTGAACAAAATAATGCTTGAATCTCAATTCAAAGATAAGTGTAGCAAAACCGCTATATAAACAATTTTAACAATGAGGTTATATAAACAATGATGACAATCCCATGAAATGCTTGTAATCAAACATACCAATGAAATGCAGGTAATCAAACATACCAATGAAATGCAGGTAATCAACCATGTAAAGCGAGTAATGCGTTTAAGTAAAACGAGCATGTATTCTCCCCCAAAGAGTTGATAAAACAATTAAAAGAGTAGTGGCTATGACTCATCTGGTGCGATAGCTACGATGACAAAAGTGGATACACAAAAATGAGGTTCGATCTCTAACCACAATCTAATATGGATGATACGGTCTAATGTAAGAAATGAAATGATACTACACATGCAAATACGTATGTTATCGATACCACTCGTTAGTTTTGAAAATAACGCTTATCGTCGAAAAATACGTTTTTGACGTCTCGTTAAGTTAATAACTACTTTTCGTATAAATATGTTGAAATGGTATTCCACGATCCTCGTTTGGTGTTCTATCGGCAAATATAAGGTTTTCGTCGCAAAATATAACATTTTCATTACTTGAAATATATGGCCAAAGTGGTTTCGCAAAACTAGTCGCGAAATGGTGAATATTAAGAGTTAGGAAAGAAACTCAGTAGTTTTAGAAAGACTTTCACCTTAACTAAAAAGTCATAGAACTGAAGTTTGTCCACACGGGTCTCGATCATAATGACATATAGCCATGAATTAAGGTGTTTGGGCTGTTTCGGCAGATTCTGGGCAGTTTTCGGGAAAGTTTGGAAGTCCATAAGTTATTCTTTATAAATCTTTTTGACAAACGGGTGGATGTTTTGGAAACTAGGCTGGGTGAACTAACTTTTTGTCATTGATATAAATTTTCCAGAAATGAGTTTATCAATGAGTAATATGGCTCTCAACATGATGTATTACAAAAACTGTTTCTATACTTAGTAATATTTTGCTAAAAAGCTGATGGAAATAAATAGAGTTTCGTCGATTTTGAAACGTGTATATCTTGGTCGTTATAAGCTTTTTTTCTACATTCTTTATATCCCCGGAATCGTGGGACAACATACTAATATATTTTTGATAATTCGGGATGGCTAGATCAAGTTTTACACCTCAGATTGGCCCTTGAAAATCGTGGGACAGCAAGTATAATTTTCAGAAAATAGTTTTCGTTGTTAAGCTTGCAAAAATCATATGTCCTTCGTTATAAACTCGTTTTAATCCGTTCTTTCGCCCACGGCTTCGTTTTTGAAAGTATTTTCTAAATATTTAGCCCAAAGTTACCCGGAATCCCCTGATTTTTCTGGATTTTACAAAATGGGACAGCAACATTTATATAGTGGCTAAAATTCATTTTTCTTGTTTAATACTTGTCCAAATCCACTCCAATCATCACAAATCTAGTCTAATCCTACCATACACCTTCTCAAGGTGTCATGGGTTTCTAAACATCACCAACCTTGGTGGGTTTCATGGGGATAATCATAGGTTAATTATAATCTCATAATAATTAAGAAATACTTGAAAAGTGGTATATATAACATAACTACTTGCATATTTAACCAATATACCATGAAAATACAACATGTTACTAATGAAATGAAGGTAATAGATGATGAAAAATAAAACTTGAAGCTTACTTGAATATATATGGAGTTTGATGAGAAATGGATTAAGAAACCTAGGTTTTTATCACAAAACCCTAACAAGGAAAGAAAGTAGAGCTTGATTAACACTTGATCTTCAAAAATTGATGGATCCTTCCTTGGATTTTATTTTGGGTCGTGGCTAGAGAGGAAGAACAAGAGAAAAGCTTGACTTTGATTCTTGAAATGAATATAAATGTGTTATTTGTGTTTTTGTATGAAAATATCTAATCCAATGGCATAATGGTAAATAAAGGGTCAAGTGGAAGTAACATGGTGTGGGGGGGGGGGGGGGGCTGCACATGGTTGATGAGTATGTAGGAAACTTGTTAATATCTAGTTCACGGAGTCGGTTTTGGTTCCGTTAATTGCTAACCATAAAGTTTTAAACCGCGAAACGTAAATCCGGGTATCGTAAAAATATGAAACTTGAAAGAATGACTAAACTTGTCAAAATACTCCATAATAAAATATAAAATGAATGGTAAGTTTCATCGGGTTGCTTAAACACTGTTAAAACTGGAAACGCGGGTTTAAAACGCGTAATTCGCGTAAAACGCTGAACTGAAAAACGTAAAATTCCAAAACTTTTAGAATTGTCGTAAAATGAGAGAAAATCATATTTCTATTGTTTATAATGTTTTATGGACATATCGGGATGCTGGAACGACGTTTAAACCCAAAAGTAAATCTCGGACACGGCTTCGTGATTTTTGCAGAAATGATCTGACAAGCGTCAAACTCTCGGATTACCGTTAAAATTGTTTAACTTATGAGAATATGAAATAAAAATTTTGGAGATGAATTGTGAAAGTGAATAGTAATAGTGAATAGTAACTGATGAGTAGTAACTTCCCGAAATAAAAATGAAATTTCGACATGTGAAAAAGGACATGAAATTACGAGTTGTGACATTCTTCCCCTCTAAAAGGAACTTCATCCCGAAATTCAGTTTGTGTTGATTTATAGAGTGGTATAGGTGAAAAGATGTTGATATTCATTGTGTAAACTTCTAAGCTCTAACAAGGTTCAAGTCTGACGGCCACCAGGCCTATTCTGTCTGAAATATTAAATGGTTCAGTGTTGGGTCCAGTGTATATCGGGTTTAACTTCCCAAATTTTTCTGAATGGTATCATGCCTTTCCTAGGCAGAACTTTCAACATGACTCTGCCACTAACTTGGAATTCTAATGGTTTACAACTTATCAAACTTGTAACTGATTCTTGATTTGTAGGAAATTCCTGGTTATTTCATGAATGCTTACTAGAATAGTGAGTTGAGCTTTTCCAATTGTAGGTAAATCCATACCCAATAAATGCAGGTAAATCCATACCCAATAAATGCAGGTAACTCTATACCCAATAAATGCAGGTAACTCTATACCCAATAAATGCAGCTAAATCCATACCCAATAAATGCAGGTAACTCCATACCCAAGAAATGCAGGTAACTCTATACCCAATAAATGCAGGTAAATTCATACCCAATAAATGCAGGTAACTCCATACCCAATAAATGCAGTAAATCCATACCCAATAAATGCAGGTCTCTCTATGTTTCAATCGTTCTCTAGTTCTGACCATTGGTCTGAAGATGATAGGTGGTGTGGTTCCAAAGGAAACTTAATGAAATCGCTAGGAGTTTGAGGTGAATCAAATTCCTCTATTAGAAATAATTGAAATGGGTATCATGAATCTTGTGGAAGAACTTACAAGGTTAAGTCCGTCAAAGGGTGTTGTTGAAAATAATAGATTAGGATAAGGTTGTGATCCTCCGCAGGATGTCATGAATTGAGTCTTTCTCTAACTACGATGCTTAGTCTCCATTACTAAGATTTTCCCCAAGCTCTATGTCATCAAATCACAAAATCCTAAATGTATAAGTGATGTAATATAGTGATTGATTTTTCAAAGTTTGTTTTGAGATTGTGTGTTTAGTTCATAAACCTTCCCTGAATTAATGAATTTACAACCTTAAGCAAACAGCTTTTTATGTAATATTTTTCTTGATGTTTCAGAATTTAATAGTTATGCAAGATAGAACTATTTTCAACATAAGGTGGATAGTATGATTTACCAAAGATCGATGTTTAAAATTTCTTAGCATCCAGTAGTTTTGTAAAAGATTAACCAAAAGGAATTTGCTTGTCAAAATAAGTGCCTCAGAAAAGTATTTCTTACAAGATACATGTTTTGTATAACGGTAGTTTGGAGAAAAATCCCTTTAAAAGTGAAAGTATTAAGAGGATAAAATAGACAGGTAGGTATGTCTGCACAAATGCATAGATGTCTAACGTTTAGTTCCTGAGGTTGAATAATGCCTATTGGTGGGTACTAGGCAAAACTACACGCATAAATATTCAAACTAACTTAAGTCCTTAAATGATTTATCGTTGAAATTTGTCATCACATTGGCAAAATATATTTCGGGTCTGATCCCTTTCTTGGTATGAAAATGAGGTTATCTGGAATTTCTAGAGAACACAACGTCTTAGGGGAATCTATACCGATATTCTTACTTCAAATCAATTATCCTTGGTGAAAACTCATTGCAGGGAAGTTTGCGTTTAGATGAGACCATGTTTAATAAAAATACTCTACAGTATCGGTTAGAAGGCTTGGTTTATTTCTATAGTGTTGTTAGCGTACCTTAACATTGTGTTCGATCCTGTAGCTCAGTCTAGCTAGTACCTTTGAATGATAAAATTTGACAACTAGGTCAGAGATGGTGATTCGGATGGTCTCGTGGTATCTTAGGATAGTTGTTGAGTTATAAGTTTTCTGACTATATACTTCTAGTCCTGGTTAGTAGTTCTGTAATCCTTTCATTGTTTTTCTTGTATCGAGAAATCCTCCTAGTAATTGATGGTATGGAAAAATCTTTCCTAGGCAGGTCATTGATAATATCCACTTATCAATATTGGGAGTACTGAGGGATGAGTGACATAGAAATCTATAGAGTGTCACCTAATTCCTTATATATATATGGATGGGAAAGGGAAATGATAGTGATGGTGAGAAGGGAAAAGAATGTGACAGTTGCGACATAATGTGATTGTGATGAAAGTGACTACTGTGATGTAAATGTATTATGCATAAATGTGAATGTTCATGAGATGAAATGACCAGTTGACGTGCTTCCAGGCGGCGGTTCACGAGGTGATAAAAAGTATGAATGTTCTGACAACGAGGGTATACTCACACATGCATGAAACATTTGGAAAATGAGTAAAGGATTCAATCCAGACAAAATTTTATTATAACCATTCTCAGTGTTGCAAAATTCATTTCTGAGTCAGACATAGGTAGTCAGCCTATGTCCCACTATCCCAGGTCGAATATAGATGACTAGTCTATATTCCACCGAGGTTCCATGAATTTTGAAAAACTCAGTTCAGTTATACTAATACTATGTCCTTCACAAATACCAAGACGTTCAGAAAGACAAAGGCAGGTGACGAAACTCGAGGTCAAATGATGAAACTATGCAAGGAAAAACATAATGCGGTGACATATACGATACGTGAAAATGCTTATATGAAAGACAATTATAGTAAACAACTATAATTAAATGAATATAATATATCAGATAATGAGACATAAATCTCATCACCTATGTCAGCAACTAACCACAAATGAGGCTTCAGCTTGGCAGGCAGGCACGTGACGGTCATAGGGTTAAGTTTTCTTGAAAGTAGCTATAATCTAGGTTTTAAAAATACTTAGTTCGCTATAGCCAAAGCTCTGATGCCAACCTGTCACACCCCCAAAATCGTGTCCAGCGGAAGCATACATGTAGCTGGGGTGTAACTCAATTGGTATTACAACACAAGTTCAAAAATGGTTTTCACTTGAATCATTTAGAATAAAATAGTTTAATCAAAATGTTGAATCTACATTGTTAAAAATAATGCGGAAATAGGCCCTTAAAATAGTTTAAAACGGTCCCCAAATGAATAATCAGAGTTTTTATTGACCATGTCATGCCCTGCCAAAACCTCCTGTAGCGTGCCATTGCTTAAAACCTGAAAATACATGCTAAAGTGTCAACACAATGGTTGGTGAGTTCATAGAGTCTTGTGAAAAAGAATGTTATGCAACCCACTGCCAAATGTGTTTTGGTTTGTGTGAACAAAATAATGCTTGAATCTCAATTCAAAGATAAGTGTAGCAAAACCGCTATATAAACAATTTTAACAATGAGGTTATATAAACAATGATGACAATCCCATGAAATGCTGGTAATCAAACATACCAATGAAATGCAGGTAATCAAACATACCAATGAAATGCAGGTAATCAACCATGTAAAGCGAGTAATGCGTTTAAGTAAAACGAGCATGTATTCTCCTCCAAAGAGTTGATAAAACAATTAAAAGAGTAGTCGTTATGACTCACCTGGTGCGATAGCTACGATGACAAAAGTGGATACACAGAAATGAGGTTCGATCTCTAACCACAACCTCATATGGATGATACGGTCTAATGTAAGAAATGAAATGATGCTACACATGCAAATACGTATGTTATCGATACCACTCGTTAGTTTTGAAAATAACGCTTATCGTCGAAAAATACGTTTTTGACGTCTCGTTAAGTTAATAACCACTTTCGTATAAATATGTTGAAATGGTATTCCACGATCCTCGTTTGGTGTTCTATCGGCAAATATAAGGTTTTCGTCGCAAAATATAACATTTTCATTACTTGAAATATATGGCCAAAGTGGTTTCGCAAAACTAGTCGCGAAATGGTGAATATTAAGAGTTAGGAAAGAAACTCAGTAGTTTTAGAAATACTTTCACCTTAACTAAAAAGTCATAGAACTGAAGTTTGTCCATACGGGTCTCGATCATAAAGATATATAGCCATGAATTAAGCTGTTTGGGCTGTTTCGGCAAATTCTGGGCAGTTTTCGGGAAAGTTTGGAAGTCCATAAGTTATTCTTTATAAATCCTTTTGACAAACGGGTGGATGTTTTGGAAACTAGGCTGGGCGAACTAACTTTTTGTCATTGATATAAATTTTCCAGAAATGAGTTTATCAATGAGTAATATGGCTCTCAACATAATGTATTACAAAAACTGTTTTTCTATACTTAGTAATATTTTGCTAAAAAGCTGATGGAAATAAATAGAGTTTCGTCGATTTTGAAACGCGTATATCTTGGTCGTTATAAGCTTGTTTTCTACATTCTTTATGTCCCCGGAATCGTGGGACAACATACTAATATATTTTTGATAAGTCGGGATGGCTAGATCAAGTTTTACACCTCAGATTGGCCCTTGAAAATCGTGGGACAGCAAGTATAATTTTCAGAAAATAGTTTTCGTTGTTAAACTTGCAAAAATCATATCTCCTTCGTTATAAACTCATTTTAATCCGTTCTTTCGCCCACGGCTTCGTTTTTGAAAGTATTTTCTAAATATTTAGCCCAAAGTTACCCGTAATCCCCTATTTTTCTGGATTTTACAAAATGGGACAGCAACATTTATATAGTGGCTAAAATTCATTTTTCTTGTTTAATACTTGTCCAAATCCACTCCAATCACAACAAATCTAGTCTAATCCTACCATACACCTTCTCAAGGTGTCATGGGTTCCTAAACATCACCAACCTTGGTGGGTTTCATGGGGATAATCATAGGTTAATTATAATCTCATAATAATTAAGAAATACTTGAAAAGTGGTATATATAACATAACTACTTGCATATTTAACCAATATACCATGAAAATACAACATGTTACTAATGAGATGAAGGTAATAGATGATGAAAAATAAAACTTGAAGCTTACTTGAATATATATGGAGTTTGATGAGAAATGGATTAAGAAACCTAGGTTTTTATCACAAAACCCTAACAAGGAAAGAAAGTAGAGCTTGATTAACACTTGATCTTCAAAAATTGATGGATCCTTCCTTGGATTTTATTTTGGGTTGTGGCTAAAGAGGAAGAACAAGAGAAAAGCTTGACTTTGATTCTTGAAATGAATATAAATGTGTTATTTGTGTTTTTGTATGAAAATATCTAATCCAATGGCATAATGGTAAATAAAGGGTCAAGTGGAAGTAACATGGTGGGGGGGGGGGGGGGCACATGGTTGATGTGTATGTAGGAAACTTGTTAATATCTAGTTCTCGGAGTCGGTTTTGGTTCCGTTAATCGCTAACCGTAAAGTTAAACAGCGAAACGTAAATCCGGGTATCGTAAAAATACGAAACTTGAAAGAATGACTAAACTTGTCAAAATACTCCATAATAAAATATAAAATGAACGGTAAGTTCCATCGGGTTGCTTAAACACTGTTAAAACTGGAAACGCGGGTTTAAAACGCGTAATTCGCGTAAAACGCTGAACTGAAAAACGTAAAATTCCAAAACTTTTAGAATTGTCGTAAAATGAGAGAAAATCATATTTCTATTATTTATAATGTTTTATGGACATATCGGGATGTTGGAACGACGTTTAAACCCAAAAGTAAATCTCGGACACGGCTTCGTGATTTTTGCAGAAATGATCCGACGAGCGTCAAACTCTCGGATTACCGTTAAAATAGTTTAACTTACGAGAATATGAAATAAAAATTTCGGAGATGAATAGTGAAAGTGAATAGTAATAGTGAATAGTAACTGATGAATAGTAACTTCCCGAAATAAAAATGAAATTTCGACATGTGAAAAAGGACATGAAATTACGAGTTGTGACAAATTGAAGGTAAGTTTTCCAATAATTATTCAATATGTCTATGTGTTGTTTGATTATATCTTATGCTTGTCTTCTTTTTAACATGCTAGGCTAGGTTTTTATTGTGTTAGCTTAGATGTAATGAAACCTGGATGTTGATTATCGGTTGATGGTTTGTTTATAGTTGTTGTGGATGATTGTATTCGATGTTAGGCTTAAGAAAACTGACAGACTTCTAATTGGTAACTTGCTTGAACGTCTTAAGAAACATGATCGGAGGTGTACTACGATTTATTGGTTGTATTTAATGCGTAGGTAACTGCGAAGCCTATAGAGTAGGGAATATCGTACACGGCCCTACGACTGGTATTAAGGAATATAACCCGTCATCCATGCAATTGTAACAAGTTAATGAACTGGAAAAAGATATCTAGGGAGTAATGAAATCTAAGTAAACATATTTTCTCTTATTATTGTTTACACCACAAATTAGTTTAAGTTTTATTTTATTTTATTTTGATTGCATCTTTAGTTAATTGGGTTAGTTGGCTAGCAACTAATTCCGCCCACTCCTTGAAAACCAAGATTTTTATTTGTTTTTATAAACATATAAAAATACAAAAAGAATCATCCCTCACCTTTCGACCTAGTTTAGTAGAATTTTTAATCCTAGCGAACACTATTCCTGAGTTGAGCGATCAATCCCCCGGTACTTGTCACTATACTATACAACAACGAACTGGTACACTGCCTGGTGGGGATTGCAAGCTTCTCAAGATCCCTTGAGAGGTAAAACCTTTTGCGAGGGTGCAATTCCACGCGTCAAGTTTTTGGCGCCGCTGCCGGGGAATAGTTATTGTCTAGGTTAGAATTTCTTTCTATTAGGTCTACTTGCTAGATTCCTTTCTAGTAAGATTTTTAATTTTATTTTTTTAGGTTTCTTTAGTCTATCTTATTTCTTTGTTTCTTTTGTTCGTAAACTAATTCGATGGATAACAAAACGTTAACCAAACCAATCATCAGTAACTCTGTACTGGCATAAACAATATCCGCGGAATTTCATAATATAAAGTGCCCCAAGGCCGGCTACTTGCCAATACCCGGCAAAATCGAAAGTAGTACACCCGCGTTGCCAAGCCCTTGGTCAACCGTGCGGGATGGTCAATCCTATAGGCCTATAAAATAAGTTCGCGTTCACTCGCAAGTGACTAATGGCTCATGATCTGAGGGTCTTTCCGGCAAGACAAGCTACTTAGCACATCGTCAGGAAATATATCATTCAGGAAAAGCATACCAAAAATACTTGTGCTTAGAAAACATTTAAAGCATGTTTCTCACCTCATGGGTTTATAAACAATTAAAATATAAAAAGCGGGGCTATGAATCACACCTTAACAATAGCAGTAGTAGGAAACGAGATGTAGTAACAAATCAATAATGCGTCACAGCAAATGAACCTCAGCACAACCTAATCAATATAAATGGCATAACTCAGAACTACACTCGAATATCTCAATAAACAATGCTTGAATAAAAGTTTTGTAAATACAATGGCATTTGAAAGAAATAGATTTCGAAAAGTCTCGTGTGAGAGACAAGAAAGTTAGAAAAGAAATAATTCGGCGAAACCACCAAATACGCTAGAAAGACGAAAGAAATCCTCGAAGAAAGTCGACGAAAAGAAATGGAAAGAAACGAAATAAAAATGGAAGACACACTCAAATAATAAATAACAACACGTAAACAACAAGTCTCGGATTTTACCCGTTTTCCCCAAAATAACGTTGAAATAAAAAGGGTTTTGAAATAATAACGTTTGGTAAAATGATTTAAAGTTTATAAAGAATTTTATAAAATTTTGGCATGACCTGCCCGTTTATATAATGTTTTCCCGAGTCAACGACTCTTTTATTTTAAACAATATTAATATATATATATATATATATATATATATATATATATATATATATATATATATATATATATATATATATATATATATATATGATTGGATATATCATTCGCGTAGTCTATTAGTTGTTTAGGTTTTATCGACCATTTTGTATTTGTTCGGGTTCTAGGTACGTTAAGATCTTTACGGGCCTAACGTACCCTACCGTCTCGTGTATCAAAGGGTCCATAATATCCAAATAACCAAGGCCGTAAATCCAATACGTCCAATTCAAGCTCACAATGCAATAAGAACGGAAATATGTCCGATATCAATCCACTTAACTATAACAATTTCATTTTATATTCAATATTTATTATTAGCCGTTTTATTATTTACTGTTTCCCTATTAATAATATCCCGAGACTAGTTAACCGATACTCAAAAATAATCACCACAACAATAACAAGGACTCAAAGTCAAACCCAAGTCAAAACTAAATCAACCGGAAACCAAACCAAATCCAAATCGAGCCTTAGGCTCACTCGGCTTAAACCAAAACCAATCCAAATCCGATCCAAACACCACAACAACAATAATAACAACATTGTTCCCCTCCCCCACCACCACCCAAGTTGCGGTGGTGGTGGCTGTCGGCTGTCGAGACACACCCAAACCAAACGGACCCTCAAAATTACATACAACCCAAAAATATATACTCCCTTCGTTATTAACCATCAAACAACAATAATAATAACACCAAGACCCTCACCGAGTCACGAGTTGACTCGGTGAGTCCATTCCGAGTCGCGGCCAAATGGAAACCAAGAAATCCCACACAAGTTTTCATGTCCAAACAATATTAAAAACATTTTTACAAAAGTTTTAATACAAAAATCAGATTTAAATTAAAAATCAAAATTAGGGTTTTTAAAATAAAAGAAAAGGGGGGTGCATGGTGTGGTGTTACCGTCGGTAGGAGGTGGCGGGGTGTGGTGGTGACCTTCGGTGGTGGCGGTGGTGTTTGGTGGTGGCGCGTGGGAGCGCGTGGGGAGTGATTGGGGGTGCGGGGTTTGTACAGTGGTGTCGGGGGAAACCCAATCTACAAGATGGTGTAAAGAAAGTGGGTGGTCGGAAAATATTCCGGTGGCGGCGCCGGAAACTGCTGCTGCACCGGCGAGGGGTGGCGGCCGGATGTTCAAAGAGAGAGAGAGAGAGAGAGAGTTGGTGTGGAGTGTGTGTGTTTGATATATGCAAAAATGAGAAAAGTAGGGTAATGGGGGTATATATATGGAAATAAAAGTATAGGGTAGTTATTGTAATAAAGAAAAGTATAAGGTAAAGTAAAATGGGGAGTTTAGGGGCCAAAGTTGCCAACGTAGTAAACTTCTAACGATAAACGCTCCGGGGTCTAAACGACATAGCAAACGGACTCGAAAATTTACGAAACTTGCGCCATTGTTCACGAAATAATTTTTCCAATAAAATCAAGCATAAACTTCAGAGTTTTTCCCAAACTCAAAATAATTCAAATAATTTGGCAAATGCAATACAAATCGAGTGTTCTAGGTTGTGCTGAGTCAATCAAGGAATAAAGTTCTCGTTTCCAATATATCTCACGTTTCTCAAGCCCAAATAATCACAAAATAAAAGTTTTAATGTGTCTCAGGTACGAAAATAAATATTTGGCTAGTAATAGGTTTTAGAAAAAGTACCGGGGTTACAAACTTAACCCAAGTTGTGTTTGGGAAACCCTTCAAAAGGTTAACCAACCTAAATGAAAAACTTATGGAAGGGTTAATTACATTCTCGGATGGGGATGAAGATTTTGTTTACCAATTCCCCGTGCACACCCTAGGTTCAAGGATTTTTCTATTGAGAAATGTAATAGGTATACACCCCTCGATATGCTAAGTGAGAATGATAAAAGGAAAGGGCTTAAATATCCTCGTGAAAAGAACAAAAGGTATTATCGCGGATGTTTAGAGTTAAGTGATGACTATAAGAAAGATGAGGCAACTATTAGATGGCTCACACTTAGGTATGTGAGCATAAGCGACACACGATAATGACCTTGAGTCTAGCTACAAGTCTCGGTAATAAAGAAAAGCGCTTCGTGGGAGGCAACCTAAGTTTTATTTGTTTTATTTGTTTGATTTTATTTGTTTCTGTATGCGTGTTTTATTTTTATTGTTTGTGGATCATGATTCAAAATAAATTGTGAAAATGCTTTATTTTAACTTCGTCTTAATTATATATAAAGGTATTTTACAAAATCTAAGTGTAAGGGAAACCTAAATTTGTTTATAAGAATGAAATTGAGCATGAACCACAACAATATTAAATGAACATGTGTATTAGTAATCGTCTAAGTCAAATGCTTGTATCGAGTCATAATGATGTTTTGCAGGATTTTCCAGGAAGTAAGGCATAAGTTTTTCCAGAAACTTAACATGAGGTTTGCAGGAACATTCTTACGGCGTCAGGAGTTACAACCTGACGGCGTCAAGTACAAAAATTCTGAAAAATTTTGCGACTTTTGTTTATACCGGAGTCTTAAAGTTTTTGTTGATTCTTTAGTTTTATAAACTCCAGGAAATCTGCAAACATTCATTCCACAAGCATTATATCTGAATTCGCTTTCTAGGATTTTTAGTATATATAGACTGCCGCCGATTTTACGCAAGGTTTGCCTTGATTGTTTTCACAGGTTTAATAGGTTACGTTGGACAAGAGGATGATTTGTATTTCTGGAGGGAAGCTTTCAAAGTTCATTTTCTTGGAAGAAGATCTAACCTTGTTGACACACTATCCACACCGAACGAATCAGGGGAGTATTTGTTTTCATTCTTTTACCTTATTTTCTTTTACATCTTTTTACTGAACATTGGGGACAATGTTCAGCCTAAATGTAAAGGGAGGGTAAATGATGATACTTTAGAGAATACAATTACGCTTGAGTTTGTTTGTTCAATAGTAGATCTGTAATAAAACTTAGAGAAATACTTGTTAGTGCAATTTTAGCGCAAAATTTAAAATTTTTTACAACATTTTGGAGTGAATCTTTAGCCTTAATGAGCGTCTCATGGATAGGAGTTGTATAAGTAGCACAAAAACCGTACCACTCAGAAAAATTTTCCACCCAAATGTGTGAGGTTCGCCTTTAGATTTGCTAGCAAAAGAATTCATTATTAGTGCTTATTAGTGTACCGGTAGTACTTAGATTCTAGAACTTGCGTTAGTGATGCATCCCGAGACCGCTAGTGAGACTACATTCGTGTAGTAGGATTCACTACATGATAAGAGGCATTAGGATCACCCTTGTGTACCCGTATCATAATTACTTGACCGTTTAAGTCAATTACCTTGACTAGCAAAGTCAATTAATTTTTCCCACACCTTTGCGTTATACTCATTTTTAGTACACGATACCCCTAGTCACCCCTCCGAGCCTATCTTTTTCGTTTCTAACTTTAGGCATTTTTACTTAAAGATAGAATTTGTTACAATCCACCCCAAATGTGCAACCAAATTGCCTTAGGCTTCCTTGTATGCACTCATCTTTAGTGCATTATTGTTATTAGTTTAAACCCTTAGTTAATTGTCTAATTGATTACATGGTTGTTAAGTCGAGTCATATCTTGTACATATTGTTTCGGGACGATTGGGACTCATGGGTAAAGTACTTGTGTTATGGAGTAATGGGGAAGACATCATATATTACCCCATATGTGCGTTAATCTTAAAAAGTGCTCCAAGTATTTTGATTATCTTGATTCGAGTTATTAGAATACTTAATTGTAAAGTATGTAAAAGTTCAAGTGTACGGGGAATGCAAATCCCCTATGATGTATTATTTTGGATTGTAGGATAAGAGTGTATGAAAAAAAAATCGAAAAATAAAGAAAAAGAAAAAAAAAATAGAAAAAGGAAAAGACAAAAAAACATACGGACTACCATCCCGTTTCATTTTATGTTTGTTTTATGTTTTGTTAGTTTTTAATTAGCTTAAGTCGAGTCGAGTATTTGCTAAGCAACGCCACATTGTACATGTAATTAACCTAGATGATTAACTAGCCACCAGTATAAATTGCCTTCATCCAACAAAATCGTGTTTATCATATCCCTACACCTTACGTTATAACCCTTTAAAAGACCTCTTTGATAGTTTATCCTAGGTGCTTACGCCAAGTGGTGGAGGTTTGATCCTTTCTCAAGCCTATGGTAATCTATTTGCCATGACAGGTAGTGAGAGACGTTTTCCATTTCCTTATTGTGATATATACTTTATTACACCCGAGAGATGTGAGTATCTAAACACTATTTATGAGGTGCTAGTGTATAACCTCCATGCTTGGTTTTGGTTTTAAGTGGAACGATTACTTGTTACAATTGCATAGATAACGAGTTATATTCCTTAATATCAGTCGTAGGGATGTGTACGATCTTCCCTAACTCTATAGGCTTCTACTTCATTCTAGGTCGAGCCGACTACTAGCTCCTAACGTAGTATCACTAGCAGTTGCCTACGCATTAAATACAACTAATAAATCGTAGTACACCTCTGATCATGTTTCTTAAGACGTTCAAGCAAGTTACCAATTCGAAGTCTGTTAGTTTTCTTAAGCCTAACATCGAAAACAATCATCTACAACAACTATAAACAAACCATCAACTCGCCGCCAAGATAAAATTTGTATTGCCTAGATCCACTTCTGACGCCGTCATGTGCAATTTTACTCTGGGCCGTCACATGTATTCTGGCCCTGACGGCATTGGTGACGCCGTTAGGCCAATTTTACTAGAAATTGTTATGGGGCGTCATGTGTATTTTCCATATCCACCTCTTTTGCCAAGCTTGACGTCGTCACTTGTATGGCCTTGACGCCGTCAGGTACTTTTCCCAGCAAGGATTTTGAGACTTTGTCGTTTTCTTCACTTAATCGCTCCAAAAACGTCCAAAATGCTTCCTTTTCCAGATTTCTTCTCAAAAGTACCTAAAATGACAAAAGGAACGATTTAGGGTAATAATTGAACAAATAATCATGAATTTGGGCTTAAATGACCCCCTAAAAGAGGTACACTTTTCGCCTTATCAAATACCCTTACACTTGAGATTTGCTTGTCCTCCTGCAAATGCACTTTTATTCTAATCAAGATACAAGCTAGGGGTCATTTAAAACTAATATAAAAGTAATTACAACAAATAATCGTTCCACTTAAAACCAAAAACAGGCACGGAGGTCATACACTAGCACCTCACAAATAGTGTTTAGATACTCACATCTCTCGGGTGTAATAAAGTATATATCACAATAAGGAAATGGAAAACATCTCTCACTACCTGTCATAGCAAATAGATTACCATAGGCTTGGTAAAGGATCAAACCTCCACCACTTGGCGTAAGCACCTAGGATAAACTATCAAAGAGGTCTTTTTAAAGGGTTATAACGTGAGGTGTAGGGATATGATAAACACGGTTTTATTGGATAAAGGCAATTTTTTACTGGTGGCGAGTTAATCATCTTGGTTAACTACATGTATAATATGGCGTTGCTAAGCCAAGACTCGACTCGACTTAAGCTAATCAAAAACTAACAAAACATAAAACAAACATAAAATGAAACAGGATCGTAGTCCGTATGTTTTTTCTCTTTTTCTTTTTCTATTTTTTTTCTTTTTCTTGATTTTTTCGATTTTTTTTTTTTTTTTTTTTTTTTTTTTTTTTTTTGCATACACTTTTGCCCTAATACCATCCAAAATAATACATCATAGGGGATTTACATTCCCCTTACACTTGAACTTTTACATACTTTACAATCAACTATTCTAATGATTCGAATCAAGATAATCAAAACACTTGGAGTACTTTTTAAGTTTAACGCACATATGGGGGTAATAATTGACGTCATCCCCATTACTCGATAACGCTAGTACTTTACCCATGAGTCCCAATCATCCCAAAACAATATGTACAAAATATGACTCGACTTAGCAACCATGTAATCAATTAGACAATTAACTAAGGGTTTAAACAAATAACAATAATGCACTAAAGATGAGTGCATACAAGGGTGATCCTAATGCCTCTTATCATGTAGTAAATCCTACTATACGAATTTAGTCTCACTAGCGGTCTCGGGATGCATCACTAGCGCAAGATCTAGAATCTAAGTACTACCGGTACACTCATAAGCACTAATAATGAATGTTTTTCCTAACAAATCTAAAGGCGAACCTCACATATTTGGGTGGAAAATTTTTCTAAGTGGTACGGTTTTTGTGCTAGTTATACAACTCCTATCCATGATACGCTCATTAAGGCTAAAGCTTCACTCCTAAATTTTGTAAAAAATTTTAAAGTTGGCGTTAAATTGCCCTAACAAGTATTGCTATTAGTTTTATTACACACCTACTATTGAACAAACAAACTCAAGCGTAATTGAATTCTCTAAAGTATCATTATTTACCTTCCCCTTACACTTAAGCTGAACATTGTCCCCAATGTTCAATAAAAATATGTAAAAGAAAATAAGGTAAAAGAATGAAAACAAGTACTCCCCTGATTCGTTTGGTGTGGATAGTGTGTCAACAAGGTTAGATCTTCTTCCAAGAAAATGAACTTTGAAAGCTTCCCTCCAGAAATATAAATCATCCTCTTGTCCAATGTAACCTGTTAAACCTATAAAAACAATCAAGGCAAACCTCGCGTAATATCAGCGGCAAACAATATATACTAAAAATCCTAGAAAGCAAATTAATATATAATGCTTGTGGAATGAATGTTTACAGATTTCCTAGAGTTTATAAAACTAAAGAATTAACAAAAACTTTAAGACTCCTGTATAAACAAAACTCGCAAAATTTTTCAAAATTTTTGTACCTGACGCCGTCAGGTTATAACTCCTGACGCCGTCAGAATGTTCCTGCAAAAATCTCGTTTTAAGTTTCCGGAAAATTTCTGGAAAAACTTATGCCTTACTTCCTGGAAAATCCTGCAAAATATCATTATGACTCGATACAAGCATTTGACTCAAACAATTACTAATACACATGTTCGTTTAATATTGTTGTGGTTCATGCTCAATTTCGTTCTTATGAACAAATTTAGGTCTCCCTTACACTTAGCTTTTGTAAAATACCTTTATATGCAATTAAGACGAAGTTAAAAACAAAATAAAGCATTTTCACAATTTACTTTGAATCATGATCCGCAAACAATAAAAATAAAACACGCATACGGAAACAAATAAAATCAAACAAACAAAACATATAAAACAAATGAAACAAATAAAACTTGGGTTGCTTCCCAAGATGCGCTTTTCTTTAATTACAAGTCTTGTAGCTAGACTCAAAGTCATGGGCTATTACGTGACCTTGTCATCGGTCACAGTCTCTAGGTCATCCTCGATCTTGTTTTTGTATTTTGGACCAAGTTGCAAGAATTCCTGGTAGAAACCAAATATCTTATTCATAACATAGTCTACTCCTTTACATCTATCCTCATAACTCCTATAGTAGACTGCTTGTTTGTGTTCCTTTTTGATGTTTGATAAAAGACAAAATTGTTCAATCTTATAGGGCATTTGGTAAGCTATCTCATCGTTCTCATCCTTAACCCTAACTATACCTAGAGATTGGTCATAATTCGTCTTAGAAGCCTCAACAAACAGTTTTCCAAACACTACTTGACTTAGGCAACCATCTGTTACCGGACGAATATCCTCTACAATCACAAAATCAGTAACGTAAGTGAAATTTCCTACAAAGAAGTGCAATCCTTTCACTCTTCCCACAAAGTTACTCATCCAACTCGTGTTGGGTATCATCCTATATCCAAGTTGCTTCTTCATTACCCAGCTGTAATGAGTCCTAGTCAATATGTTTATGGGACATCTAGGATCGATGTAGGCTTTCCACACATGCATATGCCCAATGTTGCATGGTATGTTGATGTTAGAGGGATCACCTGCTTTGATGAGTGGTAAACCAAGGACGTATGGTGTCTCGGGGTCATCGAATAGATCCTTATGGTATTCCCGCTCTTCCTTGGTGGGTAACCTATCGAAGTATTCCTCTACATTTTCTACTTCCTCAACTCTCTCTTCCTTTTTCTCTACAACTTCCTTAATCTCCTCCGTGTCACTTTCTTCCTTATTATTGTCGATCGGCTTAATAGTAACTACATTGACAAAGTGGACGTGTTTAGATGATGAAGGGTCCTTAATTTGGGTTCCGCTACTAGTGTCCCTAGTGTCCTTCTTTGGTGTATTTAGCACTTGGTTGTTGAGAGCTTTCAACATGTTGTCAATTTTATTGGTCATCTCCGCTTGTTGTTGATTGAATTCGGCTTCAAACTTAGCTATGCGGCCCTCTTGAGATGCCATAAATTTGGACATCAATCCTTCAAGATTATTGGTACTACCATAGTTGTTGGAACGATTGTTGCTAAAAGTACAGTTAGAGGTGGACCGTTTGGTTGGTAACGATTAGGTGGATTGGAAGAATTGTTTTGGGGCATGCTTTGGTTTTGCTTCCACCTATGGTTCGGGTGATTTTTCCGGGAGGGGTTGTATGAATCACCGTAAGGGTTTTGCTCGGGTTTGAAAGTGTACCACTTGTCTCCCATTCCGTCGGTACGTGAGGATGCGTAGTCCGCGAAAGCTTGTTCGGGGAGTTCCATGCAATCACGAGTGTCGTGGGGACCACTACATAATTCGCCAGAAGAAGTGATTTTGTTCACTTGGCTTGAAGGTTTAGGAGCTCCGTAGGGTTTCATGAGAAACTTGACTTGGTCTTCAAGTTTCATGATCCTACGTTCGGGAGTGCTTGAATTGTTCGAAGGCAAAGATATTGACTTGACCGTTTTGTTCAAATCACTGGGATCATTCCAACTTTCATTGTCATAGAGAGCAAGATCTTCTATGAGTTCCCATGATTCTTCCGCACTTAGATCACATAGCTTGCCACCGGCCGATTAGTCAATGGTTCGCCTTGTCGAGAGATCGATATGGTCATAGAAAATTTGGACTTGGAGCCAAAGATCTATGCCATGATGAGGGACCTTTTGGAGTAAGTCCTGGAAACGAGTCCATGCTTCATAGAGAGTTTCACCTTGACGTTGTTGGAACATCAAGATATCATTTCTAAGCATAGTAGTTCTCCCCGGTGGGAATAATTGAGAAAGGAAACGAGTGGTGAGATCATCCCAAGAGGTGATGGATCCCGTTGGTAAACGCACAAGCAATTGACTAGCTTGGTCACGTAGAGAGAATTGGAATAGACGCAATCGGGTCATCTCTCGAGTTACAACATCAAGGTCTTTAGAGTCAACGATTTTAAGGAAATCCTTGAGAAGTTGATTCGGATCTTCGGAACGAAGCCCATAGAATGCACATCCGCTTTGCACCAACCGGATGGTTTCGGATCGCAACGGAGACGCATTGGCTCCTTGAGTAAGCTCAATGGTTTTTCAATAGCATTGGTGGCTAGGACGAGAGTACTCTCCTAAGGTTCGGGGTCTAGGAGGTTGGTTTGGTTGTGGTGGGTTTTGTGGATGGTTATGTTGTGGTGGGTTGATGGGATCAAAGAGATTAACACCTTCCATGACGGTAGATTGCAAAGGTTACGAACAATGAAACGTAGAAATAAGATAGACTAAAGAAATCTACAAAAATAAAATAAACATCTTACTAGAAAGGAATCTTGAAAGTAGACCTAATAGAAAGAAATTCTAACCTAGACAATAACTATTCCTCGGCAGCGGCACCAAAAACTTGATGCGTGGAATTGCACCCTCGCAAAAGGTTTTACCTCTCAAGGGATCTTGAGAAGCTTGCAATCCCCACCAGGCAGTGTACCTGTTCGTTGTAGTATAGTATAGTGACAAGTACCGGGGGATTGATCGTTCAACTCAGGAATAGTTTTTGCTAGGATTAAAAAGTCCACTAAACTAGGTCTATAGGTGAGGGATGATTCTTTTTGTATTTTTATATTTTTATAAAAGCAAATAAAAATCTTTGTTTTGAAGGAGTGGGCGAAATTAGTTGCTAGCCAACTAACCCAATAAACTAAAGATGCAATCAAAATAAAATAAAATAAACTTAAACTAATTTGTGGTGTAAACAATAATAAGAGAGAATGTGTTTAATTAGGTTTCATTCCTCCCTATATATCTTTTACCGGTTGATTAGCTTGTTACAATTGCATGGATAATGGGTTATATTCCTTAATATCAGTCGTAGGGCTGTGTACGATCTTCCCTAACTCTATAGGCTTCTACTTCATTGTAGGTCGAGCGAACTACTAGCTCCTAACGTAGTATCACTAGCAGTTGCCTACACATTAAATACATCCAATAAATCGTAGTACACCTCCGATCATGTTTCTTAAGATGTTCAAGCAAGTTACCAATTGGAAGTTTGCCAGATTTCTTAAGCCTAACATCGAATACAATCATCCACAACAACTAGAAACAAACCATCAACCAATAATCAACATCTAGGTTTCATTACATTTAAGCAAACACAATAAAAACCTAGCCTAGCATGTTAAAAAGAAGACAAGCATAAGATAGAATCAAACAAGACATAGACATATTGAATGATTATTGGAAAACTTATCTTCAATTGAACATGGATGGAACAAGGGTTGAAACCCTTGTTTTTTTAGAAAATTCGTCTAGGGTTTACACAAAGAAGTTCTCCAAAACTTTCACACTTAATGAATGAAAATTAGAAAACTATATATAGATTTTACACCTTGACGGCATCACGTTATAGCTTGTGACACCGTCAACTCGCCGCCAAGATAAAATTCGTATTGCCTAGATCCAATTTTGACGCCGTCATATGTAATTTTACTCTGGGTCGTCACATGTATTCTGACCCTGACGGCATTGGTGACGCCGTTAGGCCAAATTTCCTAGAAATTGTTCTGGGGCGTCATGTGTATTTTCCATATCCACCTCTTTTGCCAAGCTTGACGCCATCACTTGTATGGGTTTGACGCCGTCAGGTACTGTTCCCAGCAAGGATTTTGAGACTTTGTCGTTTTCTTCACTTAATCGCTCCAAAAACGTCCAAAAGGCTTCCTTTTCCAGATTTCTTCTCAAAAGTACCTAAAATGTCAAAATGAACGGTTTAGGGTAATAATTGATCAAATAATCACGAATTCGGGCTTAAATGACCCCCTAAAAGCGGTACACTTTTCGCCTTAGGAAATACCCTTACACTTGAGATTTGCTTGTCCTCAAGCAAATGCGCTTTTATTCTAATCAAAATACAAGCTAGGGGTCATTTAACAATAATATAAAAGTAATTACAACAAATAATTGTTCCATTTTAAACCAAAAACAAGCACGGAGGTTATACACTAGCACCTCACAAATAGTGTTTAGATACTCACATCTCTCGGGTGTTATAAAGTATATATCACAATAAGGAAATGGAAAACATCTCTCACTATCTGTCATAGCAAATAGATTACCATAGGCTTTGGAAATGATCAAACCTCCTCCACTTGGTGTAAGCACCTAGGATAAACTATCAAAGAGGTCTTTTTAAAGGGTTATAACGTGAAGTGTAGGGATATGATAAACACGGTTTTGTGGGATAAAGGCAATTTTTTAATGGTGGCGAGTTAATCACCTTGGTTAATTACATGTATAATATGGCGTTGCTAAGCCAAGACTCGACTCGACTTAAGCTAATCAAAAACTAAGAAACTATAAAACAAACATAAAATGAAATGGGATGGTAGTCCGTATGTTTTTTCTCTTTTTCTTTTTCTATTTTTTTTCTTTCTTTTTCTTGATTTTTTCGATTTTTTATTTTTTTTATTTATTTATTTTTTTTTTTTGCATTCACTTTTGCCCTACCATCCAAAATAATACATCATAGGGGATTTGCATTCCCCTTACACTTGAACTTTTACATACTTTACAATCAACTATTCTAATG
This sequence comes from Artemisia argyi, assembly GCA_030686995.1. Lineage (NCBI taxonomy): Eukaryota > Viridiplantae > Streptophyta > Magnoliopsida > Asterales > Asteraceae > Artemisia > Artemisia argyi. The sequence goes on from JARVZY010001892.1 coordinate 111,687, forward strand.
ACTCGAATCAAGATAATCAAAACACTTGGAGTACTTTTTAAGATTAACGCACATATGGGGGTAATAATTGACGTCATCCCCATACTCCATAACACTAGTACTTTACCCATGAGTCCCAATCGTCCCAAAATAATATGTAGAAGATATGACTCGACTTAGCAACCATGTAATCAATTAGACAATTAACTAAGGGTTTAAACAAATAACAATAATGCACTAAAGATGAGTGCATACAAGGAAGGCTAAGGCGATTTGGTTGCACATTTAGGGTGGATTGTAAACAAATTCTTCCTTTATGTAAAATGCTTAAAGTTAGAAACGAAAAGATAGGCTCGGAGGGGTGTACTAGGGGTATCGTGTACTAAAAATGAGTACAACGCAAAGGTGTGGGAAAAATTAATTGACTTTGGTAGTCAAGGTGATTGACTTAAATGGTCAAGTAATTATGATACGGGTTTACCACAAGGGTGATCCTAATGCCTCTTATCATGTAGTAAATCCTACTACACGAATGTAGTCTCACTAGCGGTCTCGAGATGCATCACAAGCGCAAGTTCTAGAATCTAAGTACTACCAGTACAATCATAAGCACTAATAATGAATGCTTTTCCTAACAAATCTAAAGGCGAACCTCACATATTTGGGTGGAAAATTTTTCTGAGTGGTACGGTTTTTGTGCTAGTTATACAAGTCCTATCCATGAGACGTTCATTAAGGCTAAAGCCTCACTCCTAAATGTTGTAGAAATTTTTAAATTTGGCGCTAAAATTGCCCTAACAAGTATTTCTCTTAGTTTTATTACACACCTACTATTGAACAGTTTTGCAAAAATCGGCTGAGGCGGCCGATTAATCGGCGATTAATCGGCCTCGGCCCTAGAACTTGTAGGAAATTACAAGGTAATCGGCCTAGTCAAGAAAATCGGCCGATTAATCGGCCAAAAATCGCAACTCGGCCCCCGACCGCCTCGGGACCGATTCACGATTTTTGCAACATTGCAATTGAACAAACAAATTTTAAATTTGGCGCTAAGACTCCGGTATAAACAAAACTCGCAAAAATTTTCAGAATTTTTGTACCTGACGCCGTCAGGTTATAACTCCTGATGCCGTCAGAATGCTCCTACAAAAATCTCATGTTAAGTTTCCGGAAAATTTCTGGAAAAACTTATGCTTTACTTCTTGGAAAATCCTGCAAAGCATCATTATGACTCGATAAAAGCATTTGACTCAAACAATTACTAATACACGTGTTCATTTAATACTGTTATGGTTCATGCTCAATTTCGTTCTTATAAACAAATTTGGGTCTCCTTTAAACTTAGCTTTTGCAAAATACCTTTATATGTAATTAAGACAAAGCCAAAAACAAAATAAAGCATTTTAACAATTAATTTTGAATCATGATCCACAAACAATAAAAATAAAACACGCATACGGAAACAAACAAAATAAATAAAACAAATAAAACTTGGGTTGCCTCCCAAGAAGCGCTTTTCTTTATTTACGAGTCTTGTAGCTAGACTCAAGGTCATGGGCTATTACGTGACCTTGTCTCGTGATATGACGTATCCTATATAAGTATAATCCTTGTTATCAGGGTGGTGGTTTTTCAATCGTTCGACACTCGCAGTCACCTCCCCCCCCCCCCTCTTTTACTGCTCAAGGTAATTACACCATCCTGGCGTAGGCTTTTGATTATGAATGGTCTAAACGACCAGGGACTTGGTTCATCGGGAGGTACCTTTATCACTGAATGCCTTAAGAGTACCAAGTCTCCTTCTGTAAATGGAGCATGATTCTCCGTCGGTTGACTGCATTCAAACTCGACATGAATTTTATCACTACTTTTGTATTTTTCAGGCTTAGTTTCTTTGTAGCTTTTAATTCGTGTCTCCCATACGAGGATTTTTTTTCTTGAACATGATTATTTGGTGTGCTGGCGTTGTTTTTGAGCCTCCTCTCCACTATCTATCACATATCGTGGGGTCATAGGGAAGTGAATCTTCCTTTTTCCTGACTTAAGTTCAATTTCCCCCTTTTCATACCTAATGACAGCTCTTGCTGTGGTAAGGAATTGTGCTCCAAGAATTATTGGCATACACCTATCTCCTTTATCATCGATGATCATGAAATCGACGGGATACATGAAACCTGCTACATTGACCAGCACATCCTATGCAATTCCCAAAGGATATACGTAAGAGTGACTGGTAAAGGATAATCTAGCACGGGTGGTGGCTGGCATCTCTTTGGTGAGTTGGGTATAGATAGTTAAAGGCATCTGGTTCACTTCCGATCCTTGATCGGCGAAAGCATCCAAATATTGCAGTTTCCCAATGCTAGCTGGTATTTCAAAGTTCCCATAAGCCATCTGCTTTGTAGCCACTTTTTGCTTAAGTAACTTTTCGTATACCGGTCCCCCAGGCACGGTGTCATAATCATCCTCTCCTACTTCTTCTCCATCAGAGTCCTTTTTGGAAGATCGATTACGTCCGTCGCCCTCTCTCCAGTTGGTTATGGTTTTCTCATTTATCTCATGCTTTAGATATTTCCCTAATGATTGAGATTTTGGGGGTTCCTCAATGGTTTGTGCAGTGGGGGTCTCCTTTTCTTCATTGCCCTCTTGGACAATGGATATAGAGTTAACAAATTTTTTTTTTTGGGTAAAAGGGATTCACCCTGGCAAAATATATTAATCACAGAAACAGTTTAAGTACAATGGAATGTGGCAGAAGTACCACATTAACCTCAAGCAATCGCTTGAACAACCACTACCAACTAAACGCTTGTGACATGCCACAAAGCGAAAAAACTAAAAACATACAATAACTAGAACTCCAATAGGAAACCTCCACCGAATGAAACATGAATCACCACACTTATCACCACGCTGCTTCGAAGGAGATTGATGAATCAAATGAGACTGCCTCCTTAAAAACCTCTCCAAGAAAAAACCCGTGGGAAAAACCTTGGAGTAGGGAAAAAAGAGTACAGCTCTCACTTGAATCTCCAACGAACAATCCACCATGCCCCAAGCAACTTCCAAAGAGAACACATCAACAAGCAACGACCTAAACTCAAAAGAAAACCACGACATAAATGATGCATAAGAGAAGGGGGCAACTTCCACACACGAACGAGATCAACCACGTTCGCCGTCTTCTTAAACCTGCACGTGAGAAGCTTCAACCGAACCGTGGACTTGATAATATCAATAACTTGAGCTTCTGATCTAAATTGCTTCCTGAAAATCCGGCTGTTCCTTTCTTGCCATATAAAATAAGAAGTGGCAGCAAATAAAAGCTTAGAAACAACACTCCGAACCGACCTAGATTTAGCCGCCACAATAAGAGAAGTAACAATATCATCCAACGACGAAGGCAACGAGCTAAAACCAGCATACAACTTCAACGAGCTCCAAACCTACATAGAATACGAACACTCAAAGAAAAGATGGTCATGAGAATCAGGTTGCATTCTACAAAGAGGACACAACAACGGGTCCGCATTATAAGTCACATGATGCCTAATCAAATCTTGAGTCCGTAACCGCCTTTTCATAACTAACCACAGATGAAGTGCATGTCTTGGAATCCGATGAGAAAACCATACCAGGTGATACCAATCAACATTAATATCCCGAAACCTAATGCAATCCCAAACCAAAGAAACTGAAAACGGTCTAAACATCCCATCACTAGAACGCCACCATAACGAATCCTCCAAATTATCAACCAACTGAGGAACAGAAATAGAACCAATAATGGGATAACGAACCATCCAATCATTCGGCCAAGCCCACCCATTAGAAGAAATGATCTCCAGAACGGTAGTATTAGTGTTAAAACCAGCCCGGTGAATATCACGTTGAGAAATAATACGAGCAATAGGACTAAGCAAACACCATGAATCAAACCATGCAGAAACCTTGGAACCATCACCTAATTTATACCATATAAATTGCCGAACAAGGGGTCTAAGCTGGAGAATTTTACGCCAACTCCATGTCATATTACCACGACAAGGAATATCCCAAAAATTACGCCCTCTAAGCTTATAAGCGTGGATCCACCTAACCCAAAGGGACTCCTTACCAGTTACAATACTCCAAATATGTGTAGAGATCAACGCATTATTAAAAGTATCCAGCCTCCGAATCCCAAGCCCACCTTCTTGTTTAGGAAGACAAACAACTTCCCATGCAACTTTAGATTTACCCTTACCATTACCCCACAAAAAACCCCTCATAAGCTGTTCTAGATCAAGAATAATGCGAGAAGGAAGGATAAACACCGAAGCCCAATAAATATGCATAGAAGATAGCACAGATTGAATGAGTTGAAGCCTACCAGCAAAAGAAAGAGATTTATTCTTCCAATCGTTAATACGATTAGTCAACCTCTCAACCAACTCCTTGCAATCTCTAAAAATCAGCCTAGTAGTAACCAAAGGAACACCCAAATACTTAACAGGAAGGCTCCCTTCAACAAACGGAATCACCTGTAAAATAGCAAGCTTGACATGGTTACGAACATTACATAAATAAGCAGTGCTCTTAGGCAAACTTGGAGTAAGGCCAGAAACATGTTTGAACTAATCCAGCGCCTCCATAATAACTCTAGCCGATTCAACATCACCATGAGCAAAAAGAAAAAGATCATCAGCAAAGCACAAATTAATGATATTTCGGTTAGAGCAATGATGATGAAATGTAAATAGCTCAGAATTGCGAACCCGCCTCCGTAATATAAGAGTAAGAACCTCCATAACAAGAGTAAAAAGATAAGGCGATAACGGATCACCTTGCCGAAGACCCCTCTTACCCTTAAAATATCCATGCAAAGAACCGTTCACACTAATAGAAAATGAAGTCGATGTCACACATTCCATAATCCAACTAATCATACGGTTATGAAACCCAAAACCAATCAGAATTTGCCGTAAGAAATTCCAATCAACCGTATCATAAGCCTTCTGAATGTCAACTTTAAAAGCACACCTAGCCGGACCCCGATCAACATGATAGTTATGCATAATCTCTTGAGTAAGAAGAATATTATCCGAGATCCTCCTTCCCGGAACAAAAGCTGATTGATTCAAACTCACTAAGGAAGTTAAACTATTCTTGATACGGTTAGCAATAATCTTGCTAATACATTTAAATAACACATTGCAGCAAGAAATAGGCCTAAAATCATTAATCCGAGATGGAGAAGTGACCTTGGGAAGAAGAGCAATAATAGTGTGGTTCACTTCCTTCAAAAGCTTACCATTTGTGAAGAATTCCTGAACTGCCTTAGTAACATCCGATGACACAATATCCCAAGCCCCTTTAAAGAAAGCCGCAGTGTACCCATCCGGACCAGGAGATTTGTCATCCCCCATAGAAAATAACGCATCTTTAACTTCTTGCTTGGAAACATCCTGAACCATATCCTGAGCAACAATAGGATCAAGATAAGACATAAAAAGATCATGATTATCAAGCGGAACCGTATACCCCTCTTGCCCGAGAAACGAAGCATAATGACTAACGAAAGCATTAGGGACCTCCTCTCCATCAAACCGAACCCCATCACTATTGCTGATCACATCAATGCGACTTCTAGCTTTCCGGCTCTTCACCACTTTATGAAAATAAGCCGAATTAGAGTCCCCAACCCGGAGCCATTCAACCTTAGCTTTTTTTTTCAGAAACTGTTCCTCTATTAAAATAGCATCATTATAAGCATTAAGATAACAAGCCTCCTCTTCTCGAATAGAAATATTAAAAGGATCCGCATCTAAAGCATGTTGAACATTATCTAACTCATGACGAAGTCTAATGACTTTCTCATGAATATTCCCTTCATTAAATAGCATTTTACGAAGCGGCTTTTTCAGCAATTTAAGCTTGCACACAACCTGGTACATATAAAAACCACTTTTAGCCACGCTCCAACACTCCTTCACCTGCTCATTAAACTTAGAATTAGTAACCAGAATAATAAAAAACTTAAAAGGCCTTGGTTGAAACTTATGAGAAGTAGGAATAGTGAGGATAGCCGGAGAATGGTCTGAAATACGATACGGCTGAAAAATGGCATGAGCACCAACGAAACCATCCGTGCATTCAAGATTAGCCATAATACGATCAATCTTCTTTAGAGTACCATCCACCCCTCTAGGTTTCTCATTCCAAGTGAATTGCAACCCGGAACGATTGACGTCAAAAACTTCAATCTCCTCAACACACTCCTTAAACTCTCTCATAGCAATATCAATCACAGAAGAACCCTCTACTTTATCTTCCAAGTTAAGAGCAGAATTAAAATCACCTAGAAGACACCAAGCACGGTTCCTAACATATTGCTTATGAACCATTAAATTCTTCCAAAGAGGACGCCTATGAGTATACCGGTTATGAGCATATATAAAAGAACAAAACCGCTCTTTCTTGTCAATTTTAAATCGAATACAAGTATGTATTACTTGATCATCCATAGCAACCACGGTTAAATCAACATCCTCTTGATTCCAGCCCAAAACGATGCGAGAACCTTTAGAACACAATTGACCATTAGAAGTCCAATTCCAACTCCTAAAAACCTTCTTACAAAGCCCTTCCAACCGAGAACAAGCAACATGAGATTCAAGAATAGCACAAACAGAAAGTTTATTCTCACAAATAACTTGTCGAACCTCATTTTGTTTAGGGGATTGGTTCATTCCCCTTATATTCCAAGAAGCGATACTATACATGAGGAACATCACAAGAGGAAGTGCTTGCTTCCTTTTTATTACTCTTGACTGTGTTTCGATTACCACATTCAATAAACTCACAAACCTCATTATCCGTATCACTATCCACATCATGAACCCCTTTATTCTCATTAGATAAGTCCTCCTCAAATCCGAATTCAGAACTAGTCACATCACCACTTAAAGCACCAAAAGAATTCTTAGTCATAATATCACTTAAATCATCAAGAATATACTTAGAAGAGGCTGAAATATCACTATTAACTTGATTATCCGATGAATTAAGACCAGCTTCCACATTCTTATCATTATTAGTATCTTGAGCCTTTGAAGATGAAGCACCAATCTCCACACCTACCTTAGGACCAGTAGGTTCATTATTAGTACTATTACCCTTAGAAGACGACGCTCCATCAGACCCACCTTTAGTTTTAGAAACCGGCTGCCATCGGTAATTAAAAGTAACCTTAGGTTTAGCAAAACGAACTCCATCAATAACCTTCTCATGAGTTTGCACCTTACCCTTACCCTTACGCTTCGTAACTTCCACAAAACCCTCATCATCAACAGTAGACTTCACATTAGATTGCTTAACCTTCTTGGGACAAACAGAATCATCATGATCAAAAATTTTGCACACATCACACCTAGGAGGCTGCCATTCATATTCAATTTCAATACGTTCCAGTGAGTGACCTAAACCATTAGGGAACGGAATTGCTACAACCACATGGTCCATTAACTTGTTAATAGAAGACACCTCAATAAGAGCTCGAGCATATGAATTTTGACCCCAAGACTTAACACACATAGTACTAGTATACGAATCCAACATGATAGGTTTACCAATTTGAGTCGTAATCAAGCTCAATCCCACCTCCGTATAAGCAACAATTGGAACCTTATGTAACTTCACCCATAAGGGGGCAGAAGTAACCTCTTCCTTAGCAAGCGTAGTATTAGGCGTCCAAATGTTCAAGAAGATAGGAATAGAACGAATCAACCACGGTCCAGTCTCTAACACTTTATCCATACCTTCCTTGGTGGCAAATTGAAATAAAAAGAAACCATTATTCAACATGACACGTTCTAATCCAAACTTAGCCCAAGTATTCTTGACATAATTCTCCACAATAGGGAATGCAAGCCGTTTCCCAATAAAGTACCCGTAAAGAGTGTGAGCAAATCTGGCCGAAACATCATTAATCTCTTTTAAGGGAATTGTAACATGAGCTCCTTCCACACGTTCCTCATTACGTAATTCACAAATGTTAACAGATTTAAAAGTGTTCTTAGTTTGAAACATAGACGCATAAGAAAGTTTAGGAGCTTGTTGTGAACCAACAACACTAGAAGACTTATCGTTATCACCCTTGTTAACTCCCACAACAGTAGGCTGACTTGAATCCATCGAAGTAGTCACTTTAGTTGCAAACGAAATACGTTTACCACTAGAAAACTGATTTGCATCACCCATGGAATCCAAAGTCGTACCACTTGAACCCTTAACATTCCCAACCTCCCTATTCTGATCCGTGGACATGACATCATCTTGGTCAGCGAATTTAACCACACGATGTGGTTTCAAAACCTTTCCATCCCTATTCAATATCGGACCATCAACATTCTTAAGCTTAGACGCAATGCCACTCCTCAATAAATCCCCCTCTAAACCTTCATCTTGCCCAACTGATGATAATAGCTCATCAGCAGAAACATGTGGTTTAATAACACAAGCAGCACCTTTGTTTCTCAAAATCGACTTTAAAATAGGTGCATTAGAGATTAGAGATGAATCTGGAGATATTGAGGGTTTAGTAGGTTTATTAGTCGACGCCATAACAAGCAGCAATAACCAAACGATAATCAGGAAATAAAAAACCAACGAACACGAAAAGAAACCCTAAAATCGATGTAACAGTAAACCCTAAACGATCCAACAGTAAAAAACCCTAAAAAAACCAGCAACGAACAGAATCCCAAAGAAAGAAGCCACGAATCCCTAAAGAGGGATTATATACCCATAATAAACTAAACCGACTTACATACTTAATCAGATGAAGCAAGATCGCATGAAGAAACCAGAATAAATATAGATCGATTCCCTAATATTGATCAAAAAACCGAAACCCTAACAACCTAGATTCATCAACCAAATAATAAATCAACTAAAGGGAAGTAATACTATGATTAATCCACAAGAGTAGAAGTGTTATAAGGTATTCAAATCACAGAATTGATAGAGATCGATTAGAAAAGTGTAGAGATGGAAATCACCATATTCGCCAGAGCTTTAGGGTTTTTTTACCATGTTTTACTGATATATATCATTATAGAGTTAACAAATTTAGTAGTGGGGGTGACGTCTTCCTTTCTTAACAACAACTTCTTCAGAGTTTTTATGCTTGAGTATTCTTCTAATAAGTTCATCATCTCCGTCATTTTCTCTTGCATCTCCTCCTTTTGTCTATAGACTGCCTCCTCGAATTTTGCTAACCGCTCAGAATGAGTGGACATATATTCTCTCATTCGAGTTGCAAACTCTGGGCTGAGGTTTTGAGGAGGGGTATAGGGTCGAGCATATTTTTGAAAGGTTTCGGCATTCTCTTTAAGGGATGACTCAGACAACGGTGTTGGGTTTACGTTTGAGATAGAGTTGACCCTTACATGTCTAGGACTTAAAGATTTTTTTCTTTTTTCCATGAGATAGTCAACTTTTCTCTCAAGTTCACAGAGGTTCTCATCAGAAAGTTGAGTGGTCCCTCCTGATGATGAGATTGCATTGACGGCAGAGTCTACGACACGGGCAACCTCCCATAACTCATTATCATCGACTGGAAGTTCATCAATGATTTCCCACGACTCTTTGGCACCTTTGTCACGCAATCTACCGCCAGCGGCTTGATCAATGGTAGGTTTGGTATGGAAGTCGACATGGTCGTAAAAAATTTGGATTTGGAGCCAGAGATCTATACCATGATGAGGGACTTTTTGGAGTAAGTCCTTGAAACGAGTCCATGCTTCATAGAGAGTTTCACCTTGACATTGTTGGAACATCAAGATATCATTTCTAAGCTTAGTAGTTCTCCCTGGTTGGAAAAATTGAGCAAGGAAACGAGTGGTGAGATCATCCCAAGAGGTGATGGATCCCGCGGGTAAACGCTCAAGCCTTTGACTAGCTTGTTCACGTAGAGAGAATTGGAATAGACGCAATCGGGTCGTCTCTCGAGTTACAACATCAAGGTCTATGGAGTCAACGATTTTAAGGAAATCCTTGAGATGTTGATTAGGATCTTCGGAACAAAGTCCATGGAATGCACATCCGCTTTGCACCAACCGGATGGTGTCGGATCGCAAGGGGGACAAATTGGCTCCTTGAGTGAGGTCAATGATGTTTCGATAGCCTTGGTGGCTATGACGGGAGTACTCTCCTAAGGTTCGGGGTCTAGGAGGTTGGTTTGCTAGTGGTGGGTTTTGTGGTTGGTTTTGTTATGGTGGGTTGATGGTATTAAAGAGATTACAACCTTCCATGATTGCGGATGGCAAAGGTTACGAACAAAGAAACGAAGAAATAAGAGAGACTAAAGAAACCTATAAAAATAAAATAAAAATCTTACTAGAAAGGAATCTAGCAAGTTGACCTAATAGAAAGAAATTCTAACCTAGACTATAACTATTCTCCAGCAGCGGCGCCAAAAACTTGATGCATAGAATTGCACCCTCGCAAAAGGTTTTACCTCTCAAGGGATCTTGAGAAGCTTGCAATCCCCACCAGGCAGTGTACCTGTTCGTTGTAGTATAGTATAGTGACAAGTACTGGGGGATTGATCGTTCAACTCAGGAATAGTGTTCGCAAGGATTAAAAAGTCTACTAAACTAGGTCTAGAGGTGAGGGATGATTCTTTTTGTATTTTTATATTTTTATAAAAGCAAATAAAAAATCTCGGTTTTGAAGGAGTAGGCGGAATTAGTTGCTAGCCAACTAACCCAATTAACTAAAGATGCAATCAAAATAAAATAAAATAAAACTTAAACTAATTTGTGGTGTAAACAATAATAAGGGAAATTGTGTTTACTTTGATTTCATTACTCTCTAGATATCTTTTACCGGTTGATTAGCTTTTTACAATTGCATGGATGACGGGTTATATTCCTTAATATCAGTCGTAGGGCTATGTACGATCTTCCCTAACTCTATAGGCTTCTACTTCATTCTAGGTCGAGCCGACTACCAGCTCCTAACGTAGTATCACTAGCAGTTGCCTACGCATTAAATACAACCAATAAATCGTAGTACACCACCGATCATGTTTCTTAAGACGTTCAAGCAAGTTACCAAATGGAAGTCTGCCAGTTTTCTTAAGCCTAACATCAAATACAATTATCCACAACAACTATAAACAAACCATCAACCAATAATCAACATCTAGGTTTAATTACATCTAAGCAAACACAATAAAAACCTAGACTAGCGTGTTAAAAAGAAGACAAGCATAAGATAGAATCAAAAAACACATAGACATATTGAATGATTATTGGAAAACTTATCTTCAATTGAACATGGATGGAACAAGGGTTGAAACCTTTGTTTTTACAGAAAATTCGTCTAGGGTTTGCACAAAGAAGTTCTCCAAAAGTTCCACACTTAATGAATGAAAATTAGAAAACTATATATATATTTTATACCTTGACGGCGTCACGTTATAGCTTGTGACGCCGTCAACTTGCCGCCAAGATAAAATTCATATTGCCTAGATCCACTTCTGACGCCGTCATGTGTAATTTTACTCTGGGCCGTCACATGTATTCTGACCCGGCCTTGGTGACGCCGTCAGGCCAAATTGCCTTTGAAATTGTTATGGGCCGTCATGTGTATTTTCCATATCTACCACTTTTTCCAAGCTTGACGCTGTCACTTGTATGGCTTTGACGTTGTCAGGTATTGTTCCCAGCAAGGATTTTGAGACTTTGTCGTTTTCTTCACTTAATCGCTCCAAAAAACGTCTAAAATGCTTCCTTTTCCAGATTTCTTCTCAAATGTACCTAAAATGACAAAAGAAACGATTTAGGGTAATAATTGATAAAATAATCACGAATTCTGGCTTAAATGACCCCCTAAAAGCGGTACACTTTTCGCCTTATCTTTAATTGATGTGTGGAATTGTACCCTCGCAAAAGGTTTTACCTCTCAAAGGATCTTGAGAAGCTTTAAATCCCCACCAGGCAGTGTACCTGTTCGTTGTAGTATAGTATAGTGACAAGTACCGGGGGATTGATCATTCAACTCAGGAATAGTGTTCGCTATGATTAAAAAGTCTACTAAACTAGGTCTAAGGTGACAGATGATTCTTTTTGTATTTTTATATGTTTATAAAAACAAATAAAAATCTTGGTTTTGAAGGAGTGGGCGAAATTAGTTGCTAGCCAACTAACACAATTAACTAAAGATGCAATCAAAATAAAATAAAATTAAACTTAAACTAATTTGTGGTGTAAATAATAATAAGAGAAAATGTGTTTACTTAGATTTCATTACTCCCTAGATATCTTTTACCAGTTGATTAGCTTGTTACAATTGCATGGATGACGGGTTATATTCCTTAATATCAGTCGTAGGGTTGTGTACGATCTTCCCTAATTCTATAGGCTTCTACTTCATTCTAGGTCGAGCCGACTACTAGCTCCTAATGTGGTATCACTAGCAGTTGCCTACGCATTAAATATAACCAATAAATCGTAGTACACCTCCGATCATGTTTCTTAAAATGTTCAAGCAAGTTACCAATTGGAAGTCTGCCAGTTTTCTTAAGCCTAACATCGAATACGATCATCCACAACAACTATAAACAAACCATCAACAAATAATCAACATCTAGGTTTCATTACATCTAACCAAACACAATAAAAACCTAGCCTAGCATGTTAAAAAGAAGACAAACATAAGATAGAATCAAACAACACATAGACATATTGAATGATTATTGGAAAACTTATCTTCAATTGAACATGGATGGAATAAGGGTTGAAACCCTTGTTTTTACAAAAAATTCATCTAGGGTTTGCACAAAGAAGTTCTCCAAAAGTTCCACACTTAATGAATGAAATTAGAAAACTATATATAGATTTTACACCTTGACAGCGTCACGTTATAGTTTGTGACGCCGTCAACTCGCCGCCAAGATAAAATTCGTATTGCCTATATCCATGATAGCTCGCGAGAGCACATGTCAAACTTTCAGTGGAAAGGTTAACATGAAACACCCACAAGTACGATATATGTAATACCGGGCAAGTGTCACCCGGGTCGTTTCCCAACGAGGTGTGAATTGAGGATGTCGTTTGAGGTTTGGAATTAAAATGCTTGAAAGTTGGATTTTTGCTTTTGTTTGGTTTTCTATTAAAGTAACAGATTAAAGACTATTTTAAATGATTAAAACTAGATTAATTGAGCAAAACTACAAAGATAATAATAAGCTCTAGAAAATAAGATAATAAAAAGATATGCTTGTTATGTAAGGTGGAAAGTTCATTAATGGTGAATTTCTTTTAAAGCATGCGATTAACTTATACCAATTTAAAAACTATTTTTCTCACTACATTAGTTAAATTAATCCAAGTATCGAAAAGGATAAAAATTACTAATTTCTAATGTTTCACAGTTAATTGCACCAACGACCTTAACTTACCAAGCATATAATAGATCTAGTCGCTACGCATAATTATTAAACTAATAACCATTAATTGTACAATAGTGAACATAATATTAAACTAAGTATTTAAGCTAAAAATAATAAAAAGGGTAAGAGAATAATACCCGGTGATTTATATGAGAGAATTACCACCCGATCTTATAAACTAAATAAATTATTAAAATTTATTTCCTTATTAACTTTAATTTTACTAATTAATTAATAAAGTTGAAGACTTTTTCAACTAAATAGCTTAATAAAAGTTATTAAAGTTGTAAACTTTAATTATTTCTAAGCTTATAGGACCCTTAATATCCACGCCTTAGGTCGCAAAAGATAAGAAAACGAAGAAAAATAAGAAATTTATTAGGGTTAGTACAAAAGCTAATAAATAACAATTTATAAAATATTTTTGATTTTTTTTTATTTTATTTTCTTTTTTACTAAAAAACTAAATAAAGACTCAAATTTGTCAAAAAAATTATAACTACTAAAACCTTTTAACATTCATCATAGTATATTACTATGAACCTACGTCTAACTAATTTATAATTTCATATTCTCGAACTAGTCAAAAAGTTATTACTTAACAAAACCCACTTGAATTCCAAAGTATTATATTAAGAACTTAAGATGGGTTCTTTGAAATTGCCTTATATATTTTATTTAAGAGCTCAGGATGGTTGTTTGCCTCATAAAAGATGAGAACAATCTAAAACACACTCTTAATCGAAACTAGCGAAACATTTTAATATATTATAGATTGGATGATTCTCTAGATTTTAGATTTAGATGTAATAAATATTATTTTGTAGTTTGAATTGATACTTTTGCAAACTTTAATAAATCTATGCTAATAAAATCTATGCTAATAACAACGATAATAATCATTACGCTAAAAATGACAATAAATAATATATAAAGTTAAATTACTAAGACTAGTATTAAAACTAGAATAATTATGATTAATATTAAAACTAGAATAGATCGGACTAGTATTAAACTAGAATAAATAGTAAACAAAAGAAATGGATTACTAGGACTACTAGTATATATCTAGAAAACAAATACCGAGAGAATTTTTATAAAAACTAAAGGAAGAACATAAAAAAAAATGCAACTAAAAACTACTACAAATCATGAACTGTGTGTAAACTAAAAATGAGGGAAAAGAAAAACTGTGTGCATGAGAAAATAATGAAGGCAACCAATTGCTAGAAAGAAAAAATATACAACAACGGTAAGTGAGAAATGAGCTATCTATTTATAGCAAATTATTGATTCCCATATGACGTGGTCAGCGAGAATTAATTATTGGGGACAGACAGACTGGTAAAACAGTAGTAGCAACAGATACAATTCTAAATCAACAAGGCCAAAATGTAATATGCGTTTATGTAGCTATTGGTCAAAAAGCTTCTTCTGTGGCTCAGGTAGTAACTACTTTTCAGGAAAGGGGCGTGATGGAATATACTATTGTGGTAGCCGAAATGTCCCAGAAAATGGCTCGTGGTAAAGACAAGATATACTTTGACCAGACGTGCTCGAAATCTTTTTGTCGATTCGGGGGAAGTTGTAATATGCGTTTATGTAGCTATTGGTCAAAAAGCTTCTTCTGTGGCTCAGGTAGTAACTACTTTTCAGGAAAGGGGCGTGATGGAATATACTATTGTGGTAGCCGAAATGTCCCGGAAAGTGGCTCGTGGTAAAGACAAGATATACTTTGACCAGACGTGCTCGAAATCTTTTTGTCGATTCGGGGGAAGTTCTCATTCCTTCACCTCTACAATTCGGTAAAGCGGCTTCGCCTCCTCGCTTTTGTTCAATTATAAATAAATAACCACTTTAATGGAGATTTATAGCATTTGAGTTTCTAGCCCTTCTCGTTTGTTGTCGTGTATCATCAATTTGCCACGCTCGTTATCTTCTCGATCAAATTGCAACGAAGCAACTCTCGCTCAATATGCAGGCCTAGACTTTCATTTCATTCTTTGGTCTATAAATTGATATATTGAAATGGATGCACATGGTGGTAGGACCCATCAAAAATTCCTTTGATTTAATTAGAAGTTTAGATGATTTTTTCATAATACACCCCTCTCTTCATATTTAGTTCTTGTCTTCTTTAAAATTTATATGAATTAAACACCTTTTGTCCCTCATCGTTCTTTATATTTAATTCATTGGTCCTTGGAATAAAATTTCTCTTCTTTGCCTCAATGCTCCAAATAAAAATTAACGATAGACTCGGACTTTCGTGCTCTTTCCAATCTCGTGCTCGATTTTTGTCGAGTTTTCTTTGATTTTTTTGTCCACTTTCAATATATCCGTACCTGCACATGCATAAACACAAAAACACAATATATTTGGAATATTTGGTTATTTTTGGTCGTTTTCGCAGTCTAAATGGGTATAAAATGATGAGTATTTACACACTCATCAATCCACTTCTGATGCCGTCATGTGTAATTTTACTCTGGGCCGTCCCATGTATTCTGACCCCGGCGGCCTTGGTGACGCCGTCAGGCCAAATTGCCTTGAAATTGTTCTGAGCCATCATGTGTATTTTCGATATCCACCTCTTTTGCCAAGCTTGACGCCGTCACTTGTATGGCTTTGACGCCGTAAGGTACTATTCCCAGCAAGGTTTTTGAGACTTTGTTGTTTTCTTCACTTAATCGCTCCAAAAACATCCAAAATGCTTCCTTTTCCAGATTTCTTCTCAAAAGTACCTAAAATGACAAAAGGAACGATTTAGGGTAATAATTGATCAAATAATCACGAATTCAGGCTTAAATGACCCCTTAAAAGCGGTACACTTTTCGCCTTATCAAATACCAACAAATTCTGTCTTTAGAGTTATTTAAGCCCGGGGAATAATTATTGTATAGGTTAGAATTTCTTTCTATTAGGTTTACATGCTAGATTCCTTTCTAGTAAGATTTTTATTTTTATTTTTTTTAGGTCTTCTTTAGTCTATCTTTTTCTTCGTACCTTTGTTAGTAAACTAAGTTCATTGACTATTCTGTTGGCCACTATGAAAAACGCGAATCCACCACTTTCACCTAGTGAAGTTGCTTTGTTGCGTGAACAGATTGAGAGTGAGATTAGGGAAGTTAGGGAATTTAATAGGTTGATTAATGTTGAGCTCGATCATGCATTTAGTGACCTAGCGACCGCCTTGAAAACATGATGTTGATTGGAGATTCAAAATCAATGTAGGCATTATCAACATACTTATACCCAATCATACATGGTATCTTAACATTCCTAGGGTCACCTTTCTTAATCTTAGGGTCAATTTTAACAAAAGGAGGCCGAGGATTATCAACATGATTATTATAATAAGCGGTTTCCTCCTTAGTGGGATATAGATCGAAATAATCATCATGTTTTGGATCTATCTTCCCTTCCTTTAGTTCCTCCACATCCTCAACAACAACCTCAAAATCATTAGGTCCTAAGTCCTCATTCAAATACAAGGCGGTCGCTAGGTCACTAAATGCATGATCGAGCTACTGGTTTCATGATTCGTTGTAACATCGTGTGTTGAATGGTGCATGGTTCCGCGTGCTGTTATGGTACATTTGTTTATGGCTGATTTTGATTCAAAGCATGTTCATCATCGATGCTACTGGTTTCTATTGTGTTATGTTATGGCAGATTTTGCTACCAACGGTTTGCATTCTAATCTTGGTTGCATTTGGTAGCTTGTGGGTTCTCAAAATCTTGTCATACTGTTCATTGTCATTATAACTTGATCATTGGTTGCTTTCATGTGTATCACTCGGATTGGTTGGAAGATTGGTTCAAGTTATTATATGCTGGAAGATTGGTCATTCTCGACCTGTTGTGGGTTAGCATTTGCTATGGATACTTGCATTGACTTGATCATGGTAGTCTTCTTGTGTGTCACTCGGATTTGTTAGAAGATTGGTTCAAGCTCGGATATGCTGGAGGTTGGGTCGCTTAGACCATGTTTATGCTTCAAATTTATTTGCTACGGAACTCACTCTTATTTGGTTAGTAGATTATGCTTTGCATAATACTAATAGAAGACGCAATTTGTTGAAGCTGGAAGTTCGCATGTTTATGATCTGGATCGCTAGGATGACTAAGAAGACTTCAATTTTATTTGTGTTGGGATGTATTGTATTTTTATTGCTAGTCATCGTTAGTTGTATTTAGATCTGGTAGTTATAAGAATGGCCTGTCATTCTTATATAGTGGTAGTGGTAGTGTCCTTAGGGACTTTGATGAGAAAATCACTCTCTTCCATTGTACTTAAAGGTTTTTTTTATTAATGTATTTTACCGGGTGCAGGATTACTCCCCTTTACCCAAAAAAAAAATGCATGATCGAGCTCAACACTAATCAACCTATTAAATTCCCTAAGTTCCCTAATCTCTATCTCAATCTGTTCACGCAACAAAGCAACTTCACTAGGTGAAAGGGGTGGATTCGCGTTTTCCATAATGGCCAACGGAATAGTCAATGAACTTAGTTTACTAACAAAGGTACGAAGAAAAAGATAGACTAAAGAAGACCTAAAAAATAAAAATAAAAATCTTACTAGAAAGGAATCCAGCAAGTAGACCTAATAGAAAGAAATTCTAACCTAGACAATAACTATTCCCAGGGCTTAAATAATTCTAAAGATAGAATTTGTTGGTATTTGATTAGGCGAAAAGTGCACCGCTTTTAGGGGGTCATTTAAGCCCGAATTCGTGATTATTTGATCAATTATTACCCTAAATCATTCCTTTTGTCATTTTAGGTACTTTTGAGAAGAAATCTGGAAAAGGAAGCATTTTGGACGTTTTTTGGAGCGATTAAGTGAAGAAAACAACAAAGTCTCAAAATCCTTGCTGGGAATAGTACCTGACGGCATCAAAGCCATACAAGTGACGGCGTCAAGCTTGGCAAAAGAGGTGGATACGGAAAATACACATGAAGGCCCAGAACAATTTCAAGGCAATTTGGCTTGATGGCGTCACGAAGGCCGTCAGGGTCAGAATACATGTGACGGCCCAGAGTAAACTTACACATGACGGCGTCAGAAGTGGATCTAGGCAATACGAATATTATCTTGGCGGCGAGTTGACGGCGTCACAAGCTATAACGTGACGCCGTCAAGGTGTAAAATCTATATATAGTTTTCTAATTTTCATTCATTAAGTGTGTGGAACTTTTGGAGAACTTCTTTGTGCAAAACCTAGACGAATTTTCTGTAAAAACAAGGGTTTCAACCCTTGTTCCATCCTTGTTCAATTGAAGATAAGTTTTCCAATAATCATTCAATATGTCTATGTGTTGTTTAATTTTATCTTATGCTCGTCTTCTTTTTAACATGCTAGGCTAGGTTTTTATTGTATTTACTTAGATGTAATGAAACCTAGATGTTGATTATTGGTTGATGGTTTGTTTATAGTTGTTGTGGATGATTTCATTTGATGTTAGGCTTAAGAAAACTGGCAGACTTCCATTTGGAAACTTGCTTGAACGTCTTAAGAAACATGATCGGAGGTGTACTACGATTTATTGGTTGTATTTAATGCGTAGGCAACTGCTAGTGATACTACGTTAGGAGCTAGTAGTTGGCTCAACCTAGAATGAAGTAGAAGCCTATAGAGTTAGGGAATATCGTACACGACCCTACGACTGGTATTAAGGAATATAACCCGTCATCTATGCAATTGTAACAACCTAATCAACCGGTAGTGTACTTGTTCATTGTAGTATAGTATAGTGCACTTGATGCGTAGAATTGCACCCCAAATGTACATGTTCGTTGTAGTATAGTATAGTGACAAGTACTCCAAATGCACTTGATGAGAGGTAAAACCGGTAGTGCACCCTCGCAAAAGGTTTTTTGCGCCGTTGCCGGGGAATAGTTATTGTCTAGGTTAGAATTTCTTTCTATTAGGTCTACTTGTTAGATTCCTTTCTAGTAAGATTTTTATTTTATTTTTATAGGTTTCTTTAGTCTATCTTATTTCTTCGTTTCTTTGTTCGTAACCTTTGCCATCCGCCATCATGGAAGGTCGTAATCTCTTAGATCCCATTAACCTACCACAACAAAACCACCCTCAAAACCCACCACTACCAAACCAACCTCCTAGACCCCGAACCTTAGGAGAGTACTCCCGTCCTAGCTACCAAGGATATCGAAACACCATTGAGCTCACTCAAGGAGCCAATGTGTCCCCCTTACGATCCGACACCATCTGGTTGGTGCAAAGCGGATGTGCATTCCATGGACTTCGTTCTGAAGATCCTAATCAACATCTCAAGGATTTCCTTAAAATCGTTGACTCCATAGACCTTGATGTTGTAACTCGAGAGACGACCCGATTGCGTCTATTCCAAATCTCTCTACGTGACCAAGCTAGTCAATGGCTTGAGCATTTACCCGCGGGATCTATCACCTCTTGGGATGATCTCACCACTCGTTTCCTTGCTCAATTTTTCCCACCGGGGAGAACTACTAAGCTTAGAAATGATATCTTGATGTTCCAACAACGTCAAGGTGAGACTCTCTATGAAGCATGGACTCGTTTCAAGGACTTACTCCAAAAAGTCCCTCATCATGGTATAGATCTCTGGCTCCTAATCCAAATTTTTTACGACCATGTCGACTTCCATACCAAACGTACCATTGATCAAGCCGCTGGCTAGATTGCATGACAAAGGCGCCAAAAGAGTCGTGGGAAATCATTGATGAACTTGTAGTCGATGATAATGAGTTATGGGAGGTTGCCCGTGTCGTAGACTCTGCCATCAATGCAATCTCATCGTCAGGAGGGACCACTCAACTTTCCTATGAGAACCTCTGCGAACTTGAGAGAAAAGTTGATTATCTCATGGAAAAAAAATCTTTAAGTCCTAGACATGCATGGGTCAACTCTATCTCAAACGTAAACCCAACATGGTTGTCCGAATCACCTCTTAAAGAGAATGCCGAAACCTTTCAAAAATATACTCGGCCCTATACCCCTCCTCAAAACCTCAGCCCAGAGTTTGAAACTCGAATGACATAATATATGTCCACTCAATATGAGCGGTTAGCAAAATTCGAGGAGGCAGTCTATAGACAAAAGGAGGAGATGCAAGAGAAAATGACGGAGATGATGAACTTATTAGAAGAATACTCAAACATAAAAACTCCGAAGAATTTGTTGTTAAGAAAGGAAGACGTCACCCCCACTACCAAATTTGTTAACTCTATATCCATTGTCCACGAGGGCAATGAAGGAAAGGAGATCCCCGCTGCACAAACCATTGAGGAACCCCCAAAATATCAATCATTAGGGTAATATCTAAAGCATGAGATAAATGAGAAAACCATAACCAACTGGATAGAGGGCGACGGACGTAATCGATCTTCCAAAAAGGACTCTGAAGTAGAAAAAGTATGAGAGGATGATTAAGACACCGTGCCTGGGGGACCAGTATACGAAAAGTTACTTAAGCAAAATGTGGCTACGAAGCAGATGGCTTATGGGAACTTTGAAATACCAGTTAGCATTGGGAAACTGCTATATATTGATCCTTTTGCCGATTAAGGTTCGGAAGTGAACCTGATGCCTTTAACTATCTATACCCAACTCACCAAAGAGATGTCGGCCACCACCCATGTTAGATTATCCTTCGCTAGTCACTCTTACGTATATCCTTTGGGAATTGCATAGGATGTGCTTGTCAAAGTAGCAGGTTTCATGTATCCCGTCGATTTCATGATCATCGATGATAAAGGAGATAAGTGTATGCCAATAATTCTTGGAGCACCATTCCTTACCACAGCAAGAGTTGTCGTTAGGTATGAAAAAGGGGAAATTGAACTTAAGTCAGGAAAAAGGAAGATTTACTTCCCTATGACCCCATGATATGTGCGAGAAGGCATACTGGAGAGGAGGCTCAAAAACAACGCCAGCACACCAGATAATCATGTTCAAAAAAAAATCCTCGCATGGGAGACACGATTTAAAAGCTACAAAGAAACTAAGCCTGAAGAATAAAAAAGTAGTGATAAAATTCATGTCGAGTTTGAATGCAGTCAACCGACGGAGAATCATGCCCCATTTACAGAAGGAGACTTGGTACTCTTAAGGCATTCAGAGATAAAGGTACCTCCCGATGAACCAAGTCCCTGGTGGTATTGACCATTCACAATCAAAAGCCTACGCCAGGATGGTATAGTTACCTTGAGCAGTAAAAGAGGGGGGGGGGGGGGGAGGTGACTGCGAGTGTCGAACGATTGAAACACCACCACCCTGATAATAAGGATTATAATTATAAGGGATACGCCATATCACGAGACGAGGTCACGTAATAGCCCGTGACCTTGAGTCTACCTACAAGACTCGTAAATAAAGAAAAGCGCTTCTTGGGAGGCAACCCAAGTTTTATTTATTTTGTTTGTTTGATTTTATTTGTTTCTGTATGCATGTTTTATTTTTATTGTTTGTGGATCATGTTTCAAAGTAAATTGTGAAAATGCTTTATTTTGTTTTTAACTTCGTCATAATTGCATATAAAGGTATTTTGCAAACGCTAAGTGTAAGGGAGACCCAAATATGTTTATAAGAATGAAATTGAGCATGAACCACAACAATATTAAATGAACATGTGTATTAGTAATTGTTTGAGTCAAATGCTTGTATCGAGTCATAATGATGTTTTGCAGGATTTTCCAGGAAGTAAGGCATAAGTTTTTCCAGAAATTTTCCGAAAACTTAACATGAGATTTTTTAAGGAGCATTCTGACAGCGTCAGGTACAAAAATTCTGAAAAATTTTGCGAGTTTTGTTTATACTGGAGTCTTAAAGTTTTTGTTCATTCTTTAGTTTTATAAACTCCAGGAAATTTGCAAACATTCATTCCACAAGCATTATATCTTAATTCGCTTTCTAGGATCTTTAGTATATATAGATTGCCGTCTATTTTACGCGAGGCTTGCCTTGATTGTTTTCTCAAGTTTAACAGATTACATTGGATAAGAGGATGATTTATATTTCTGGAGGGAAGCTTTCAAAGTTCATTTTCTTGGAAGAAGATCTAACCTTGTTGACACACTATCCACACCGAACGAATCAGGGGAGTATTTGTTTTCATTCTTTTACCTTATTTTCTTTTACATCTTTTTATTGAACACTGGGGACAATATTCAACTTAAGTGTAAGGGGAGGGTAAATAATGATACCTTAGAGAATGCAATCGCACTTGAGTTTGTTTGTTTAATACTAGGTGTCTAATAAAACTAAGAGAAATACTTGTTAGGGCAATTTTAGCGCCAAATTTAGATTTTTTTACAACATTTAGGAGTGAAGCTTTAGCCTTAATGAGCGTCTCATGGATAGGAGTTGTATGACTAGCACAAAAACCGTACCACTCAGAAAAATTTTCCACCCAAATATGTGAGATTCGCCTTTAGATTTGTTAGAAAAAGTATTCATTATTAGTGCTTATGTAAATGAGAAAGACAAGATATTGGATATAAAACCCTAAAACTCTTTTTATGTGTGGCGATTTCCGGCCGCCACCACCAAGGTAATTTCCGTCCTAATTTTCATTACCTACCTCGTATCTCTGCCTATTAACGTCACTGTTAATTGGTATGCAATCGATTTAGGTATGATTTCTTTCTAGTGGTGGCGGTCGGGAGATTCTTTGTTCTTTTATATAAATCGTTACACTGTGGTTCGATCAAGGAAACCCTAATCCTTTTGGGGTGGCTATCACATATTATTCTTTTTCTCTTTGATCGTTCATGGTTTTTGTTTTTACCAATTACGCGTTTTGAATGTGAAACCCGTTCTAGGGTTTCATTATTATCATTCGGATTTTCTTACTGGTCATGCGCTTGGAATGCGAAACTCTTTAATAGGGTTTCTTTATCGATTCATTGGTCGGTTTATTGGTGATCGCTGAATGTTCTTGCAACTCATAGATCGGTTTATTTTTATAAACAGATTATATATAACATGTTGCGATCTGGAGTTGTGGTCAAGATCGATCCTATGCATATCGAAACCTTTTAGGGGTTTACTGTTTTGGTCTACTGCTTGCTGGTGTGTTGTGTTACTGGCTTACTGCTGGTGTTGATTGTCAACTGTTTGTTCTTTTCATGTAAGTCGATCTATTGATCGTGTTTACTTTCTGGTTGGTGATGTTTATTCATGGATGTGGGTTGAGAGAGGGACGGTGTTGCTGTCAATGAGAGTTAGGGTTTATCCTATAACCTTAACTTTCTGTTTGTTAGGGTGACTAAACCCTAGGTTTGTGATTATGTGTGATACTGCTGCTATGTCTATGATCGTTTACCATTATTGTAGCTGCTGTTGATCGCTCATCCTGGATGTCATGTGGGGATTGTGGTTTTAACACGATTCAGCATTCAAAAGACGTGTTTATTATTTTCATGGTTCTTTTGATCGGTTGCTGAATGTTATGGAAGTTATGGTTTTGTGGAGATTGCTGGATTTGTGTGTTTCTCTCGGATCATGGCATGATGGTTACTGGTTCGCTCTATGTGGATTTGTTCACATGGAAGATCGTATTGTAAGTTAAGTTTTCAAGGTTTCTTATTCAAAAAACTCTTTCTGTGTTCTTTATGGGTATTCGGTTCTGCACCTAAACACACACCTTTGGAGCATCATTGCTGCTCTATCCGTGGTTTTAGAGTCCCCCCACCAACCGATGTGTGGAATTTGTGAACTGATTCTTCTTGGATGTCGACTGATGTGAGGGATTTCACCCTCATCCTATGTACTTCAACGTTTCGTGATGCTGGGTGGATGTGGGATGATCGCATCTCATGTTTGTCTTGTTTTTATACCTAGTTTGTTATTTTGTAATTAGCTAGGTTTGTTTGTGTTTATGGCCTGTCATAAACACTTGTTTATCAAGCGTCTGTGCTTGAGGTTAATGTGGTACTTCAGCCACATTCCATTTGTACTTAAACGTTTTTTGGATAATATATTTACCGGGTCGTTGACCTTTTACCCATTATTAGTGCTTATGTATGTACCGGTAGTACTTAGATTCTAGAACTTGCGTTAGTGATCCATCCCGAGACAATTAGTGAGACTACATTCATGTAGTAGGATTTACTACATGATAAAAGGCATTAGGATCACCCTTGTGTTAAACCCGTATCATAATTACTTGACCATTTAAGTCATAATTACTTGACTAGTAAAGTCAATTAATTTTTCCCACACCTTCGCGATGTACTCATTTTTAGTACACGATACCCCTAGTACACCCCTCCGAGCCTATCTTTTTCGTTTCTAACTTTAAGCATTTTACTTAAAGATAGAATTTGTTACAATCCACCCTAAATGTGCAACCAAATCGCCTTAGCCTTCCTTGTATGCACTCATCTTTAGTGCATTATTGTTATTTGTTTAAACCCTTAGTTAATTGTCAAATTGATTACATGGTTGCTAAGTCATCATATCTTGTACATATTATTTTGGAACGATTGGGACTCATGGGTAAAGTACTTGTGTTACGGAGTAATGGGGATGAACATCATATATTACCTCCATATGTGCGTTAATCTTAAAAAGTACTCCAAGTGTTTTGATTATCTTAATTCGAGTCATTAGAATAGTTGATTGTAAAGTATGTAAAAGTTCAAGTGTAAGGGGATTGCAAATCCCCTATGATGTATTATTTTGAATGGTAGGGTAAGAGTGTATGAAAAAAAAAATCAAGAAAAAGAAAAAAATATATATATAGAAAAAGAAAAGAAAAAAAACATACGGACTACCATCCCGTTTCATTTTATGTTTGTTTCATAGTTTGTAGTTTTGACTAGCTTAAGTCGAGTTGAGTCTTGGCTTAGCAACGCCACATTGTACATGTAATTAACCAAGATGATTAACTCGCCACCAGTAAATATTGCCTTTATCCAACAAAACCGTGTTTACCATATCCCTACACCTCATGTTATAACCCTTTAAAAAGACCTCTTTGATCATTTATCCTAGGTGCTTACGCCAAGTGGTGGAGGTTTGATCCTTTACCAAGCCTATGGTAATCAATTTGCTATGACAGGTAGTGAGAGATTTTTTCCATTTCCTTATTGTGATATATACTTTATTACACCCGAAAGATGTGAGTATCTAAACACTATTTGTGAGGCGCTAGTGTATAACCTCCGTGCTTGTTTTTGGTTTTAAGTGGAATGATTATTTGTTGTAATTACTTTTATCTTAGTGTTAAATGATCCCTATCTTGTATTTTGATTAGAATAAAAGCGCATTTGCTTGAGGACAAGCAAATCTCAAGCGTAAGGGTGTTTGATAAGGCGAAAAGTGTACTGCTTTTAGGGGGTCATTTAAGGCCGAATTCCTGATTATTTGATCAAGTATTACCCTAAATCGTTCCTTTTGTCATTTTAGGTACTTTTGAGAAGAAATCTGGGAAAGGAAGCATTTTGGACATTTTTGGAGCAATTTAGTGAAGAAAACGACAAAGTCTCAAAATTCTTGTCGGGAACAGTACCTGACGGCGTCAAAGCCATACAAGTAACGGCGTCAAGCTTGGCAAAAGAGGTGGATATGGAAAATGCACATGATGGCCCAGAACAATTTCAAGGCAATTTGGCCTGACGGCGTCACCAAGGCCGTCAGGGTCAGAATACATGTGACGGCCCAGCGTAAAATTACATATGACGGCGTCAAAAGTGGATCTAGGCAATACGAATATTATCTTGGCGGCGATTTGACGGTGTCACAAGCTATAACGTGACGCCATCAAGGTATAAAATCTATATATACTTTTCTAATTTTCATTCATTAAGTGATGAAACTTTTGTAGAACTTCTTTGTGCAAACCCTAGACGAATTTTCTGTAATACAAGTGTTTCAACCCTTGTTCCATCCATGTTCAATTGAAGATAAGTTTTCCAATAATCATTCAATATGTGTATGTGTTGTTTGATTCTATCTTATGCTTGTCTTCTTTTTAACATGTTAGGCTAGGTTTTTATTGTATTTGACTAGATGTAATGAAACCTAGATGTTGATTTTTGGTTGATGGTTTGTTTATAGGTTTTGTGGATGATTGTATTCGATGTTAGGCTTAAGAAAACTGGCAGACTTCCAATTGGTAACTTGCTTGAACGTCTTAAGAAACATGATCGGAGGTGTACTACGATTTATTGGTTGTATTTAATGCGTAGGCAACTGCTAGTGATACTACATTAGGAGCTAGTAGTCGGCTCGACCTAGAATGAAGTAGAAGCCTATAGAGTTAGGGAATATCGTACAAGGCCCTACGACTGGTATTAAGGAATATAACCCGTCATCCATGCAATTGTAATAAGCTAATCAACCGGTAAAAGATATATAGGGAGCAATGAAATCTAAATAAACACATTTTCTCTTATTATTCTTTACACCACAAATTAGTTTAAGTTTTTTCTTTATTTTATTTTGATTGCATCTTTAGTTAATTGGGTTAGTTGGCTAGCAACTAATTCCGCCAATCCTTCAAAACCGAGATTTTTTATTTGCTTTTATAAAAATATAAAAATACAAAAACAATCATCCCTTACCTCTAGACCTAGTTTAGTAGACTTTTAATCCTAGCGAACACTATTCCTGAGTTGAACGATCAATCCCCCGGTACTTGTCACTATACTATACTACAACAAACAGGTACACTGCCTGGTGGGGATTGCAAGCTTCTCAAGATCCCTTGAGAGATAAAACCATTTGCGAGGGTGCAATTCCACGCATCAAGTTTTTGGCGTCGCAGCCCGGGGAATAGTTATTGTCTAGGTTAGAATTTCTTTCTATTAGGTCTACTTGCTAGATTCCTTTCTAGTAAGATTTTTATTTTATTTTTTTAGGTTTCTTTAGTTTATCTTATTTCTTCGTTTCTTTGTTCGCAACCTTTGCCATCCGCCATCATGGATGGTGGTAATCTATTTGATCCCATCAACCCACCACAACTTAGCCATCCACAAAACCAACCACTACCAAACCAACCTCCTAGACCCCGAACCTTAGGAGAGTACTCCCGTCCTAACCACCAAGGCTATCGAAACACCATTAAGCTCACTCAAGGAGCCAATGTGTCTCCCTTGCGATCCGAAACCATCCGGTTGGTGCAAAGCGGATGTGCATTCCATGGACTTCGTTCCGAAGATCCTAAGCAACATCTCAAGGATTTCCTTAAAATCGTTGACTCCATAAACCTTGATGTTGTAACTCGAGAGACGACCCGATTGCGTCTATTACAATTCTCTCTACGTGACCAAGCTAGTCAATGGCTTGAGCGTTTACCCGCGGGATCCATGACCTCTTCGGATGATCTCACCACTCATTTCCTTGCTCAATTTTTCCCACCGGGGAGAACTACTAAGCTTAGAAATGATATCTTGATGTTCCAACAATGTCAAGGTGAAACTCTTTATGAAGCATGGACTCGTTTCATGGACTTACTCCAAAAAGTCCCTCATCATGGCATAGATCTTTGGCTCCAAGTCCAAACTTTCTATGACCATATCGATCTCTCCACAAGGCTAACCATTGACCAATCGGCCGGTGGCAAGCACTTGATCTAAGTGCGGAAGAATCATGAGAACTCATAGAAGATCTTGCTCTCGATGACAACGAAAGTTGGAATGATCCCCGTGATTTGAACAAAATGGTAAAGGCAATATCTTTGCCTTCGAACAATTCAAGCACTCTCGACCGTAGGATCATGGAACTTGAACACCAAGTCAAGTTTCTCATGAAATCCTACGAAGCTCCTAAACCTTCAAGCCAAGTGAACAAAATCACTTCTTTGTGCGAATTATGTAGTGGTCCCCACGACACTCGTGATTACATGGAACTCCCCGAACAAGCTTTTGCGGACTACGCATCCTCGCATACCGACGGAATGGGAGACAAGTGATACACTTTCAAACCCGAGCAAAACCCTTACGGTGATTCATACAACCCCTCCTAGAAAAATCACCCGAACCTTAGGTGGAAGCAAAACCAAAACATGCCCCAAAACAATTCTTCCAATCCACCTATTCGTTACCAACCAAACGGTCCAACCTCTAACCATACTTTTAACAACAATCCTTCCAACAACTATGGAAGTACCAATAATCTTGAAGGATTGATGTCCAAATTTATGGCATCTCAAGAGGCCCGCATAGCTAAGTTTAAATCCGAATTCAATCAACAACAAGCGGAGATGACCAAAAAAATTGACAACTTGTTGAAAGCTCTCAACAACCAAGTGCTAACTACACCAAAGAAGGACACTAGGGACACTAGTAGCGAAACCCAAATTAAGGACCCTTCATCATCTAAACACGTCCACTTTTTCAATGTAGTTACTATTAAGCAAGTCGACAATAATAAAGAAGCCAGTGACATGGATGAGATTAAGGAAGTTGTAGAGAAAAAGGAAGAGAAAGTTGAGGAAGTAGAAAACGTAGAGGAATACTTCGATAGGTTACCCACCAAGGAAGAATGGGAATACCATAAGATCTATTCGATGACCCCGAGACACCATACGTCCTTGGTTCACCACTCATCAAAGCGGGTGATCCCTCTAACATCAACATACCATGCAACATTGGGCATATGCATGTGTGGAAAGCCTACATCGATCTTAGATCTCCCATAAACATTATGATTACGACTCATTACAATTGGGTAATGAAGAAGCAGCTTGGATATAGGATGATGCCCAACACGAGTTGGATGAGTAACTTTGTGGGAAGAGTGAAAGGATTGCACGTCTTTGTAGGAAATTTCACTTATGTTACTGATTTTGTGATGGTAGAGGATATTCGTCCGGTAATAGATGGTTGCCTAAGTCAAGTAGTGTTCGGAAAACCGTCTGTTGAGGCTTCTTGGGAGGCAACCCAAGTTTATTTGTTTTATTTGTTTTATTTTATTTGTTTCCGTATGCGTGTTTTATTTTTATTGTTTGTGGATCATGGTTCAAAGTAAATTGTGAAAATGCTTTATTTTGTTTTTAACTTCATCTTCATTGCATATAAAGGTATTTTGCAAAAGCTAAGTGTAAGGGAGACCCAAATTTGTTTATAAGAACGAAATTGAGCATGAACCACAACAATATTAAATGAACATGTGTATTAGTAATTGTTTGAGTCAAATGCTTGTATCGAGTCATAATAATGTTTTGCAGGATTTTCCAGGAGGTAAGGCATAAGTTTTTCGAGAAATTTTCCGGAAACTTAACATGAGATTTTTGCAGGAGCATTATAACGGCGTCAGAAGTTATAACCTGACGGCGTCAGGTACAAAAATTCTGAAAAATTTTGCGAGTTTTGTTTATACCGGAGTCTTAAAGTTTTTGTTGATTCTTTAGTTTTATAAACTCCAAGAAATCTGCAAACATTCATTCCACAAGCATTATATCTTAATTCACTTTCTAGGATTTTTAGTATATATAGATTGCCGCCGATTTTACACGAGGTTTGCCTTAATTGTTATCTCAAGTTTAACAGGTTACATTGGACAAGAGGATGATTTATATTTCTGGAGGGAAGCTTTCAAAGTTCATTTTCTTGGAAGAAGATCTAACCTTGTTAACACACTATCCACACCGAACGAATCAGGGGAGTATTTGTTTTCATTCTTTTACCATATTTTCTTTTACATCTTTTTATTGAACATTGGGGACAATGTTCAGCTTAAGTGTAAGGGGAGGTTAAATAATGATACCTTAGAGAATGCAATTGCACTTGAGTTTGTTTGTTTGTTTAATAGTAGGTGTGTAATAAAACTAAGAGAAATACTTGTTAGGACGATTTTTGCGCCAAATTTAAATTTTTTTTCAACATTTAGGAGTGAAGCTTTAGCCTTAATGAGCGTCTCATTGATAGGAGTTGTATAACTAGCACAAAAACCGTAACACTCAGAAAAATTTTTCACACAAATATGTGAGGTTCGCCTTTAGATTTTTTAGGAAAAGCATTCATTATTAGTGCTTATGAGTGTACCGGTAGTACTTAGATTCCAGAACTTGCGTTAGTAATGCATCCCGAGACCGCTAGTGAGACTACATTCGTGTAGTAGGATTTACTACATGATAAGAGGCATTGGGATCACCCTTGTGTTAAACCCGTATCATAATTACTTGACCATTTTAGTCAATTACGTTGACTAGCAAAGTCAATTAATTTTTCCCACACCTTTGCGTTGTACTCATTTTTAGTACACTATACCCCTAGTACACCCCTCCGGGCCAATCTTTTTCGTTTCTAACTTTAAGCATTTTTATTTAAAGGAAGAATTTGTTTACAATCCACCCCAAATGTGCAACCAAATCGCCTTAGCCTTCCTTTTATGCACTCATCTTTAGTGCATTGTTGTTATTTGATTAAACCCTTAGTTAATTGTCTAATTGATTACATGGTTGCTAAGTCGAGTCATATCTTGTACATATTGTTTTGGGACGATTGGGACTCATGGGTAAAGTACTTGTGTTATGGAGTAATGGGGAAGAACATCATATATTACCCCCATATGTGCGTTATTATTAAAAAGTACTCCAAGTTTTTTGATTATCTTGATTCGAGTCATTAGAATAGTTGATTGTAAAGTATGTAAAAGTTCAAGTGTAAGTGGAATGCAAATCCCATATGATGTATTATTTTGGATGGTAGGGTAAGAGTGTATGAAAAAAAAATCAATAAAAAGAAAAAAAAAAGAGAGAAAAAGGAAAAGAGAAAAAAGCATACGCACTACCATCCCGTTTCATTTTATGTTTGTTTTATGTTTTGTTAGTTTTTGATTAGCTTAAGCAGAGTCGAGTCTAGGCTTAGCAACACCACATTGTACATGTAATTAACCAAGATGATTAACTCGCCACCAATAAATATTGCCTTTATCCAACAAAACCGTGTTTACCATATCCCTACACCTCACGTTATAATCCTTTCAAAAGACCTCTTTGATAGTTTATCTTAGGTGCTTACGCCAAGTGGTGGAGGTTTGATCCTTTCCCAAGCCAATGGTAATCTATTAGCTATTACAGGTAGTGAGAGATGTTTTCCATTTTCTTATTATGATGTATACTTTATTACACCCGAGAGATGTGAGTATCTAAACACTATTTGTGAGGTGCTAGTGTATAACCTCCGTGCTTTTTTTGTTTAAGTTGGAATGATTATTTGTTGTAATTACTTTTATCTTAGTGTTAATTGTTAAATGACCCCTAGCTTGTATTCTGATTAGAATAAAAGCGCATTTGCTTGAGGACAAGCAAATCTCAAGTGTAAGGGTATTTGATAAGGCGAAAAGTGTACCGCTTTTAGGGGGTCATTTAAGCCCGAATTCGTGATTATTTGATGAATTATTGCCCTAAATCGTGCCTTTTTCATTTTAGTTTCTTTTGAGAAGAAATCTGGAAAAGGAAGCATTTTAGACATTTTTGAAGCGCTTAAGTGAAGAAAATGACAAAGTCTCAAAATCCTTGCTGGGAACAATACCTGACGGCGTCAAAGCCATACAAGTGATGGCGTCAAACTTGGCAAAAGAGGTAGATATGGAAAATACACATGACGGCCCAGAACAATTTAAAGGCAATTTGGCCTGACGGCGTCACCAAGGCCGTCAGGGTCAGAATACATGTGACGGCCCAGAGTAAAATTACACATGACGGCGTCAGAAGTGGATCTACGCAATATGAATTTTCATCTTGGCGGCGAGTTGACGGCGTCACAAGCTATAACGTGACACCGTCAAGGTGTAAAATCTATATGTAGTTTTCTAATTTTCATTCATTATGTGTGAAACTTTTGGAGAACTTCTTTATGCAAACCCTAGACGAATTTTCTGTAAAAACAAGGGTTTCAACCCTTGTTCCATCCATGTTCAATTGAAAATAAGTTTTCCAATAATCATTCAATATGTCTATGTGTTGTGTGATTCTATCTTATGCGTGTCTTCTTTTTAACATGCTAGGCTAGGTTTTTATTTTGTTTGCTTAGATGTAATAAAACCTAGATGTTGATTATTGGTTGATGGTTTGTTTATAGTTGTTGTGGATGATTGTATTCGATGTTAGGCTTAGGAAAACTGGCTGACTTCCAATTGGTAACTTGCTAGAACGTCTTAACAAACATGATCGGAGGTGTACTACGATTTATTGGTTGTATTTAATGCGTAGGCAACTGCTAGTGATACTACGTTAGGAGCTAGTAGTCGGCTCGACCTAGAATAAAGTAGAAGCGTATAGAGTTAGGGAAGATCGTGCATCGCCCTACGACGGATATTAAGGAATATAACCCGTCATCCATGCAATGGTAACAAGCTAATCAACCGGTAAAAGATATCTAGGGAGTAATGAAATCTAAGTAAACACATTTTCTCTTATTATTGTTTACACCACAAATTAGTTTAAGTTTTATTTTATTTTATTTTATTTTGATTGCATCTTTAGTTAATTGGGTTAGTTGGCTAGCAACTAATTCCGCCCACTCCTTCAAAACCAAACTTTTTTATTTGCTTTTATAAAAATATAAAAATACGAAAAGAATCATCCCTCACCTCTAGACCTAGTTTAGTAGACTTTTTAATCCTATCGAACACTATTCCTGAGTTGAACGATCAATCCACTGGTACTTGTCACTATACTATACTACAACGAACAGGTACACTGCCTGGTGGGGATTGCAAGCTTCTCAAGATCCCTTGAGAGGTAAAACCTTTTGCGAGGGTTCAATTCCACGCATCAAGTTTTTGCAAAAGTAAGATGTAACACCCCCAAAATCGGGTCCAGCGGAAGCATACATGTCACTGTGGTGCTACTAAATTGGTACCACAACACAAGGTATAGAAAACGGATTTACCTTATCCGTTTAAAAGAAATTTTGGATTCAAAAGTATAAGTTTACATCATTTGAAAATTGTGCGGAAATATAAGCCCATAAAAGAAATAAAGCGGTCCCAAATACGTCAGAGTCATCTATGACCATGCCATGCCATGCCAAAAGCCTTAAACAGTTAGCTATTGCCTTAAACCTAAAAATACATGCTAAAAAGTGTCAACACGAGGTTGGTGAGTTCATAGGTTTGCATAAAAGTATTGAGAGTTCAAAAGAGAGCTTTGCGATCATTGTGTCACCCACAATGTCATGAAAACAAAGTTTACTTTTAAGTACATTAGTAATGTGGACCACAAGGTTGTCAAGTGTGAATAATTGTTCACCGACAAGTCAAATTTGGTATTAATGACCACTGCTTTACTCACAGCGTCAAGAAAAATATTAGTAAAGTGATAAGTATTAGGCATAAAGTTGGACCATTGGCAAAGTATGTGATCATTACAACGAATATTTTTTTGGGTAAAAGGGTTAATTCACCCTGGCAAAATTCATTACACCAAAAAGCGTTGAAGTACATAGGATGAGGGTGATATCCCTCACCTCAGTCCCTTAGGACACTTACAAACTCACCTATAGGAATGAAACACCATACCTATAACTTACAATATAAGTGTGACAGGCCACACTTATAACTAATAATTGAACATAAACTACAACGAATATAAAAGAAAAAATAATAGCAAATCAAGTAGATACTTGAGTCTTCAAATCGTCATAGTAGTCCAAACTTCCATAATCATTTTCATAGTCCCACAAACTTCCATGGAGAATACTCCAACTTGCCCACATCATATACAATCACGAGTCTACAAAATAAATAGGAAATGCAACAGATCTGTGATTGTATGGTTGCGGTTTTGAATAAGAGCCCCCAAAACTTAACTTCCATCTACGACATGAATCTTCCACGCTCATGGATCATCAAAAGTGAATACAGTTCAAAAAGCGTAGGAAAAGAAACCATGCACGTAACTATCAGCAGATAATAACATGGATCATCAAATGTGAGTGCAGTTCCAAGTCATAACATCACGATCATAGGGTGTACCGTAAAAAGAAACCCTAACTTCCATAACATATAGCACCATCGATCAACAGCCCCAAGAAAATATCAATCACAGTATGTCTTTGAACGATGAACCTTGTAAAAAATCAAGAACCCACTTGACTTCCAGCAATAGCGATCAACAACAACAAAATAAGAGGGTTCAAGGAACCCTACCATGCACATAATCGACAGCCCCATCAACCAATCCCAATACTAATCAATAAACTAGGGTTTCGATCATGTAAACAACAGCAGTATCACGCCTTTGCACTAATCTAGGGTTTTGAAACCCTAACGTACAGAAAATTAAGGGTAAAGAAACCCTAACTCTCATCGACAACCACCTCCTTCCCTCCCTCAACCCATTACAACGAATATGTCACACAAAATTTAAAAGTCTATTACGCTAGCACTAAGTTCATGCAACCGAAGCTACGACAGTGTGCATGCTCTAGAAGCATGTTAGATATAAAGGCCCGTCAAGTGTTTATCCCGATACACTTGTAATTCGACATGTTAGCAATGCCAGGAGTATTACGGTTTGTGAGGTGTTGTGATGTCAGTGTGTCGTGTGTAAGTGCAAAATTTCGTGATATTCGTTGCTCGTATAGACACGCCAAACTTAACCATTCTCAAAATCAAAAATAAACCAGACATAATTCTATTATAACTACTCCCAGTATCGCAAAGTTCACCTCTGAGTCGAACATAGGTGATCAGGCTATGTCCCACTATCCCTGGTTGAATATAGGTGATCAGTCTATATTCAACTGAGGTTCAATGAATTTTGAAATACTCGGTTTAGTTACACTAGCAATATGTCTCTAACATTCAAAAGTTGTTTTGAAAGACTACGACAAGTGTCCACACTCGAGGACGGACGATGAGATTGCGTAGATAAAAGTGCGTAATGCTACGCCCACTACAATACGTAAGCATAAGTATGTCGAACATACTTATAGTATATATAGCGAAAATAAATGGATATACTCATCCAATAACAAAGCGCACATCTCATCAAATATAATAGCAATTAAAATCACAAATAATGCATCAACTTGGCAGGCAGGCACGTGGTGGTCATAGAGTTAAGTTTTCGTAAAAGTAGTTATAGTATAGGTTTTAAAAATACCAAGTTCTCTATAACCAAGGCTCTGATATCAATCTGTAACACCCCCAAAATCGGGTCCAGCGAAAGCATACATGTCACTGGGGTGCTACTAAATTGGTACCACAACACAAGGTATAGAAAACGGATTTACCTTATCCGTTTGAAAGAAATTTTAGATTCAAAAGTATAAGTTTACATCATTTGAAAATTGTGCGGAAATATAAGCCCATAAAAGAAATAAAGCGGTCCCAAATACATCAGAGTCATCTATGACCATGCCATGTCATGCCAAAAGCCTTAAACAGTTAGCTATTGCCTTAAACCTGAAAATACATGCTAAAAAGTGTCAACACGAGGTTGGTGAGTTCATAGGTTTGCATAAAAGTATTGAGAGTTCAAAAGAGAGCTTTGCGATCATTGTGTCACCCACAATGTCGTGAAAACAAAGTTTACTTTTAAGTACATTAGTAATGTGGACCACAAGGTTGTCAAGTGTGAATAATTGTTCACCGACAAGTCAAATTTGGTATTAATGACCACTGCTTTACTCACAGCGTCAAGAAAAATATTAGTAAAGTGATAAGTATTAGGCATAAAGTTGGACCATTGGCAAAGTATGTGATCATTACAACGAATATAATGTCACACAAAATTTAAAAGTCTATTACGCTAGCACTAAGTTCATGCAACCGAAACTACGACAGTGTGCATGCTCTAGAAGCATGTTAGATATAAAGGCCCGGCAAGTGTTTATCCCGATACACTTGTAATTCGACATGTTATACATTCACGTTTGCCTATCTGGTCAAACCGAACGGGGGAGTCACCCCCAATAGATCTATTTATAAAATTCGCGCTTCCCAGCAGGAATTGACGGTTCATGAGTTTGGGCATAGTGGGATTAAAGGGCTTAGGCTAATCCGCGTAATAGTTTAAATAAAGCATAAGTTTTAGTGTGGTCCATAAAAGTGTTTGCATAAAAGCAATAATTCATAGAGTGTATTGCATAAAAGCAAGAGTTCATAAAGTGTGTCGCATACAAGCAATAACTCATAAAGTGTGTTGCGTAAAAGCAAGAATTCATAAAGTGTTTGCACGTTTCTCACCCCAAGGTTGTAAAGCAAAGTAAAGTAAAGTGTGGGGCTATAAACTTACAGTAATATGAAAATGTTTAGGGTACTTGTGAAAGTAAAAATAAGCAGTTGAGCATGTATCTCCCCCAAAGAATTTATAAAGTAATTAAACGAGTAAAAGTGGGGTTGTGACTCACCTCAGCAATTAAGTCGTCTGATGTGAATAACTCAAGTAGAAATAGTGTGCAGCACCAACATAGATTAGTATGGCAAGTCTTAGTTTACAGTTTTGTGTACTCACGACTCAAAGTGTTTAAATAGATTCCAGTGTTTTCAAGTGGTTGTGTTTAATTTTGCTTGTGTGGCAGAGTTTAGGTTTAAATAATATTAAAGTGTTTTGTAAGTATTGGCTCTTGGACAAATGTACGAATATATATTTGTGTATATAAAAGTGTTCATGACGAAGAAGTTTTCGATTTGGGAGTAACCAAAAAGACTTAGTACCGAAAGTATTCACAAGTAAAGTGTTTGTGAAAAATAAATGTTAGTAAAATAATAAATAATTTCCGCTAAGTATTTATATTAGTAACAGGTACGCGATACGGTGTATATATAAATGTGTTTATATATATTTAGTGAGTGGATGATAAGTTAGAAAATATTCATATTAAGTTTTTGTTATAAATATTTTCTTGTCATTTCAAATTTCGTCTTTTGTCGGGTTCTAGTAATAATCACTAGTTATTTTAGGTTGACAAAATTGTGAACAAAAATGTTAAAATTATATAGTTTTGACATTTTTATTAATAGTTACAAAAATGTACTAATTCGGGTAAAAAAAAATAGTAGTTTAAATGATAGATAGAAATATATTTCAAAATGTCGATAAATAGAAAAATATACCAAAAATGTCGTCTACGAGATTCAAACTCGAGACCTTCCATTTTATTTAGTTATGAAATACATCTATTTGTTTTTATCATGGTTCCTATCCAATACATCAATTAGCTTTTAAAAAAAAAATCCAAGAAGAGTCAGCACCCAGATTCGAACCTGAGGTGTCCATGTAAAGGCTGAGCGAGCCAACCAAATGAGCCATAAGCTCTTTGGTATTTTAGTTTCATATCAAGCATATTTAACATATTTCATAACTGTTATATATTTTATTAAAATTCTTTCTCAGTGTAAACTGTGTCGAGTGCATGCATGTATAATCTTTGTGGTTCCATTCTTTTTCAAAACATAGTTTTTCATCTATTTTAAACATGACCATCAAGCTTATATAAGTAAGATTAATCTTTACATGGACGAGACCAAATAAGCTCAAGTGAGTCTCGAGTCATTTGAGTTTATTCGACCAAACATCCAAGTGTGATAAAACATGTAAACCAATTTAATGCAGCGTTCAGAAAAAAAAGTTTGCTTATGTCTCAAATAAGCACTTCTCGTATATTGGCTTATTAATAAGCTAAGGGTCATGGGTTGGGCCTTACGGCCCGTTTTATGGTTTGGTTTGGATTTGGTTACAAACCCGATAAGTAACTAAGTTATAAGCTTGCAAAATAGTTTTATAACTTAGAAAAATAAGCTATTAAGCCACGAGTAAACATATACATACGAGTAAGTATCTGTCCAACGAGCCAAGACTTATGTTTTATTTACGTTTATGTTTTCATTTTTGTGCCGAAATAAACTCACAAGCTCGACATGAAGTGCGTGTATGTGGATTTGAAAAACAACACGAATACTAGTTTCTTCTCGAAGTGTTTAAGTGTTAACGAGACCCGAAAATTTGCCACACAAGTTTTTAAACAATTCTTAACCACTTAAGCATGATTATTTGAACGTGTATATTTGTGTGTATGTCGAAATGTGATGTAAACCAAGTATTACTTTTAGTTTTCAAATCCTTTCAGACAAATACATAACATGAAGCTTAAAAGAGTAATGAAAAACAAGTTATAGGAAGATCGAAGCTCACAGTGGGGTTGGGAGTGTGTCGAGCAAAAGAAAAGAGGGAACCCAAAGACTCCAAGTATGAACACCCTTGATCCGCTTGCTATAACACCTTTGAATATTTAACCAAGTGGCTAGAACCAAGCTAAAAGCCAAGTTTCTTGCTCTAGCTGCTGCTCGTGAATATTAAATGAGTTGTATGTATTTTGTTGTTCAAAATGTAAAGTGAAAGGAAGTAGTAGCTATAAAAGGAAAAGAAGTGCAACTTGTCTAGAAAATATCTAGCAAACAAGGATGTGATGGATGTATGGGAGAGCATGGTTGTGGCGTGCTAATGAGAAAAAAAAAGAAAAGAAATGGGAAATCTTGACTTTAAGCCTTTAGCTAGATTTGCAAGTTCTTATATGACACATTGTTAGTATATTTATATAAGAAAAGTGCATGACTTTGAAAAAAAATCTAAAAGACCGAGAGACATGCAATTAATGGGGAAGTATGGCTAGAAGAAAGGAAGAAAAGATGGAAAGTATGGAGTGATGTCCTTCTTGTCTCCATAAAAAAGACACTAGATTGTACTCGGTTGTAAACCATGGACACCATGTGGATTTGGGGTTGAGTGTTTCGGTTATAGGCATGGAGTGAGGAAAGATAAGTCAAATACAATGACTTTTGTGATTTAGTCTTTTTGTAACATGTGAGTTTTTGTATGAGTTTTTATGTATACAAATGAGTATTTAATTGTGTGCTTCTTATGTGTTTCGACACATAAATTCGAATGTCGGGTTTTGTTGTGTGAGTCGACCGAAATGGAAACACGACACCATAAGTGTTCGAGTGTGATTAAACAAGCTTTTCAACTCGACTTGTGACGTTTTATGTTATGTTCGAATGTGTTGAGTCCCAAAATCATAAAAACTATATAGGAAAAACATATAAAATTAAATGTGGTTGCACTTGGTTCCATAAAATGCGACACAATGAGATTTGAAAAGAGTGGGAGGTTAAAATGTGAGCTTCCATATTGTTTTACGTATCTCATTTAAGTTTAAACGTGACTCGAGTTGTTTTTGGTTGCACGTTGGAAATTATTAACGTGAAGAATACGTTTTGAGTGTGTTTTTATAAAAGAAATATAAAAACATTATTTATTAGTTCCAAAATATGTTTATTAGACTAAACCATACTATCTATGGGTTGGTTCGTGCGCGAGCTCATGTTTCAACTAAAGTGAGATAACTTCTCGTATTTGATTCAAATAAGTTCCGAAAAGTCCAAAAGTGAAACTTAGGAAATAATAAATATAATTTATTATTAAAAGCAGTCTAGAAAATTACGGGTTGTTGCATAAGATGGCCAAAAGGATTATAAGAGCAATTGAGAAAAAGGTGGTCGATCTTTATGTAGGATATTTACAATTAAAGCCAGAATACAAAACTAAGATTGAGGATGACCTAGAGACCGTGACCGATGACGAGGTCACGTAATAGCCCATGACTTTGAGTCCAGCTACAAGACTCGTAAATAAAGAAAAGCGCTTCTTGGGAGGCAACCCAAGTTTTATTTGTTTTGTTTGTTTGATTTTATTTGTTTCCGTATGCGTGTTTTATTTTTATTGTTTGTGGATCATGATTCAAAATAAATTGTGAAAATGCTTTATTTTGTTTTTAACTTCGTCTTAATTACATATAAAGGTATTTTGCAAAAGCTAAGTGTAAGAGTGTAACACCCCCAAAATCTGGTACAGCGAAAGACTCAACAAGCTTTCGGGGTGTTACGGGGATTGGTATCCAACACAACTCATAAAGGAACGAGATAAAGTAAACATAAGTAAAACACAACCAAAACGGGGTTTAAAAGTTTACATTTATCCCAAATTTATCCAAAGTAAGGCCCAAAAGAAATAAACGTAGGTCCACAATTATATATCAGAGTTTTAGAAAATAGATCCATAAACCTGGTGCCAAAGCCAAGCCTCCAATCCAAGCATCCAAATCAACACTTAATTACCTGAGAAAACGCGCTAAAAGTCAGCTTTCGCTGGTGATATCATAGGTTTAAATTCATAACTAAATCAAGTGGACATATACGCAAAACGCTTGCTAGCTAGACTAGGCCTCAATCATCCAACCAAAACTAACCAACCCTATAGGTGCACGCTATAGTCCAAATCAATCAATTCAATAGCTTACCTAGTTCTTGACTAGGCCTCGCTCCATAACCAATTCAATAGCTTACCTAGTTCGGGACTAGGCCTCGCTCAATCAACCAATCAATAGCTTGCCTAGTTCGGGACTAAGCCTTGCTCTATAACTAACTCAATAGCTTACCTAGTTCGGGACTAGGCCTCGCTCTATAACCTACCTAGTTCTATAAGCATAGCAAGTTTTAAATAAACAAAGCGATAATAGTCTACATAAAACAATTTGCACGTTTCTCACCCCAAATATTGAAAACCAAGTTCAAGAGTAAAAGTTGGGCTATGACTCACCTCAAGTCCAGATATCAGCAAGATGAAAACGGTAGAATCAAGAAGTATAGCACTCAAAAGACGGAAACTACGGACTCGGCACTTCCGAACAATATAAACTCGTTTAAGGATTATTTCCTCAAAATCAAATATTCCCAATCCCGAACGTATTCCGTTTTACTTTCCAAAAATCCATTTCTCCTATTATTCTCATATTAGTTTGGGGTTTGGTATCCATGCGGGTGGAGGGTCGACACAACACAAAACAAGAAACCACAACGAAAAAGAATAATAAAACCATCTATAGGTCTAATATTAGCCTAATATATTATTTAAATAAATCATCGAAGTTTATCAAATCCGTCGATTTTGTTATCCCCCATATTTATTTACTTAATATATCACTCTAAGATTATACCCAAAACCTAGATCACATAGCACGTATAGTACTATATGGTAAGTATTAAAGTTTAATAAATTCCCTAGATATATCGTCAAACTTACCAAATCTGTCAATTTGGCAAACCTCGCGAGATATTTAGTAATTCATTATTCCCGAACGCATACCAAAACCTATGGGCGTCGTAGGATACGATGCCCATTAATATATTCATTTTATATAACTAAATAGATCCTATTTAATCCGTCGATCAAATAAGTTACGTAGTTATAGAAAATGAATGTATTAACGTCACGTATCCGTGACAAGCCCAAAAGTCATAAAATAAATAATATGGCCCACTTGGACTCAAGTGACCACAATCCCGTATAACTCGAAAGCTTCCTCATTTTATTTTCCATAAAGTACTTCATTTAATATAATTATTCAACATTAATTATGTCGGCATTTATAATCGTTTAATCATAATAACATTCCCGATATTTATTACACTACTTTCATGGTATATTATATATCGTCACATTATTATAATATTATATATCGTCACATTATTATAATATTACTCGTGATAGTCATTCCTAATGACCTAACTCGTAGTGGTGGTATTCTCTCCTTCCGACTAAGAGCATCAGCAACGACGTGTGCTTTACTGGGATGATAGCGAATTTCACAATCATAATCGCTTAGTAACTCAATCCAACGTCGTAGTCTCATGTTGAGCTCTTTCTGATTCAATATGTGTTGTAGACTTTTGTGATCAGTTAATACAACACACTTGGTTCCATACAAATAATGTCTCCATATCCTTAAGGCAAAAACCACAGCACCTAACTCCAAATCATGGGCGGTGTAGTTCTTCTCGTGCTTCTTGAGCTGTCGGGAAGCATAAGCTATCACTATCTCTCGTTGCATCAACACAGCTCCTAAACCTTTATGAGAAGCATCACAGTAAATAACAAAGTCTTCGCTACCTTCAGGCAACGCCAAGATAGGAGCACTACACAAAATCTCCTAAACCTTTATGAGAAGCGTCACAGTAAACAACAAAGTCTTCGCTACCTTCAGGCAACGCCAAGATAGGAGCACTACACAACATCTCCTTAAGTAATTGAAACACTTCCTCTTCCTTATCTCCCCATTCGTATTTAACATTCTTTTGAGTCAATTTGGTCAACGGCTTTGCTATCTTCAAAAATCCCTCAATGAATCTTCGGTAGTAACCGGCTAAACCCAAAAATTGATGAACTTCTGTTGGGGTCGTCGGTGCGGCCCAATCTTTAATAGCTTCAATCTTAGTGGGGTCTACATGAACTCCTTGACTGTCAATCACATGACCCAAAAATGGTACCGTCGGAATCCAAAATTCACATCTGGAAAACTTGGCATACAACTTCTCCTGCCTGAGCAATTCTAAGATAAGTCTCAGATGCTCCTGATGAGGCGAAAAATGAACCACTTTTAGGGGGTCATTTAAGCCCGGAATTGAATTTATTTGATCAAATATTACCCTAAATTGTTCCTTTTATGATTTTAGGTACTTTGGGAGTGAATTCTGGAAAAGGAAGCAATTCGGACGTTTTTGGAGCATAAAAGTGAAGAAAAAGCCAAAGACTTAATTTTTCATGCTGAGAACAGTAGCTGACGGCGTCAAGAGGAAGATC
Organism: Artemisia argyi; assembly: GCA_030686995.1. Taxonomy (NCBI): domain Eukaryota; kingdom Viridiplantae; phylum Streptophyta; class Magnoliopsida; order Asterales; family Asteraceae; genus Artemisia; species Artemisia argyi. The sequence continues at coordinate 154,714 of JARVZY010001892.1, forward strand.
CTGACGGCGTCAAGGGTAAAAGTGGTGACGACCCAGTGCAAACCTGACGGCGTCACAACAAGGGCGTCAAGACTAAATTTTGTGACGGCCTGCATAAGGAGAATACATAACGGCGTCAGACCCAGATCTAGGCAGTCCGAGGAACTATTTGGCGGCGAGATGACGACGTCAGACATTTGTTCTTGACGCCGTCACCTATCAAACTCTATATATAGTTTTCTATTTTTCATTCATAAGAAGAGGAACTTGTGTGGAGAAACTAGGGCCGAACTTTGTAAACCCTAGCTCATATTTTACAGTACTTTCAAGGGTTTTCACCCCTTGAATCCTTCCATGTTCTATTAAGATAAGTCTTCTCTTAATTCAATCAATATGTCTATGTGTTGGTTGATTATATCTTTTACTTGTCTTGATTTCAACATGCTAGGCTAGATCTATCTTGTGTTTGCTTGGATCTAATGAAACCTAGATGTTAATTATGTGTTGATTACATGTTTATGGTTGTATTGGATGAATGATTTCAATGTTAGGCTAAAGAAAACTGGCAGATCTCCATTGTGTTACATGCTTGAACGTCTTAGGAAACATGAACCGATGTGTACTAGGTTTTATTGGTTGTATTTAATGCATGAGTAAATTCTAATAATCCCATGTTAGGAGCTTCTTAGCTGGCTCGACATAGTAGTGAAGTAGGGGGTCATAGGATTGGGGAAGTAAGTACGCCACCCTATGAATGGTATTAAGGAATACAATCTGTCATCCACGCAACTATAACAAGTAATTAACGTGTAAAAGATATCTAGGGAGTAGTGAAATCTAAGTAAACACATTTCTCCCACATATTGCTCACAACTTTAGTTTAATATAGTTTATTTTCGTTTTTAGTATTTTATTTTGATTGCATCTTTAGTATTGGGTTAGTTGACTAGCAACTAATTCCGCCCAACTCCTTAAAACCCGAGATTTTTAATTGCTTTCATAAAAATTATAAAAATACAAAAAGAATCATCCCTCATCTCTAGACCTAGTCTTTAGGTTTTCTAATCCTAGCGACACTATTCCTAGCTGAACGATCAATCCCCCGGTACTTGTCATTATACTATACTACATCGATCTGGTACACTGCCTGGTGGGAGTTGTAAGCTTCTCAAGATCCCTTGAGAGGTAAAGCCTGGTGCAATCCCCAAGCATCAGCTCCTCATGCTCTTTCTCACTCTTCGAATAGATTAGAATATCGTCGATGAACACTATCACAAACTTGTCTAAGTAAGGCTTACACACCCGATTCATGAGGTCCATGAATACCGCCGTTGCGTTAGTCAACCCAAACGGCATCACTTGGAACTCGTAATGCCCGTAACAGGTTCTAAAAGTCGTTTTCGGAATATCTTCCTCGCGAACTCTAAGTTGATGAAATCCCGATCTCAGATCGATCTTCGAATAAACACTCGATCCTTGAAGCTGATCGAACAAGTCATCGATCCTCGGTAACGGGTATCTATTCTTCACCGTTAACTTGTTCAGCTCTCGGTAATCAATACACATACGAAACGATCCATCCTTCTTCTTCACGAATAAAATTGGGGCTCCCCAAGGTGAAGAACTTGGTCGTATGAATCCCTTTTCGGCTAACTCTGCTAATTGTTTCGACAACTCTTCTAGTTCAGTAGGTGCAAGTCGATAAGGTGCCCGTGCCACGGGTGCAGCACCAGGTATCAACTCAATCTAAAACTCCACTTGTCTAGTAGGCGGGATTACCGGTAAATCATCGGGAAATACATCCGGAAAATCACGAACTATAGGCACATCTCCAATGCACCTTTCTTTCTTCTCCTTCCCTACTTTCTCAGAGATTTGAGCTAAGAAAAGGCAACATCCTTTTTCCATTAGCTTCGGTAACTTAGTGCAAGATATGACAGCTAATCTGGATGGGCTCCTCAAACCTTTTCGATCTCCTTGTATATTTAAAATCTCTTTGCCGTAAGGCACATGCACGATTTTCTCATCGCAAAGTATATGAGCACGATACTTCGACAACCAATCCATACCAATGATGACATCGAAACTTCCTAATGTGACGGGTAGAAGATCTATGTTGAAAGGGTGATTCAGGAAATTCAACGTGCAACCGCGAATGATAGTCTTAATCCTTTCTATGTTTCCGTTAGCTAACTCTACATCATAACCAATTCCTAAGGCTATCAGGGGTTTCTCTAGTAAGGGTGCAAAAGTAGTGGACACAAAACTCCTATCGGCACCAGTATCAAATAGTATGGAAGCATAACGATTATTGAGAAGGAACATACCAGTAACGACATTCGGGTCTTCTCCTCTTTCGTTTCCAAGTGCATACACTCTCCCATGAGCAGCTCCTGCTTCCACACGTTGGTCCTCATTGTCATGACGTCCAGGGTTTCCTCCAGCTCCACGGTTTCCATGATTGTACCCATTACCACCCGATCCTTGATTTCTCCGGTTCCACGATTCCCTACACTCATTCCTATAGTGTCCCTTCTTCCCACATCCAAAACAAGTAACATTCGCCTTACTCATAGCTTCAGGAGTAGCTTGAACCATAGCAAGTGGTCGAGCTCTACAGTCCTTAGCTATATGCCCCATCCTTGAGCAATTCTTGCACACTACATTACATCGTCTAGAATGATTTTTGTAGCAACGACCACACTTGGGTGCATCAACATTTTGGTTCTTCTTATTTCCATCTCCAATAGCATAAGCCTTAGCAACTGCTTGTCGCTTGTTTCGGTGATCATTACCCTTAGAGTGATGGTCTCTCTTTCTTTTCCCATTCTTATCCTTATCAGCTTCTTCCAATTCCAACGAATCCATCAATTGTTGAGCGATCGTGATAGCCTCATGTATATTTGCAGGCCTAGCAGCAATCACATCATTCCTTGTAGCCACAGGCAACCCATCGGTATACCGCTCAATCTTTTGAGTCTCAGTCTTAACCATATCTGGGCAAAGCAAGGCTAACCCCTGGTAATGACGATTGTAAGTCGCCATATCGGTACCCTTCACTTTGTGATTCCAGAACTCAATCTCCAGCTTCTTAACCTCATTCCTTGGGCAGTAAGTCTGAATCAGTAAAGACTTAAATTGCTCCCAATTCATGACATAGGCCACATCACTCCCAACCGAATTTCGGTAATTGTTCCACCAAGTTAATGCTTCATCCTTAAAAGTAAAAGAAGCAAACTTTACCTTAGCATTCTCCGCACAATTGTTGACATTGAACACTGACTCAGTATTCTCTATCCGCCTGACCAAGTAGACCACTCCTTCAGTTCCTCCAAACTCAATGGGTCCACAAATTCGGAACTCCTTATAGTTACATCCATTAGTACGAACAGGTGGAAAAGTTCCAGCAGAGTTGTTGGAATGATTTGACTCAGCTAGTAGCTCAACAACTCGTTGCTCCACAAGGTAATTGATCATTGCTTGATCCACAGTAGGTGCATTCGGTGGAACATGATCATTGTCTCCCTGAACATCGACATTTCGATTCCTGTTGTTGCGGTTAGTGGTGTCCAGGTTATCAGGAGTAGGGGTTTCAACATTTTGAGTAGGACGGCGTCCTCGGCGACCAGGGGTAGTCGCGGCAGTTCCAGTTCGGGTAGCTCTGACAGGGTTTCATCGTATAGCCATTGATCTGAAACATCATACAAGGTTCGTAAGTCTCCGATAATACTTATCATACGCTCAACAAGAATTGAATAAATGAAGCCAAGGCATGGGAAGAACATCAACAATACACCACAAGACAACAATAAGGCGAATAGGAACACAATTTCCTTGACATCCAAAACCACATAACATCATATAATAATAACCATCATCCATACAAATAGCGGTCAAAACATCATTCCAACTACAAAAGACATAAGAGATACTAATCGTTCCAAACGAGACGAATAACCAACAGGAATACATCAAAATAAGATAACTAGCTTTTCTAACCGAACACTCCTCGGTGTAGAAAGCAACATGACAACATAATCCAACTATCTAGCCACTACGCTAGCGTAGGCTCCTCAACTCCTGCCTCAAACCATCCAGCTCTCTCCACAATGATCCCAACTCCACACTATGAGTATCGCTATCTCTCTTGAGGTCTGCTACCTCCTTCTCCAACTCGGTGTTTCTCTGCCACAGCTTGCGATCTGCCTCGCGAGCTGTGATGAAACCTCTCTGTAAGCTCTCAATCTGCTCATGAATCTCCAGTATACCTCTCCTCATCTCTGTAACCCTCCTCTTAGCAGTAACCAAATCAATCCTCAACTCTCCAATAAACTCAACAGTCACCCTATCAATCCGATCAGACATATGCGCGATCCTCTCACCTAGAGTAGTAATCTGAGTCCACATCCTACCAGTCTCACCCAACTCTGCATGCTCAGCAGAAATCTCAGATGGTACGTCTGATGCCACGGGACTACCAGGTGGTGAATCAAACAAGAATGGGTGATCAGGTGAAACAGGCTCTACGGATGTATCAGAGAACCGGGCTCCTCAGCCTAAGCCGGCTGTGCTAGCAAACCATCATCATCAGGTATCTCCTCCTCCTGAGGATCATCCTCCTCCTCACCCTCCTATGGGTCATCATCTCCCTGCTCAGCCTCCTGAGGGTCATCAGCTTCCTTCACACCCTCGTACTCCTCCTCCTCATCTGAAGAGTACTCCATCAATCGTCGTCTCCTAACAGGTGAATCGTGTGGTGATGGGGTAGGTGATCTAGGATGACGACGCAATGATGTAGGTGGTGCATCTGACCGAAGAGCGTGAGCATCAAAATGCATGGGTGGTGACGAAGGGCGCACAGACATGCATGTCGTAGCTCGGTGGGCAAAACGTGGAGCCACACGAGCCGAAGCCTGATGCAAAGTAAGCTGTCTTGAAGTACCAGGGAGCCCTATAGAAGATGAGGGTCCCTGAGAAGTAGATGCAGCAGGTGGTGCAGAAGTAGCAGCTGTCGGTGACGAAGTAGCTGAATGCATGGCAATCCTGTAAGGATCATCAGGAGCCATGGTGATTTGTGCTGGGCGGAAAGGGGCAGTAAGGATATCCTCAGTAACATCGAACATATGGGAGGCCATAGTCTGTGACAACGGCGTAGGGTAGGTGTAAGTGTTTCAAAACAACTAAACCGCGAACTCAAAATACCGTATTAAAACCATCATAAAAATCCCAATCATATAGTTCAAGAAAGATTTCAAATACCGCATTACTAACATTTATAAAACAATTAAGCCATATAATTCCTCAAAACACCATCATATCTTTTTTTTTTGGGTAACAGGGTTAAATCACCCCGGTAAAATGCATTACTCCAAAAAACGTCGAGGTACAAAGGATGAGGGTGATTTCCCTCATCTCAGTCCCTTAGGACACTTACAAACTTTAATATAAGAATGACACACCATTCTTATAACTTACACAAATGAACCTACCACTAATGACAAAGTAAATAAAACATTACAATACTACTCAAGAAATGTACTTGAGCCTTCAAATCATTATGGCGGTTCATCTACTTCCATGAAGAATCCTCCAACTTGCCCACATCTTCATTGCCCCATAAACATGCTTAACACGGCTGTGATACACAAGAAGATGAACTAATCCATAGTGAACAACTCAAAGCTTCAAAAAATCAGCATATCATAGCACTTGAGCTCACCACAATAAATACCATGCAAGAAGATAGTATGGCCATGCCATTACTTTGCAACATAGAACCATGTAGCAAACCTGAATAAGAATACACCAAAGGCCATCAACCAAACTTGAATGATAACACCAATGCAGCAATTCTGCAACTTACAAATCATGATCACCCCATCCATAAAATAAGGTACCATGCAACTTAAACAAGAACAACCAAATCACTCCGTATAGCAGACCAAGGATAAGAATCTATCACAACAGCAGCTGGTCCATGTGTTATACGAATCAAGAACTCACAATAGGGTACCAACGAACCCTAACTTCCAAGAAAAATACCACCATGTCGATCTGCTAAGTAAATAAAAGACCACGCTATCCATCCAACCAGATCGCACAAACAAACATCTCTCCCTCTTAAACCCACGTACCCATTAACCCATCTTCATGACTTGCAGCGTGACATGCACAAACCAAACGCACTTGTATTCCACAAAACCCTAAACGGGTTACTTGCAATTAGAACGACCATATTTACCATCACCAATCATTAAGAAAGTCGAAACCCTAAAACAGGGTTTCATAATCATGATCGAACATTAACACAACCAACCTATGGATCTACCAGAAATAAGAATCATGCATAACATATCCATCCAATCATCAGCACTAGATCGTATAAATATAGAACCATGCAAAGCCACACGATCGAACAGAAATCAAAAACAATAAACCCTAAAAACGATTACAAGTAATCATTTAGGGTAATGAGTGATCGGTAAAAAAAACCCTGAGAAAGAAAACGATTAGACTAGAAACGTTTAGGGTTTACTTATAATAAACTACCAATATCGAAACCCTAATAACCCAAAAACGATCGGAATAGATCGCAATAAGCAATAAGGAATCGATGCTTGATAAACATGGAGAAATCAGAATATATACCAATAAAGATTGCAGCCGCCATCCCCTGAAAAGAATAAAAACCAACCTCAAACAGCGTATTGCATACCCTAAGCACGAAAAAGGATTCGTAACAAGGTAGAGAGGACGTGTAAGGGTGGTTCTATGGCCGGAAAAAAGATGGGGAATGGCGGCCGGATTTCTCCATGGGGGAGAGAGAACTATGGTTTTTTGATTGGATGACAAGAGCAATTGTCACTTGCATGATAAAAAAAACGCCATCATATCACATAATCAATATATGCCATATTCTCAAATCATCTCAAAAATCTCATATTTAATCATTATCTCATTATACCTCAATATAAACGTAGATGCTTCGGCTTGACGGGCTGGCGGGCATTGGTCGAGGATCGTTTTCTATAAAAATCGGTTATAGTTTAGGTGTCTATTTACCTAGTTCTCTATAACCTTGGCTCTGATACCAATCTGTAACACCCCCAAAATCTGGTACAGCGGAAGACTCAATAAGCTTTCGGGGTGTTACGGGGATTGGTATCCAACACAAGTCATAAAGGAACGAGATAAAACACAACCAAAACGGGGTTCAAAAGTTTACATTTATCCCAAATTGATCCAAAGTAAGGCCCAAAAGAAATAAACGTAGGTCCACAATTATATATCAGAGTTTTAGAAAATAGATCCATAAACCTGGTGCCAAAGCCAAGCCTCCAATCCAAGCATCCAAATCAACACTTAATTACCTGAGAAAACGCGCTAAAAGTCAGCTTTCACTGGTGAGATCATAGGTTTAAATTCATAACTAAATCAAGTGGACATATACGCAAAACGCTTGCTAGCTAGACTAGGCCTCAATCATCCAACCAAAACTAACCAACCCTATAGGTGCACGCTATAGTCCAAATCAATCAATTCAATAGCTTACCTAGTTCTTGACTAGGCCTCGCTCCATAACCAATTCAATAGCTTACCTAGTTCGGGACTAGGCCTAGCTCAATCAATCAATCAATAGCTTGCCTAGTTCGGGACTAAGCCTTGCTCTATAACTAACTCAATAGCTTACCTAGTTCGGGACTAGGCCTCGCTCTATAACCTACCTAGTTCTATAAGCATAGCAAGTTTTAAATAAACAAAGCGATAATAGTCTACATAAAACAATTTGCACGTTTCTCACCCCAAATATTGAAAACCAAGTTCAAGAGTAAAAGTTGGGCTATGACTCACCTCAAGTCCAGATATCAGCAAGATTAAAACGGTAGAATCAAGAAGTATAGTACTCTAAAGACGGAAACTACGGACTCGGCACTTCCTAACAATATAAACTCGTTTAAGGATTATTTCCTCGAAATCAAATATTCCCAATCCCGAACGTATTCCGTTTTACTTTCCAAAAATCCATTTCTCCTATTATTCTCATATTAGTTTGGGGTTTGGTATCCAAGCGGGTGGAGGATCGACACAACACAAAAAAAAGAAACTACAAAGAAAAAGAATAATAAAACCATCTATAGGTCTAATATTAGCCTAATATATTATTTAAATAAATCATCGAAGTTTATCAAATCCGTCGATTTGGTTATCTCCCATATTTATTTACTTAATATATCACTCTAAGATTATACCCAAAACCTAGATCACATAGCACGTATAGTACTATATGGTAAGTATTAAAGTTTAATAAATTCCCTAGATATATCGTCAATCATACCAAATCTGTCAATTTAGCAAACCTCGCAAGATATTTAGTAATTCATTATTCCCGAACGCATACCAAAACCTATGGGCGTCGTAGGATACGATGCCCATTAATATATTCATTTTATATAACTAAATAGATCATATTTAATCCGTCGATCAAATAAGTTATGTAGTTATAGAAAATGGATGTATTAACGTCACGTATCCGTGACAAGCACAAAAGTCATAAAATAAATAATATGGCCCACTTGGACTCAAGTGACCACAATCCCGTATAACTCGAAAGCTTCCTCGTTTTATTTTCCAAAAAGTACTTCATTTAATATAATTATTCAATGTTAATTATGTCGGCATTTATAATCGTTTAATCATAATAACGTTCCCGATATTTATTACACTACTTTCATAGTATATTATATATCGTCACGTTATTATAATATTACTCGTGATCGTTTTATTATTAATATACGCACTTGTATAAATATATATACGTTTTCACGTTTATATATTTATATAAACGTTTATATTCTTAATAATATTATTACGAGTGTTTATTATTAATTTTGATTATAGTTTATATCGAGTTATATAAGATGGTCACATGTCCGAGTCATCACCCTCGGCTCATCGTCCAAGTCCAAATGTCAAGGCGTTTTGTCAAATCAACCGTTGACTAGAGAGTCAACGTGACTTTGACACGCACAACCAAAGTCCAAGTAAATATAATAATCAATCTCAACCAAGTAATCCATCTCCGTCCAACAATTCCCATATCACGTGCTACAACAATAGGGCCCGACTACGGCACCCGACTAACCTATCTCCGTCAATCTAATAAACCGTCTCACAATCGGTTCCCGTTTCAATATCACCAACACAACTCCAAAATCACTATCACAATTCCAATACTCCCACTTCAATCTCAAATATAACCATGGAACAAAATATAACAAAAACAACAAACATTTATATCCGACAAGTATATACGACAACCAAATTAACTATAGCACATACGGGTTGATTTACTAAGTCAAACCCGGGTCAATAATATACCACAAGAATCGAGGGTCCCACCCTAGACCTCTAGGTCTCGGCTTGCTCAATGGAGCTCGAACCAACGACCAAATCCGACCCTTAGGTCGTCGGGCATAATCCAAACAACAACAACAACAACAACACATGTGAACATCTAACAATATCACTCTCGGGTCAAATTTACCAAATCACAACTCGTGCCAAGAGACCCATACGGACCCTTAAGGTCTCGGCTTAGGCTCGTACGAGCTCACCAAAACAGCCCATACGGACCCTTAAGGTCGCGGCACAATAACAATAACAAGCATCCATGTGAAACCAAATCAAGCCAAATCCAACACCAATGCATCGACACCCTTGATAATCTCAAAACCCGGATACCAAACTTAAATCCAAACACGTTTTTCATCATTAAAATGTATTTTCCCACTTTCTAAACAAGATTATATCAAAACCCATTAGAACAAGCCATGTTTCCACGGATAAAGCTCACATCGTGGTACCCATGGTACCAAACTGATGTTACCTACCTTTTTACACTTTCAAACTCGTGAATCTTTAAAAACCAAGTAATATTAGAGGTGGTAAGGGTGTGTACGGCGGCGGAGGTTAAATCAACGACGTGATTTGGGTGGTTTGGGCGCGCGTGATGTAATAGAAAGATCTTGATGAGATGAGTAATATGGTGGTGGTGGTTTGGTTGTGGAGGTGGCGGTGTGATGGTGGTGGCCGGATAAGGGTGGCGGCGGCTAGGGTATTAAGGAGATGATGAAGATGAATATGAGAGAGAGAGTAAGGGTTGTGTTGGTTTATGTTTGTGTGTGGTGTGAGACCAGGAAAAGCACAAGGACGATTTTGTATTACTCTTTTAAAAAAATGTAATAATAATAATAATAATAATAATAATAATAATAATAATAATAATAATAATAATAATAATAATAATAATAATAATAATAATAATAATAATAATAATAATAATAATAATAATAATAATAATAGTATTATTAATGTTAAGGGTAAGATGGCTAGGTGTAGAATACACGGACCAAAACCCGAAACTTATTTAAAATATACCAACTCTATCGAACCGAGCTCATTCCCAATAATTATGAAATACCACGATACGTTCCAAAATATATAAACCGAACAAATCATCCAAAATATTTAAAATTTCGTTAGGTTATCCTAGTGCCGGAGTCAACGTAGTGCCAAATAGATATCTCAAAAATAAATCACCACGAATATTCTAAACCAAAACAATAATTCAAAAATCAAATTCCATAAATACCATGAAATTCAAAACCATGGTTCAACGTTTACAATTTCCTCGCGAATAAACTTTCAAATATTCAAAAATCATTAAATTTTAAAGTAATGCGGGTTTTTAAATAGTTCCCTAATTTGCCAGTTGTCACAAAAGGAAACCTAAATTTGTTTATAAGAACGAAATTGAGCATGAACCACAACAATATTAAATGAACACGTGTAATAGTAATTGTTTGAGTCAAATGCTTGTATCGAGTCATAATTATGTTCTGCAGGATTTTCCAATAAGTAAGGCATAAGTTTTTCCAGAAATTTTCCGGAAACTTAACATGAGATTTTTGCAGGAGCATTCTGACGGCGTCAGGAGTAATAACCTGACGGCGTCAGTTACCAAAAATCTGAAAAATTTTGCGAGTTTTGTTTATACCGGAGTCTTAAAGTTTTTGTTGATTCTTTAGTTTTATAAACTCCAGGAAATCTGCAAATATCTTAATTTGCTTTCTAGGATTTTTAGTATATATAGATTGCCGCCGATTTTACGCGAGGTTTGCCTTGATTGTTTTCTCAGGTTTAACAGGTTACATTGGACAAGAGGATGATTTATATTACTTGAGGGAAGCTTTCAAAGTTCATTTTCTTGGAAGAAGATCTAACCTTGTTGACACACTATCCACACCGAACGAATCAGGGGAGTATTTATTTTCATCTTTTTATTGAACATTGGGGACAATGTTCAGCTTAAGTGTAAGGGGAGGGTAAATGATGATACCTTAGAGAATGCAATTGCACTTGAGTTTGTTTGTTTAATAGTAGGTGTGTAATAAAACTGAGAAAAATACTTGTTAGGGCAATTTTAGCGCCAAATTTAAATTTTTTTACAACATTTAGGAGTGAAGCTTTAGCCTTAATGAGCGTCTCATGGATAGGAGTTGTATAACTAGCAGAAAAAACCGTACCACTCAGAAAAATTTTCCACCCAAATATGTGAGGTTCGCCTTTAGATTTGTTAGGAAAAGCATTCATTATTAGTGCTTATAAGTGTACCGGTAGTACTCATTTTTAGTACACGATACCCCTAGTACACCCCTCCGAGCCTATCTTTTTCATTTCTAACTTTAAGCATTTTACTTAAAGATAGAATTTGTTACAATCCACCCCAAATGTGCAACCAAATCGCCTTAGCCTTCCTAGTATGCACTCATCTTTAGTGCATTATTGTTATTTGATTAAACCCTTAGTTAATTGTCTAATTGGTTACATGGTTGCTAAGTCGAGTCATATCTTGTACATATTGTTTTGGGACGATTGGGACTCATGGGTAAAGTACTTGTGTTATGGAGTAATGGGGAAGAACATCATATATTACCCCCATATGTGCGTTAATCTTAAAAAGTACTCCAAGTGTTTTGATTGTCTTAGTTCGAGTCATTAGAATAGTTGATTGTTAAGTATGTAAAAGTTCAAGTGTAAGGGGAATGCAAATCCCCTATGATGTATTATTTTGGATGGTAGGGTAAGAGTGTATGAAAAAAAATCGAAAAATCAAGAAAAAGAAAAAAAATAGAAAAAGGAAAAGAGAAAAAAACAAATGGACTACCATCCCGTTTCATTTTATGTTTGTTTTATGTCTTGTTAGTTTTTGATTAGCTTAAGTCGAGTCGAGTCTGGCTTAGCAACACCACATTATACATGTAATTAACCAAGATGATTAACTCGACACCAGTAAATATTGCCTTTATCCAACAAAACCGCGTTTACCATATCCCTACACCTCACGTTCTAACCCTTTAAAAAGACCTCTTTGATAGTTTATGCTAGGTGCTTACGCCAAGTGGTGGAGGTGTGATCCTTTCCCAAGCCTATGGTAATCTATTTGCCATTACAGGTAGTGAGCGATGTTTTCCATTTCCTTATTGTGATATATACTTTATTACACCTGAGAGATGTGAGTATCTAAACACTTTTATCTTAGTGTTAAATGACCCCTAGCTTGTATTTTGATTAGAATAAAAGCGCATTTGCTTGAGGACAAGCAAATCTCAAGTGTAAGGGTATTTAATAAGGCGAAAAGTGTACCAATTTTAGGGGGTCATTTAAGCCCGAATTTGTGATTATTTGCTCAATTATCGCCCGAAATCATTCCTTTTATCATTTTAGGTACTTTTGAGAAGAAATCTGGAAAAGGAAGCACTTTGGACATTTTTTGAGCGATTAAGTGAAGAAAACAACAAAGTCTCAAAATCCTTGCTGGGAACAGTACCTGACGGCATCAAAGCCATACAAGAGACGGTGTCAAGCTTGGAAAAAGAAGTGGATATGGAAAATACACATGACGGCCCAGAACAATTTCAAGGCTATTTGGCCTAACGGCGTCACCAAGGCCGTCAGGGTCAGAATACATGTGACGGCCCAGTGTAAAATTGCACATGACGGCGTCAGAAGTGGATCTAGGCGATACGAATTTTATCTTGGCGGCGAGTTGACGGCGTCACAAGCTATAACGTGACGCCGTCAATGTGTAAAATCTATATATAGTTTTCTAATTTTCATTCATCAAGTGTGGAACTTTTAGAGAACTTCTTTGTGCAAACCCTAGACGAATTTTCTGTAAAAACAAGGGTTTCAACCCTTGTTCCATCCATGTTCAATTGAAGATAAGTTTTCCAATAATCATTCAATATGTCTATGTGTTATTGATTCTATCTTATGCTTGTCTTATTTTTAACATGCTAGGCTAGGTTTTTATTGTGTTTGCTTAGATGTAATGAAACCTAGATGTTGATTATTGGTTGATGGTTTGTTTATAGTTGTTGTGGATGATTGTATCCGATGTTAGGCTTAAGAAAACTGGTAGATTTCCAATTGGTAACTTGCTTGAACGTATTAAGAAACATGATCGGAGGTGTACTACGGTTTATTGGTTGTATTTAATGCGTAGGCATCTGCTAGTGATACTACGTTAGGAGCTAGTAGTCAGCTCGACCTAGAATGAAGTAGAAGCCTATAGAGTTAGGGAACATCGTACACGGCCCTATGAGTGGTATTAAGGAATATAACCCGTCATCCATGCAATTGTATCAAGCTAATCAATCGGTAAAAGATATATAGGGAATAATGAAATCTAAGCAAACACATTTTCTCTTATTATTGTTTACACCACAAATTAGTTTAAGTTTTATTTTATTTTATTTTATTTTGATTGCATCTTTAGTTAATTGGTTTAGTTGGCTAGCAACTAATTCCGCCCACTCCTTCAAAACTGAGATTTTTTTTTGCTTTTATAAAAATACAAAAAGAATCATCCATCAGCTCTAGACCTAGTTTAGTAGACTTTTTAATCCTAGCGAACACTATTCCTGAGTTGAACGATCAATCTCCCGGTACTTGTCATTATACTATACTACAACGAACAGGTACACTGCCTGGTGGGGATTGCAAGCTTCTCAAGATCCCTTGAGAGGTAAAACCTTTTGCGAGGGTGCAATTCCACGCATCAAGTTTTTGGCGCCGCAGCCCGGGGAATAGTTATTGTCTATGTTAGAATTTCTTTCTATTAGGTCTACTTGCTAGATTCCTTTCTAGTAAGATTTTTATTTTATTTTTATAGATTTCTTTAGTCTATCTTATTTCTTTGTTTCTTTGTTCATAACCTTTGCCATCCACCATCATGGAAGGTGATAATTTCTTTGATCCCATCAACCCACCACAACAAAACCCACCACTACCAAACCAACCTTCTAGACCCCGAACCTTAGGAGAGTACTCTCGTCCTAGCCACCAAGGCTATCGAAACACCATTGAGCCTACTCAAGGAGCCAAGGTGTCTCCCTTACGATCCGACATCATTCGGTTGGTGCAAAGCGGATGTGCATTCCATGGACTTCGTTCCGAAGATCCTAATCAACATCTCAAGGATTTCCTTAAAATCGTTGACTCCATAGACCTTGATGTTCTAACTCGAGAGATGACCCGATTGCGTCTATTCCAATTCTCTCTACGTGACCAAGCTAGTCAATGGCTTGAGTGTTTACCCGCGTGATCCATCACCTCTTGGGATGATCTCACCACTCGTTTCCTAGCTTAGTTTTTCCCACCGGGGAGAACTACTAAACTTAGAAATGATATCTTGATGTTCCAACAACGTCAAGGTGAAAATCTCTATGAAGCATGGACTCATTTCAAGGACTAAGGTGAAAATCTCTATGAAGCATGGACTCATTTCAAGGACTTACTCCAAAAAGTCCCTCCTCATGGCGTAGATCCTCGGCTCAAAATTCAAATCTTTTACGATAAGGTTAATTATCAAACGAGAAGGGCCATAGATTACGCTGCTAATGGTAGACTAAACAGACTTAGCATTGATAAGTGCTGGTAGGTTTTTGATGGTTTAGCACAATACGAAGAAGAAGGATGGGAGGATCCGATGTTCTTGGAAGAAGGGAGTCTAAATTACGTAAACGCAACCCAAGAACAGTTATTGTAGAACATCGAGAAGCAGGTAAAGGAATTAATGAAAGCTGAAATGCCTGCAGCTGAAGCCGAAGTAAGTCCTGATAGACATGTGAGTGCAATTAGCAAATATACTTTTCTTGAACGTTCATGACAAGAGAAGTTCGAAGGGATAATGATACCTTTCATGAATAATCAGGAGAAACAGATTCAGCAGTTAGAAACTCACATGGAAAGCACTAGAAATGCTTTTATGGACTTGGCTGATAAGTTTATATCAAGAATTAAGGAGAAGATTAGGGAAAAATCCACACCGAAGAAAATCGAAAAAATCTTTGAACTCCCAACCCCTTTGGTGTGTGATGGAGGGGATAATGGAAAAACTTCCCCAAGGGATTCACCTTCAATTACCCCTTACTTCCATGAGCTTCCTCAAGAAGAAAAGAACTTGCAATTCCACAACATCTTCGTTGGAAGTTTGCAAGTCACGCTCCCTAATTTGCATGAAGCTAAGAAACGTTCCTTTGGTTTTAAACCTGGTGTGAAAAGGGTGCACCTCAAAACACTTCAGCTTCAGAAACCTCTACGGAACAACTCCTTCCCTTACCCACTATTTACCAATATGAAGATTGTGACCTGAACGGGATTGTGACCAGCCCTATTCATAACCACACCTCACTTCGTGACAGTAACAAAACATTTGACCCTGGTGGACTCCACTAACGGGAATGGCTATTCATAGTTTACAACCTTGATTAGCTATTAACAAAAGTGTAAGGACTCAACTTGAAATTGTCACAAAGTATTCATAATTCGGGCATCTGACAGCGTCAGAATTTATTCATGGCGCCGTCACCTCGCGTTCTCAGCAATATTAACCTCCTATCCATCACTTTCACTACATAACCCATAAACCATATCCAATTGATACTTCCCCACCGAGCTTTCAAGATCAATTCCAACATCTTCCGTAGCCGATCTCCACATGGTAAGTAACTTTTCTTCATCCTTATTCGTTCAATTATCCTTAGGACCCACCAATTTTGAAAAACCTCATTATCCGAAACCCTAAAATTGATTCATTCCTAGAACTCGTAATACCCTTCTATAGGTATTGTGTAACCATAATTAAGGCATTGGAAAGTAGTGATTGATAGGGTTCATGAGTCAATTGCCAAAAAAAAAATTCACACCACGAATTTTTGATCCCCCACCCATGTTTTCTGTCAAAAGGGGTGTTTGGCTCATGGATTTAGAGTTTGAAAATTGATTTTTCCCTCGTAATTACATGTCCCAACATCTGCTGAGTCTGACGGCGTCAGTCTTTATGGTCTGACGGCGTCAGAAGGGTCTGACAGCTTGACTTCATTGGACTCTTATTCTAATCACTTCCGTTCCATACCATTTTGTTCTAGGAAAATGAGCAAGCGTACCCGACAACGCCGAGGGAGTTCTTCAAGATCTCAACGCGAGAACTTTGGTGACACAGTTCATAGTTGGGGTGTGTTTGAGGATAATGCCTCTACGACCAAATATGCAAAATTGCTCTACCACCAAATTGACAAGGGGCAGTGATTGATTAGGACTTCTTGAGGGCCCAGGGCCTCGAGAATGCTTTTCTTCAGAGGTTCCAAACTGATGCATTTACCGGTCCTCACTGGGAAAGATTGTTTAGGGTACGGGAACTGGTTTATAGTGAGTTGGTGCGAGAATTCTTTGCTACTTTTCATTTTGATTTGGCTGAGGCTAGAACTGATATGGGTGGTACTACCATTTACTTTAGGCTGGGGGTGAGCTTAGAACTTGCTCGGTTACAGACTTTGGTTAGAGGTTGGGTTTGTATAGTCAGCATGAGGCAACTCAGGGTGGGTTTATGGAGAGATTGTTGGGTGGTGAGACGATGAGGAATGATTTGAGGTGTGCTACGTTTTGGCCGAGTACAGGGAATGGGGTATATACCTCGACTACTGGGGCGGCCTCCATTAGGGATCCTAGGGTTAGGTTAGCCCACAGATGCATCCTATAGTTTAGCGGGACGCCATAGCTCCACTCACTACGTCATTGCTTCTGACCTCTTCTACCTGTACACCATTTTTTCACAGGATGTGTATTGTAACATCCCATTCTGGGTGGCAGGTTATCTAAAGACTAGTGTAGGGGAGAGGGATGGTGATAAAATCTATGGGGGGATGCTTGTGACTCGTCTGGCTCGTTCTTATGGGATCCTTGTGCCAGAGATCATGGGATACTTGAGTGATTGTGGTGCATGCAAGGTGGTGAAGGCCAAGTCCCTCAAGCAAATGAGCATTGTGATGGAGTTGGGGGATGGGTCTTATGCTTGGTATGTTGTAGGGGGAGCGGCTGCTGCTGGTGATGATGATGAGGACGATGATGAGGGTGCACCCCAGCAACCGCAGTATGAGGGTTATGAGGTTGGTTCTGCTGACTATTACCGGCACATGAGTCGGGGGGATTGGCAGGTCCATCAGGGGGCTTGGATGGGTCAGGTGGATGCATGGAGAACCACCACTGACCAGAGGTTTGATTGGATGTATGATCACACGATCCGTCAGATGCAGCATCTATCGACCCGTGATCACATCGAGCCTCATTTGCAGATTGACCCAATCCCCGGTCGTGAGCAGGATTATCCACCCTATGGGTACACTGGGCATCTCCCTCATGGTTATGATTACCGCTTTGGTCCTCCTCCCAGTGATATTTTTATGGTTGTGTCATGATTTCGGAACAATTTATCTTTGGTTGTATGATTTGAACAATTTGGTTTGTAATAGTGTAGGATTTGGCCTCTGTTGGCCATTAGATATTTACTACTATTTCCTTCTATGCATTTAGGATTCTCATTATTGTGGTTGTTTTATTAGTTTTATTTGTTTTGTTTGTTTGATTTTATTTGTTTCCGTATCGTGTTTTATTTTTATTATTTGTGGATCATGTTTCAAAGTAAATTATGAAAATGCTTTATTTTGTTTTTAACTTCGTCTTAATTGCATATAAAGGTATTTTGCAAAAGCTAAGTGTAAGGGAGACCCAAATTTGTTTATAAGAACGAAATTGAGCATGAGCCACAACAATATTAAATGAACATGTGTATTAGTAATTGTTTGAGTCAAATGCTTGTATCGAGTCATAATGATGTTTTGCAGGATTTTCCAAGAAGTAAGGCACAAGTTTTAACAGAAATTTTCTGGAAACTTAACATGAGATTTTTGCAGGAACATTATGACGGCGTCAGGTACAAAAATTCTGAAAAATTTTGTGAGTTTTGTTTATACCGTAGTCTTAAAGTTTTTGTTGATTCTTTAGTTTTATAAACTCCAGAAATCTGCAAACATTCATTCCACAAGCATTATATCTTAACTCGCTTTCTAGGATTTTTAGTATATATAGATTGCCTCCGATTTTACGCGAGGTTTGCCTTGATTGTATTCTCAGTTTTAACAGGTTACATTGGACAAGAGGATGATTTATATATCTGGAGGGAAGCTTTCAAAGTTCATTTTCTTGGAAGAAGATCTAACCTTGTTGACACACTATCTACACCGAACGAATCAGGGGAGTATTTGTTTTCATTCTTTTACCATATTTTCTTTTACATCTTTTTATTGAACATTGGGGACAATGTTCAGCTTAAGTGAAAGGGGAGGGTAAATAATGATACCTTAGAGAATGCAATTGTACTTGAGTTTGTTTGTTTAATAGTAGGTGTGTAATAAAACTAAGAGAAATACTTGTTAGGGCAATTTTAGCGCCAAATTTAAATTTTTATAACATTTAGGAGTGAAGATTTAGCCTTAATGAGCGTCTCATGGATAGGATTTGTATAACTAGCACAAAAACCGTACCACTCAGAAAAATTTTCCACCCAAATATGTGAGGTTCGCCTTTAGATTTGTTAGGAAATGCATTCATTATTAGTGCTTATTAGTGTACCGGTAGTACTTAGATTCTAGAACTTGCGTTAGTGATGCATCCCGAAACCGCTAGTGAGACTATATTCGTGTAGTAGGATTTACTACATGATAAGAGGCATTAGGATCACCCTTGTGTTAAACCCGTATCATAATTACTTGACCATTTAAGTCAATTAATTTGACTAACAAAGTCAATTAATTTTTTCCACACCTTTCCGTTGTACTCATTTTTAGCATACGATACCCCTAGTACACCCCTCCGAGCCTATCTTTTTCGTTTCTAACTTTAAGCATTTTTACTTAAAGATAGAATTTGTTACAATCCAACCAAAATATGCAACCAAATCGCCTTAGCCTTCCTTGTATGCACTCATCTTTAGTGCATTATCGTTATTTGTTTAAACCCTTAGTTAATTGTTTAATTGATTACATGGTTGCTAAGTCGAGTCATATCTTGTACATATTGTTTTGGGACGATTGGGACTCATGGGTAAAGTACTTGTGTTATGGAGTAATGGGGAAGAAAATCATATAATACCACCATATGTGCGTTAATCTTAAAAAGTACTCCAAGTGTTTTAATTATCTTAATTCGAGTCATTAGAATAGTTGATTGTAAAATATGTAAAAGTTAAAGTGTAACGGGGACGTAAATCCCCTATGATGTATTATTTTGGATGGTAGGGTAAAAGTGTATGCAAAAAAAAATAAAAAAAAAAAGGGAAAAGAGAGAAAAACATACGGACTACCATCCCGTTTCATTTTATGTTTGTTTTATGTTTTGTTAGTTTTTTATTAGCTTAAGTCAAGTCGAGTCTTTGGCTTAGCAACACCGTATTATACATGTAATTAACCAAGATGATTAACTCGCCACCAGTAAAAATTGCCCTTATCTAACAAAACCGTGTTTATCAAATCCCTACACATCATGTTATAACCCTTTAAAAGACCTCTTTGATAGTTTATCCTAAGTGCTTTGATACGTGGGAATTGCACCAGGCTTTACCTCTCGAAGGATCTCGAGAAGCTTACAACCCCCACCAGGCAGTGTACCTGATCATTGTAGTATAGTATAGTGACAAGTACCGGGGGATTGATCATTCAACTCAGGAATAGTGTCGTTAGGATTGAAAATTAATCTAACTATATCTAAAGGTGAAGGATGATTCTTTTTGTGTTTTTATATTTTATGAAAAGCAAGTAAAATTCTCGGGTATTGGAAGAAGGGGCGGAATTAGTTGGTAATCAACTAACCCAAAAGCTACTAATTAAACTAATAAACAAGAAAAGTAAACTAAGGTTCTACAAGATAAGTGAAGCATGTCTACCTATGATATGTTACTACTTGCTAGCTATCCAATTCTACCTATTGAATTGTCACACCTTGTTTTAATTGACGGGTTGTATTCCTTACATTCATGGGGTGGCGTACTGTCACAACTCACCATTTCAGGTCATTTCTCGAACTTTGGAAAAAAAACACTATTCATCAAAACACTATTCATCAGTTTACTACTCATCATTTTTTATGTCGGTTTGACATTCCGAGAAGCATTCAGAAAATTTACTATTCACTAAACACTATTCATTCCCGGAAAAGATTTCATCATTCACGTGCATTACACATTTCATCGTAAATTTAGTTTACGGGTATTCAAATTCACGTAACCGGATTGGTTTAGGTGCGAATTCATTTCATTAGTGTTAAGGGACACTGCATACGGACTAGAGACAGTCTGCATATCATCAGTAGGTCATTTACATGTTATACCACTCTCAGGATTTTCAAATTTATATATTTGATACATTTAACGTTTTACGTATAAGTATTTATAATAAACGTTAACACCCGGTTTATATACGACGAATATATTTAAATATTCCCACAATGGTCCTGACATATTTTTATATCCATTTTAACATCATAAAAGTTATAACATTCATTTACCCAGTATTTTGGAAATTTATTTTATTTATAATGTAAGCTTATGAATATTACGACGGTTTTCGTGAAAAATAAACAATAATCACCCGAACACTCAGTACTTGTACCCAACATATTTTTAACATTTTTATGACTTTATTAAGTCCCGAATAACTTCGTTAACATTTATTTCTAGCAAATCCGGTACCCGATTATAACTAATACTTACACTAAACTACAATTATTATTACACTACATTTCCTAAGTGATCAAAACCGACTTTGCTACTCTTTTTAACATTGAAAACCGGCCTTTTGAGCACATCCCTAGACACCATATACATGCTTTTCAACCTTATGACTTATGTATACATATTATACAATAAACCTCCAAAGTAAAACCATAACCATTTCCTAGAATCATAATCTAACTTTTCATAAGCCAAAAAGTTTTCATCTCCTTCCTTCTCCACTCCAAACCCACGACTTTTTCCAAGATCCATGATCAATCCATGATTTTCCAAAATACAAAGCATCAAAGTTGTTCATTTTGTTGTCCTAATCAAGAATCATAACACAAAAACACAAGTAATCCAAGATTTCTCATCCTTTAATCACCTATTATTTCAAAGTGAGTTATCAAATTTATTTTCATGTTTTCATCTAATTAACACTTGTATCTCATGGTATTCATGCTTAATTTCATGCACAAGCTAGCTATACCACTTTATTTTTGAAGACTTTTTGATCATACAAACCCTAGAATTTGTTTTAGGTACTCCTTTGTTAAATTAACTTGTTTAGTAGTGATTAGGAACCCATGGCACCCTAAGAAGGTGTATGGTAGGATTAGTATAGCTTTGTGATGGTTACAAGAGATTTTGGTGATGTTAGAAACTAGTTTTGAACCTTGAAAATGAATTTGTAACAAGTATATATGCATACTGTCCCAAATTGCCCAACCCAGAAAAATAGGAAATACAAAGTAAACTTTGGCAAAATTTTTAGAAAATACTTTCAAAAACGAATCCGTAGGCGAAAGAACGGATTAAAAAGAGTTTATAACGAAGAAGTTATGATTTTTGCAAGTTTATTGACGAAAAGTATATTTTCTGAAAATTGTTGCTGTTGGACGTTTTTCGTCGGACAAAAAGAGGCTTTAGACGTAACCCGGAGGAGCTAAGCTTTCCAAAATATATTACTACATACTAAGACGTAACCGTGGATATAAAAAACAAGTAAAATGGACTTATAACGACAAAGATATTCACGTTTCAATATCGACAAAAACTCACTATAATTGGCAGCTTTTAATAGAAATAATAATAATACTACTTCTACGTACTAAATTCTAGATTTTCTAGAAATACTACTAAATTGCCGAAATTTATAACTAACGAAGTACTTATGCTTATGAGCTTATTTTTACGACCATTAGATGTTACTTCAAGGTTTTCAAGACGAAGTATATAACACTAACTTTATATACATATATATTACGACAAGTTTACACAAGTCTAGTTAAGACTTATTATTTTTCTCAAGTATGGAATGTATTTTCATAAGACTATAACTAGTATATTTTCAAGTTATGAGTGGTATAGTTAACATGTGCATGCATATTCTCTACATCATTTCATGATCTACATTAGATCATATTCATTCATCATAGGTTGCGGTTGATTCAGTCCTTGTTGTCCTTATCATTCCATTGCATTGCACTAACACTTCGAGGTGAGTCATAGCCCCTACTCTTTTTATACTTGTTTTAACTACTTGGGGGAGATACATGCTAAACTACTTGCTTACTTGTACATATACTCTAAAACATCTATACTTGATTACATTGGTTTTTGACAACACTTATACTTGATTGCATTATACATGACTTCATACATACATGATTGAGTTATACTAAACTGCGTCATACTAACTTGTGATACTTCCAGTGGCCCCAAATTAAGTTGTTGGGTGACCATTGAGACTGCCAGTGGCTCTAAATTAAGTTGTTGGATGACCATTGAGACTATCTAGTGGTTCCAAATTAAGTTGTTGGATGTCCATTAGCTTTGATACATCATACACGTGAGGTCTTCGGAGAAGAAGTGTAGACTCATGACTAATTGCTTAACTGTTTTAAAACAAACTCTATGAACTCACCAACCTTTGTGTTGACACTTTTAAGCATGTTTATCTCAGGTTAGAAGGGCGATAGCAAGTATGTGGAGCTGAGAGTCTTAGGGCATGCTTTTGGAGACTTTCGCTTTTATCGTTTACCATTCGATACACTTTAAAAACTTATGTATTATTCTACTTTGGGATCTTTGTTTTGTAAACTATGACTTTTATCTATTCGAATGGTAACTTTTCAAAACGTCTCATTTAGAGGTCGTTTTCTATATCTTGTACTTTGTACCCTGAAGTAGCATCCCAATGACACAGTCTTCCGCTGCGGTATTTTGGGGGTATTACAGATTGGTACCAGAGCCTTGGTTATAGAGAACTAGGTTGTTTTTAGAGCCTAGACTATAACTACATACATTTAGACTCTCCTCCCTATCGCCTTGCACTTTACATACACATACGCTTGCTGGTAATTATTTATTTTTTTAGACCTACGCTATTAGATATTTTGTGATACCGATGGGGAAGTCCCAAAATCTAGACAAGTCATCAGAAATATGGAGCTCGGTAATAACTGATTATTTAACTTAATCTTGTGACAGTTCTTGTTTGATGAGACATGAGACTGAGTTAAATAAAGGTTATTACTTAGCTGTAGAGATTTGATGATTTGCCCGAGGATGGGGGTTCTCTTGAGGTTACTCTTGAGAAACCGTTAGAAACTAGACTACCCAGTGACTTTAGCACTTAAGGGAGAATCCTTTGTTCCTTCGTACTGAGCGTGACATTCCCTAGATTCCCATTTAAGCAACGTCTACCACTGAGATATTTGTGCCTGGTGATATGTACACCTGTGAAAGGAAACATTTATAATTGTGGTGGCCAACATAATTATAAGTGCTTCACGACCCACGTGGACATATGACTATGCTTATGTAGATCGGTGTTGGCACAACTTAGGAAACAACTTGTGGCGTGGTATTATGTATGAGGATGTTAAGTATTGACTTTGGACAATCAACGGTTTTCCCTCATCTCTGACGTTCACTAAATGTCCTTCCTCTCAGGAAATCATGGCACCAAAGAGAGTGACTCGTAGCTCTGGTTAAGGAGGCGCAACACCAAGGGGTGGAAGAACTGGTGGACGTGGAGGTAGAGGAGCTGCTCATGACACTAGTAACCCAAGTAACGATGGTGAAAGAACTGGTGGACGTGGAGGTAGAGGAGGTGGTCGCGGCGTTGAAAACAATGATAACAACGACGGTGGAAATACTGATTTTGAAACCATCATTGCTCGACAACTTCAAAACTTTCTCCCCACTATTGTCACTCAAGTTGGCGATCATATGAATAACTTGGCAAACCACGAAAGCGGAATTAACAACACCAATGGTATAGGCCAGAATGGTAATGGCAACAACAACATTAGGACTGGATGTACGTATAAGGAATTTACGTCATGCAAGCCAATTGATTTCAATGGTGTAGGAGGCGCGTTGGTGTATACTCGATGGGTTGAAAAGATGGAGTCGATGATCGACATTAGTAACTGTGCATCACATCAAATGGTGAAGTATTCTGTGTGCTTGCTATCAGGAAAGGCATTGACATGGTGAAATACGCAGATTCAAGCTAGGGGTAGAGCGGCAGCTGTAGGTATGACATGGGACGATTTTAAGGCATTACTGAAGGAGGAATACTGCCCGGACAACGAGATGCAAAAGCTGGAGGATGAACTCTATCATCACTCTATGATAGGGGCTGGTCATGCAGCCTACACAGATCGATTCCATGAATTAGCCAGACTAGTTCCACACCTAGTTACCCCTGAGTCCAAGAGGATCGAGAGGTACATATATGGCCTTGTCCCAGAAATTCGTGGGACTGTAAAAACAACTGAGCCTTCTACAATTCAGAGTGCAATATTGAGAGCAGGGACTCTGACAGATGAGATGGTTAGAAATGGAAGCTTGAGGAACAGTGATAAAAGGAAGGGAACAAACGAGTCGAACAAGCAAATGGGCACAATAGCTGACAACAAAAGGACAAGGACCTTTGCGGCGACTAGTTCTGGTCAGAGAGAGTATTTAGGCCCGCATCCTAAATGTACGAAGTGTAATTTTCATCACCAAAAGACTGTGCCCTGCCGTATGTGTGCAAATTGCAGACAGTCTGGTCATTATGCAAACCAGTGTAGAGAACCAGTAAATGTGGGCAATATGACGAACAACCAAAGGACATGCTACATGCTACGAGTGTAACAGCCCGGATCACTTTCGGAACAACTGTCCTAAGTTGAAAAGGAATCTTAACCAAGGAGGCAATCATCCAAACTTAGCAGCAGCAATTGAAAGGCCACGAGATGAGGCCAATGAGATTCCACCCGCACTTGGCAGAGCTTACTTCCTAGGAAATCCTATCACCCAACATGTCCGCGGTAGCATAACGGGTACATTCTTTTGAACAATTATCTTATTTTTGTAGCACTTAAGTCTTAGTATAGGACTTATATACAACATCGACTAATCTGAGACCTAGCATCATCAACTTTAGTT
The DNA here is from genome assembly GCA_030686995.1 of Artemisia argyi. Lineage (NCBI taxonomy): Eukaryota > Viridiplantae > Streptophyta > Magnoliopsida > Asterales > Asteraceae > Artemisia > Artemisia argyi. The sequence continues at coordinate 180,308 of JARVZY010001892.1, forward strand.
ATATTGATAGTAGTTGATTTGATTAGTGTAAGCAATTCCAAAAATCGAGCCAATCTTTCAATAGACCTTTTGCATTGTCGAATCAGACCACTAGGCACATATGTGGAACAAATGAGCTGAACTTCGGGACGAAGTTCCTTTTAGAGGGGAAGACTGTCACAACTCACCATTTCAGGTCATTTCCCGAACTTTGGAAAAAAAACACTATTTATCAAACACTATTCATCAAAACACTATTCATCAATTTACTATTCATCATTTTTTGTGTCAGTTTGACATTCCGAGAAGCATTCAGAAAATTTACTATTCACTAAACACTATTCATTTCCAGAAAAGATTTCATCATTCACGTGCATTACACATTTCATCGTAAATTTAGTTTACGGGTATTCAAATTCGCGTAACCGGATTGGTTTAGGTGCGAATTCATTTCATTAGTGTTAAGGACACTGCATACGGACTAGAGATAGTCTGCATATCATCAGTAGGTCATTTACATGTTATACCACTCTCAGGATTTTCAAATTTATATATTTGATACATTTAACGTTTTACGTATAAGTATTTATAATAAACGTTAACACCCGGTTTATATACGACGAATATATCTAAATATTCCCACAATGGTCCCGACATATTTTTATATCCATTTTAACATCATAAAAGTTATAACATTCATTTACCCAGTATTTTGGAAATTTATTTTATTTATAACGTAAGCTTATGAATATTACGACGGTTTTCGTGAAAACTAAACAATAATCACCTGAACACTCAGTACTTGTACCCAACATATTTTTAACATTTTTATGACTTTATTAAGTCCCGAATAACTTCGTTAACATTTATTTCTAGCAAACCCGGTACCCGATTATAACTAATACTTACACTAAACTACAATTATTATTACACTACATTTCCTAAGTGATCAAAACCGACTTTGCTACTTTTTTTAACATTGAAAACCGGCCTTGAGCACATCCCTAGACACCATGTACATGCTTTTCAACCTTATGACTTATGTATACATATTATACAATAAACCTCCAACCGATCTAGATACTAGATAGAAGGGTCGTTCACTCCCTATTCTTTGAGAGGTTGCTTGCGACGGTAGCATTAGCTAGGCAATCAAGGCAGGTCGAACAGAGTCAGTCCTAGGGCGAAGATCATCGGATGGAAAAATGGATTGAGCTGGCTAATCACTTGATGACCCGGTGGAGAATGGGAACAGAGAGGCGCTCCCATAAACGATCGCCAGTTGGCTTGGTCCGACCAAGAAAGGCATGGGACTCTTTGGGCATTGCTTGGGTCGAGTGAAGTAAAGACTGGCTACCTCTAATATAAAGATCCCTCACTGCACACTTTAGATATAATGAAAAGCCATAACCATTTCCTAGAATCATAATCTAACTTTTCATATGCCAAAAAGTTTTCATCTCCTTCCTTCTCCACTCCAAACCCACGACTTTTTCCAAGATCCATGATCAATCCATGATTTTCCAAAATACAAAGCATCAAAGTTGTTCATTTTGTTGTCCTAATCAAGAATCATAACACAAAAACACAAGTAATACAAGATTTCTCATCCTTTAATCACCTATTATTTCAAAATGAGTTATCAAATTTATTTTCATGTTTTCATCTAATTAACACTTGTATCTCATGGTATTCATGCTTAATTTCATGCACAAGCTAGCTATACCACTTTTTTTTGAAGACTTTTTGATCATACAAACCCTAGAATTTGTTTTAGGTACTCCTTTGTTAAATTAACTTGTTTAGTAGTGATTAGGAACCCATGGCACCCTAAGAAGGTGTATGGTAGGATTAGTATAGCTTTGTGGTGGTTACAAGAGATTTTGGTGATGTTAGAAACTAGTTTTGAACCTTGAAAATGAATTTGTAACAAGTATATATGCATACTGTCCCAAATTGCCCAACCCAGAAAAATAGGAAATACAAAGTAAACTTTGGCAAAATTTTTAGAAAATACTTTCAAAAACGAATCCGTAGGCGAAAGAACGGGATTAAAAAGAGTTTATAACGAAGAAGTTATGATTTTTGCAAGTTTATTGACGAAAAGTATATTTTCTGAAAATTGTTGCTGTTGGACGTTTTTCGTCGGACAAAAAGAGGCTTTAGACGTAACCCGGAGGAGCTAAGCTTTCCAAAATATATTACTACATACTAAGACGTAACCGTGGATATAAAGAACAAGTAAAACGGACTTATAACGACAAAGATATTCACGTTTCAATATCGACAAAAACTCACTATAATTGGCAGCTTTTAATAGAAATAATAATAATACTACTTCTACGTACTAAATTCTAGATTTTCTAGAAATACTACTAAATTGCCGAAATTTATAACTAACGAAGTACTTATGCTTATGAGCTTATTTTTACGGCCATTAGATGTTACTTCAAGGTTTTCAAGACGAAGTATATAACACTAACTTTCTATACATATATATTACGACAAGTTTACACAAGTCTAGTTAAGACTTATTATTTTTCTCAAGTATGGAATGTATTTTCATAAGACTATAACTAGTATATTTTCAAGTTATGAGTGGTATAGTTAACATGTGCATGCATATTCTCTACATCATTTCATGATCTAAATTAGATCATATTCATTCATCATAGGTTGCGGTTGATTCAGTCCTTGTTGTCCTTATCATTCCA
>JARVZY010001893.1:0-205000 GCA_030686995.1 Artemisia argyi
ATTGGTCAACCAAATCGATTTCATTGATGTTGCATATGAGGAGTATGCTCAAGAAATCCTTGGATTCGCTGATGATTCTACAAGTGGCAATCCCACTCCATCTTCTCATCCCATAATTGCTAATTCTTCTCCTTCCCTTACTCCGTTTGAGGGAAGTGACTTCATCCTTGAGGAAATAGAGGCCTTTCTTAAAAGTGATTCGGTTCCCAATGGAATTGATCACCAAGAGATTGACCCGGAGGGGGATATCTTTCTCCTTGAGAAATTGTTAAACAAAGATCCCTCTCCTCTTCCTGTTCTACCTCAATAACTTCATAACGCGGAAATCAAATATGTTGAAAAAACTGATGAATTTCCCGAGGTCAAACTTAAGGACCTACCTCCTCATCTGGAATACGCATTTTTGGAGGGTAATGATAAATTACCAGTCATTATTGCAAAAGATTTAAAGGATGAGGAGAAAACTTCTCTCATTAAGGTCTTAAAGTCTCACAAGCAAGCAATTGCTTAGAAGCTCTCTGATATAAAGGATATTAACCCAGATTTTTGTACACACAAAATCTTAATGGAGGATGACTTTAAGCCTGCAGTGCAACATCAAAGATGGGTTAATCCGAAAATCCATGAAGTTATCAAGCAAGAAGTTCTCAAACTTCTCGACGCTGGATTGATTTACCCGATATCTGATAGTCCTTGGGTTAGTCCCATACATTGTGTTCCAAAGAAGGGTGGCATAACTGTTGTCACAAATGAGGATAACGGGTTGATTCCAACTCGGTTGGTTACTTGGTGGCGTGTATGCATCGATTATAGAAATCTAAACGAAGCCACCCGCAAAGACCATTTTCCTCTACCCTTTATGGACCAAAGGCTCGAGAGATTGGCGGGGAATGAGTACTATTGCTTCCTCGACGGCTTCTCGGGTTATTTCCAGATTCCCATTTGATCCACAGGATCAAGAGAAAACTACCTTCACATGCCCTTATGGGACATTTGCCTACCGTCGCATGCCATTTGGCTTATGCAACGCTCCTGGCACTTTCCAAAGGTGCATGATGGCTATTTTCCACGACATGATCGGGAAAACCATGGAGGTATTCATGGATGACTTCTCAGTCATTAGGAATTCTTTCAACTCATGCCTCTCCCATTTAGAAAAGATGCTTCAACGTTGTAAAGACACAAATCTTTGTCTAAATTGGGAGAAGAGTCATTTTATGGTCAAGGAGGGCATTGTCCTCGGCCATAAAATTTTAAAAAGTGGGATTGAGGTCGATAAAACTAAAATTGATGTTATTGCTAAGCTGCCTCATCCCACCACTGTTAAAGGCATAAGGAGTTTTTTGGGCCATGCCAGGTTTTATCGGAGATTCATTTAGGATTTCTCCAAAATAGCCCGGCTCATGACTCACCTTCTTGAAAAGGAAGCTCCTTTCATCTTTTCCCCCGAGTGCGTTGAAGCTTTTTCTAATTTAAAGAAAAGGCTTATCGAGGCACCAATTCTTATTGCCCCCGACTGGGACTTACCCTTCAAACTTATGTGCGATGCTAGCGACTTCACTATTGGTACAGTTCTGGGGCAATGCAAAACCAAACATTTTAAGACAATACACTACGCTAGTAAGACCATGACAGAAGCTCAAAGGCACTATACCACCACAGAAAAAGAATTATTAGCTGTAGTATATGCCTTTGAGAAATTTAGGCCTTACTTGATCCTGAACAAATGCGTGGTGTATACGGACCACTCGGCTTTGAAATACCTGTTTGCTAAACAGGACGCAAAGCCAAGACTGCTCCGTTGGGTCCTGCTCCTATAGGAATTCGATATAATAATACGAGATAAAAAGGGAGCAGAAAACCTTGCAGTTGATCACTTATCCTGGCTAGAGAATCCTCATCAGGATATTCTCGAGAGAAAGGAAATTAATGAAACCTTTCCTCTGGAGACACTCAATTTAATCTCTACCCGAGATGATACCACTACCCCATGGTTTTCCGATTTTGCAAATTACCATGCGGGTAATTTCATTGTGAAAGGGATGTCATCCCAACAAAAGAGAAAAGTCTTTAAAGATGTTAAACATTACTTCTTGGATAACCCCTACTTATTCAAAATCTGTGCGGATTAAGTCATTTGACAGTGTGTCCATGGCCAAGAAGCCAAGGAAATTCTTTAAGCATGTCATGATGGAGCCACGGGGGGACATCATAACCCAAACTACACCGCCAAAAAGGTGTTTGATTCAGGATTCTTCTGGCCCATGATGAGGTGAAAAGTGTACCGCTTTTAAGGGGTCATTTAAGCCCGAATTCGAGATTATTTGATCAATTATTGCCCTAAATTGTTCCTTTTGTCATTTTAGGTACTTTTGAAGAGAAATCTGGAAAAGGAAGAATTTTGGACGTTTTTGGAGCATAAAAGAGAAGAAAACGGAAAAGTCTCAAATTTCCTTGTTGGGAACAGTACCTGACGACGTCAAGCTTCTACACGTGATGGCGTCAAGAGTAACCAAAGAGGTGGATGTGGAACTTATAACATGATGGCCTAGAAAGTTTTTAAGCTTATTGGCCTGATGGCGTCACCTAGGCCGTCAGCGTCCAAATACACGTGACGGCCCAGAGCTCATTCCTACATGACGGCATCAGAAGTGGATCTAGGCAATACGAATTTCATCATGGCGGTGAGTTGACGGCGTTAGAGGCTAATACATGACGCCGTTAGGATGCAAAGTCTATATATGTTTTTCCAATTTTTCATTGTAAGGTGTGGAACTTTGTGTGGGATATTAGGGCATAAACCCTAAGACGAATTTTATAGCTTTTTCAAGGGTTTCAACCCCTTGATTCTTCCATGTCCAATTCAAGAAAAGTACTTATTCAAATCATGCTAGGCTAGATTTTTATTGTGTTTGCTTAGATGTAGTGAAACCTAGATATTGATTATGGGTTGATTGTTTGTTTATGATTGTTACGGATGATTGTATTTGATGTTAGGCTTAAGAAAACTGGCAGATTTCCATTGGTAACTTGCTTGAACGTGTTAAGAAACATGATCGGAGGTGTACTACGATTTTTGGTTGTATTTAATGCGTAAGAGAATTCTAATGATCCCATATTAGGAGCTTCTAACGTCTCAACATAGGAGTGGAGTAGGATCTTATAGAGTTAAGGAATATTGTACACGACCCTACGACTAGTATTAAGGAATATAACCCGTCATCCATGCAATTGTAACAAGCTAATCAACCTGTAAAAGATATCTACGGAGTAATGAAATCTAAGTAAACACAACTTTCCTCATTATTGTTTCCACCACATTAGTATATTAGTTTAATTTTCATTTCTTTTATTTTATTTTGATTGCATCTTTATATTAATTGGGTTAGTTGGCTAGCAACTAATTCCGCCCACTCCTTCAAAACCTGAGATTTTACTTGCTTTCCATAAAATATAAAAATACAAAAAGAATCATCCCTCACCTCTAGACCTAGTTTAGTAGGCTTTCTAATCCTAGCGACACTATTCCTGAGTTGAACGATCAATCCTCCGGTACTTGTCACTATACTATACTACAACGATCAGGTACACTGCCTGGTGGGGGTTGTAAGCTTCTCAAGACCCGTTGAGAGGTAAAACCTATTGCGAGGGCGCAATTCCCACGTATCAAGTTTTTGGCGCCGCAGCCCGGGGAATAGTTATTGTCTAGGTTAGGATTTCTTTTTATTAGGTCTACTTGCTAGATTCCTTTCTAGTAAGATTTTTTTTAGGTTTTCTTTAGTCTATCTCATTTCTTCGTTTCTTTGTTCGTAACCATTACCATCCGACATCATGGAAGGTGGTAACATCTTTGATCCCATCAACCCACCACAACAAAACCACCCACAAAACCCACCACTAGCAAACCAACCTCCTAGGCCCCGAACTTTAGGAGAGTATTCCCGTCCTAGCCACCAAGGCTATCGAAACACCATTGAGCTCACTCAAGGAGCCAATGTGTCCCCCTTGCGATCCGACACCATCCGGTTGGTGCAAAGCGGATGTGCATTCCATGGACTTCTTTCCGAAGATCCTAATCAACATCTCAAGGATTTCCTTAAAAATCGTAGATTTCATAGACCTTGATGTTGTAACAAGAGAGTCGACCCGATTACGTCTATTCCAATTCTCTTTACGTAATCAAGCTAGTCAATGGCTTGTACGTTTACCCGCGGGATCCATCACCTCTTGGGATGATCTCACCACTCGTTTCCTTGCTCAATTTTTCCCACCGGGGAGAACTACCAAGCTTAGAAATCATATCTTGATGTTCCAACAACGTCAAGGTGAAACTCTATATGAAGCATGGACTCGTTTCAAGGACTTACTCCAAAAAGTCCCTCATCATGGCATAGATCTTTGGCTCCAAGTCCAAATCTTCTATGACCATATCGATCTCTCCACAAGGCGAACCATTAACCAATCGGCCAGTGGCAAGCTACGTGATCTAAGTGCAGAAGAATCATGGGAACTCATAGAAGATCTTGCTCTCTTTGACAACGAAAGTTGGAATGATCCCCGTGATTTGAACAAAACGGTCAAGGCAATATCTTTGCCTTCAAACAATTCTAGCACTCCCGACCGTAGGATCATGGAACTTGAGGACCAAGTCAAGTTTCTCATGAAATCTTACGAAGCTCCTAAGCCTTCAAGCCAAGTGAACAAAATCACTTCTTCATGCGAATTATGTAGTGGTCCCCATGACACTCGTGATTGCGTAGAACTCCCCGAACAAGCTTTTGCGGATTACGTATCCTCGCGTACCGACGAAGCGGGAGACAAGTGGTACACTTTCAAACCCGAGCCAAACCCTTACGGTGATTCTTACAACCCTTCTTGGAAAAATCACCCGAACCTTAGGTGGAAACAAAACCAAAACATGCCCCAAAACAATTCTTCCAATCCACCTAATCATTACCAACCAAACGGTCCACCCTCTAACCGTACTTTAAACAATAATTCTTCCAATAACTATGGTAGTACCAATAATCTTGAAGGATTGATGTCCAAGTTTATGGCATCTCAAGAAGCTCGCATAGCTAAGTTTGAAACCGAATTCAATCAACAACAAACGGAGATGACCAATAAAATTGACAACTTGTTGAAAGCCTTAACAACCAAGTGCTAACTACACCTAGGAAGGACACTAGGGACACTAGTAGGGGAATACAAATTAAGGACCCCTCATCATCCAAACACGTCCACTTTGTCAATGTTGTTACCATTAAGCCAATAGATAAGAATATAGAAGAGAGTGACAAGGATGAAATTGAAATAGGAACCGGGACTAAGGATGAGATTAAGGAAGTTGAGGATATTAAGAAAGAAAAGTTAGGGGAAGTAGGAAATGTAGAAGAATACTTTGATAAGTTACCCACCAAGGAAGAACGGGAATATCATAAGGATCTATTCGATGATCCCGAGACACCATACGTCCTTGGTTCACCACTTATCAAAACGGGTGATCCCTCTAACATCAACATACCATGCAACATTGGACATATGCATGTGTGGAAAGCTTACATCGATCTTAGGTCTCCTATAAACATTATGACTAGGACCTATTATAATTAGGTAATGAAGAAGCAACTTGGATATAGGATGATGCCTAACACGAATTGGATTAGCAACTTTGTAGGAAGAGTAAAAGGATTACATGTCTTCGTAGGAAACTTCACTTGTATTACCGACTTTGTGATTGTAGAGGATATTCGTTCGGTAATAGATGGTTGCTTAAGTCAAGTAGTATTCGAAAGAACGTTTGTTGAAGCCTCTAAGATGAGTTATGACCCGTCCCTAGGGATAGTTAGATTCAAGTATGAGAACGATGAGATTGCTTACCAAATTCCCTATAAGATTGAACAATACCGTCTTCTATCAAACCTTGAAAAGGAACACAAGCAAGCGGTTTACTATAGGAATGATGAAGTTAGACGTAGAGTAGTAGATTATGTCATGAGCAGAATACTCAGTTTCTACAAGGAATGTTTGCAACTAGGTCCGTAATACAAAACTAAGATTGGAGATGACCTAGAGAATGAAACCAATGACGAGGTCACGTAATAGCCCATGACCTTGAGTCTAGCTACAAGACTCGTAAATAAAGAAAAGCGCTTCTTGGGAGGCAACCCATGTTTTGTGTGTTTTTATTTGTTTGATTTTTAGTTGTTTGATGTTATTTGTTTTCGTATGCATGTTTTATTTTTATTGTTGGTATATCATGTTTCAAACTAAATTGTGAAAATGCTTTATTTTGTTGTTTAACTTTGTCTTAACTTCATATAAAGGTATTTCAAAAGCTAAGTGTAAGGGGAAACCCCAAATTTGTTTATAAGAACAAAAATGATCATGATTCGCCACAATATTAAATGAACATGTATACTAGTAATTGTTAGAGTCAAATGCTTGTATCGAGTCATAATGATGTTTTGCAGGATTTTCCAGGAAGTAGGACATAAGTTTTTCCAGAAATTTTCCAGAAACTTAACATAAAGATTTCTGCAGGTCACTTCTGACGGCGTCAGGCTTTAACACCTGACGACGTCACGTGTAAAATTCTAGAAATTTTGCGAGTTTTATTTTTCTAACGGAGTCTAAAAAGTTTTTGTTGATTCTTTAGTTTTATAAACTCTAGGAAATCTGCATACATTCATTCCACAAGCATTATATCTTAAATTTATTTCTAGGATTTGTTAGTATATATATAGATTGCCGCTGATTTTACGCGAGGTTGCCTTGATTGTTTTCTGAGGTTTAACAGGTTATATATGACAAGAAGATGATTTATATTTTTGGAAGGGAAGCTTTGAACGTTCATTTTCTTGGAGGAAGATCTAACCTTGTTAACACACTATCCACGCCGAACGAATCAGGGGAGTATTTGTTTTCATTCTTTTACCTATTTCACTTTTACATTCTTTAATTGAACATTGGGGACAATGTTCATCCTAAGTGTAAGGGGAGGGTAAATGATGATACCTTATAGGATACTATTGCACTTGAGTTTGTTTGTTTGATGGTAGGTGTGTAATAAAACTAAGAGAAATACTTGTTAGTGTAGTTTTAGCGCCAAATTTACAATTTTTTACAACATTTAAGAGTGAAACTTTAGCCTTAACAAGCGTCTCATGGATAGGAGTTGTATAACTAGCACAAAACCGTACCATTCAGAAAAATTTTCCACCCAAATATGTGAGGTTCGCCTTTAGATTTGATAGGAAAAGCATTCATTATTAGTGCTTATGAGTGTACCGGTAGCATTTAGATTCTAGAACTTGCGTTAGTGATGCATCCCGAGACCGCTAGTGAGACTACATTCGTGTAGTAGGATTTACTACATGATAAGGGCATTAGGATCACCCTTGTGTTTAAACCCGTATCATAATTACTTGACCATTTAAGTCATATCACTTGACCAGTAAAGTCAATTAATTTTTCCCACACCTTTGCGTTGTACTCATTTTTAGTGCACGAAACCCCTAGTACACCCCTCCGAGCCTGTCATTTCGTTTCTAACTTTAAGAATTTTACTTAAAGGAAGAATTTGTTACAACCCACCCAAATGTGCAACCTAATCGCCTTAGCCTTCCGTGTATGCACTCATCTTTAGTGCATTATTGTTATTTGTTTAAACACTTAGTTAATTATCTAATTGATTACATGGTTGCTAAGTCGAGTCATATCTTGTACATATTGTTTTGGGACGATTGGGACTCATGGGTAAAGTACTAGTGTTATGGAGTAATGGGGAAGAACATCAAATTATTACCCCATATGTGCATTAATCTAAAAAAGTACTCCAAGTGTTTTGATTATCTTGATTCGAGTCATTAGAGTAGTTTATTATAAAGTATGTAAAAATTCAAGTGTAAGGGGAATGTACATTCCCTATGATGTATTGTTTTGGATGGTAGGGGAAGAGTGTATGAAAAAAAATCGAAAAAAATCAAGAAAAAGAAAAGAAAAAAATAGAAAAAAGAAAAGAGAAAAACATACGGACTACCATCCCGTTTCATTCTATGTTTATTTTAAGTTTTTGTTATTTTTGATTTATTAGCTTAAGTCGAGTCAAGTCTTGGCTTAACAACGCCATATTGTACATGTAATTAACCAAGATGATTAACTCGCCACCAGTAAATATTGCCTTTATCCACCAAAACCGTGTTTTCCATATCCCTACACCTAACGTTATAACCCTTTAAAAAGACCTCTTTGATAGTTTATCCTAGGTGCTTATGCCAAGTGGTGGAGGTTTGATCATATGGTAATCTATTTGCTATGACAAGTAGTGAGAGATGTTTTCCATTTCCATATTGTGATATATACTTTATTACACCCGAGAGATGTGAGCATCTAAACACTATTTGTGGTGGTAGTGTATGACATCCGTGCTTGTTTTTGGTTTTAAGTGGAACGATTATTTGTTGTAATTACTTTCATCTTAGTGTTAAATGACCCCTAACTTATATTTTGATTAGAATAATAGCGCATTTGCTTGAGGACAAGCAAATCTCAAGTGTAAGGGTATTTGATGAGGCGAAAAGTGTACCGCTTTTAAGGGGTCATTCTAGCCCGAATTCGAGATTATTTGATCAATTATTGCCCTAAATCGTCCCTTTTGTCATTTTAGGTACTTTTTAAGAGAAATCTGGAAAAGGAAGCATTTTGAACATTTTTGGAGCATAAAATTGAAGAAAACGGCAAAGTCTCAAATTTGCTTGCTGGGAACAGTACCTGACGACGTCAAGCTTCTACACGTGACGGCGTCAAGAGTGACAAAAGTGGTGGATGTGGAACTTATAACGTGACGGCCCAGAAAGTTTTTAAGCTTATTGGCCTGACGGCATCACCTAGGCCGTCAGGGTCCAAATACACGTGACGGCCCAGAGCTTCCTATATGACGGCGTTAGAAGTGGATCTAGGAAATCTAGGCAATACGAATTTCATCATGGCGGCGAGTTGACGGCGTCAGAGGCTAATACATGACGCCATCAGGATGCAAAGTCTATATATATTTTTCCAATTTCTCATTGTAAGGTGTGGAACTTTGTGTGGGATATTAGGGCATAAACCCTAAGACGAATTTTACAGCTTTTTCAAGGGTTTCAACCCCTTGATTCTTCCATGTCCAATTCAAGATAAGTAGTTATTCAAATCATTCAATATGTCTATGTGTTGTGTGATTATATCTTACACTTGTCTTCTCTTTAACATGCTAGGCTAGATTTTTATTGTGTTTGCTTAGATGTAGTGAAACCTAGATATTGATTATGGGTTGTTTGTTTGTTTATGATTGTTACGGATGATTGTATTCGATGTTAGGCTTAAGAAAACTGGCAGACTTCCATTGGTAACTTGCTTGAACATCTTACGAAACATGATCGGAGGTGTACTAAGATTTTTGGTTGTATTTAATGCGTAAGAGAATTCTAAGGATCCCATGTTAGGAGCTTCTAAGGATCCCATGTTAGGAGCTTCTAACGGCTCGACATAGGAGTGAAGTAGGATCTTATAGAGTTAGGGAATATTGTACACGGCCCTACGACTAGTATTAAGAAAAATAACCCGTGCTTATTTCTCTATAATATTGTTAGTAGTTTGCTTATTTTTGTTCTGTGGCATCTTATTGTAGCTTATTCTAGTCAATCAAAGTCCTAATAAGCTAAACATACAACCTATTAAGCACCTTCGTCCCCATACTGCTTATTTTTAAGATCAAACAAAATTACTTTTGTAAAAGTTGCTTCATTTTAGTAGTAAATTAGTTTTGTAAAAGAAAATCCAGAAAAAGAAAAAAATAAAAATAGTGATAGCTTCTATTTAAGCCAATTGGCTTATTGGTCTGCTTTTTCAAAAAGCATTTTTCATTTTTATAATTTTCATAAGTTCCTGTTCACTTGTAGTATTTTTAGTAATTTTTTTAGATTTTTCGCTTTATATTTAGTATTTATTATAATTAATATTAGTTTAAATAATAATTAAGTAATATTAGTATATTAAATAGTTTTATTAATTTTTATATAACAACAGTACCTTTTTATATTTTTCCTAGATTTATAAATCATAAAGTATTTTTAGAAAAACGTTTCTTAATCTCCACTATTCATTTTCTATTTTTCTTAATTAATTTAGTTAAATAGTTTTTAATTAATAAATAAGTAATTAATTAGTACATTAGCTTAAATATAATTTTTAGAAACTTTTTATAATTTTTTAGGATTCCTGTGATGGTTAATTAGTTTTATAAAAAATTTCCATAATTTTCTAAGTCATTTAGGTATTATTAGTAATTAATAAGTAGTTTTAAATTAGTTTTTATTAATTATTAAATAGTTTATATTAGTTTTTAATTAATAATAAAATTATAATAAAATAATCAAAAAAATATTTTTCTTTTTAATTAAATTTTCTTATAATATTAAGTTTGTAAAATTTTCATTTTCACCCCTTGTAGTTTATTTTAGCTTAAAACTTACCTTTTTCTCTGTCTGTAAACATTTCTTATTTTTAATTTGTTTATATTTAATTATATCTGTGATTCTGTAATTTTTAATACTGTTTCATTATCTTAAATTTAAGCAATCAGTAGTGTAATCAAACCCACATCATGTTTGGTTACTGTCCTCAGTACCATTCATTCCCAAAAACGTTTACAAATACAATTTCAATCTCGTTAGGACTTAACGACCCGGGGATTTCCCTGTATTTCCACGGATTTAATACTTGCACTCCCTCATAGGTGAGCCTATTGACCGCACCCGGTTGACTGTTTGGTTTAAGAGGAGTCATGCGGCCTCAAAGACAGTCTGCAAGGCTTGCAAGTGCATCCGAGAAGAAAAACATTGATACACCTTTGGAAGGTAAGCTTTTAACAAATAATTGATTCATTGTATTGTTATATTGTTATTGATTTCGTTGTTAAGATATTAAGTTTTGTTGCATAATTGTTTTTCAATTGATTACAGTTGTTGAACCACAAAAAAATAATACCATGCAAAAGAAAAACCCTAGAACCGCTTCACAAGGTATTGTTTTGTTGGATAGGTTTACATGCATTGTTCATTCCTCTTAATAATTTAATCATGAATGTTTATGATTTTGTAATTGGCAAAGCTTCACAAAATTTGCCTACAAATACCAATAAATCCATGTTTGAAAGTGATACACCAGGTAGAAGAACTGTCAGCCATGTTTAATATATACTGTGTTTAGGTTATATTGATTTATTATGTTTGTATATTCTAAATTGTGGTAAGCATAACCTCACTTGTTGAATCTAAAGTTTCCTATTAACATGGTGATATACAATAAATTGTTTCATGTCTTATATTAGGGAAACAGCCTCAGATGTTGAATCTAAATGTTTTCTGTTAACATGGTTATTAATTTTTTTTTTATTTAATTGTATTGTAAAAATTACATGGTGATAATATGCTTGTGTATTTGTAGGAGGGAGTTTACATCAAAAGAAAAATAATGGAAGCCCTGTGCTCGCTATAAGAAGTTTTGCTCTAGGTTTTTTGACCCTGTTTAATTTGTTATACATTATTTTGGATTGTTATTGTTGATACAAAAGTTGGGCTTACCTTGTTTGTACTCCTGCTCTCGTACCAATTAGAATTTTAGTGCTTGTGAAACCTGCGCACTAAGAAAATAAACAACACCGTTAGACTTATCGTGGGATTGTCTCCCACGATTAGACTCGGGCGTGAGAGTAAGTAATCGGTTTTAGGGTTTGTAGAAGAGTTAGGGATTGTGTAAATCGTACCTTTGAATGAGAATGTATCATTCTATATATAGGGCGCAGAAACCGTGTAGGTTTCTTGCTCCTCACTCTTCGCACTCGTGGTGCTTATCTTAGGTAAGGATATCTATCCGTGAATAGATGATCCTTATCCCTTAATTATGCGTGCCGGTTGGGCTTTGTAAGCCCGTGCCGCTGGTGTTAAAGGCCCAAGTCATTTGTCATGACAACCCACTCGTGGCGGGGTTGGGCTTAGTAATGTCTATAATTTGGGCTCGTGGCCCAATTATAGGCTATACGTCATCATGTCCCCCCAGTCTAGTGTGCGCGGCACGTAGTCGCGGATACTAGACTAAAGGGACGAGCGGTAAGCGTGGCGGGAAGGAATTAAATGTTTCCCGCCCAAATGATAGGAGCAATGGACCTAGTCCTAAATATCACAAATCGTGCCTCGAAAAATGGGGGAGCTATCCACGTGTATCTCGGGAAAAGGGGGAAAGTGCCTGTAGTTTTCACCTCCCAGCCACACGTTCGTGAGTGGATTCCACGTGGCATCCCATTTAGGGTTTCTTAGTCTTCTATATAGAGCACCGCCCCCATTTCACTGTGTTTCACACAGTCAAAACGTTTTTTCACCATTTGCAAATTTTTCGAAATCTTTGTTTCTCCTCGATCCTCTGTATACGTTAGGTAACTGCGCGTGCGCAATATTTTACCAAACCTTATTTATAAAATGGTTGCTCAATTACATGACTTTCGCTCTAGGCTGGATGAGGATGATGTACGTCAGTTTTCCTCTGACTTCTTCATTCCTCTCGACGTCCACCCTGAGGCACCAGACGTGGATGTGTGCATTGCTGATTTCCCCGATGGGAAAATTGGCTTGTATACGCGCTTTTTTAATTACGCGAATCATCGTGTGCCCATTTCTGTCTTTTTGAGCAACGTGCTCAATTATTACCAACTCCATATCTCACAGCTGCATTGTATAGGTGCGGCTAAGGTATCAAACTTTGAGATTAACTGTCGGTTATTGGCTATCAATCCGACGGTTGACCTTTTTCCTGCGTTTTACCACACAACGTGGTCGCACGGATGGGTTTTGTTTGCCAAGCGCGCAGGGCGCCTCCAATGTTATGAGGAGAAGGTAGATGCTCTACGGCATTGTAGAGAGTATTTCTTTTGGGTAGATGATGTGGTATTTCCGTCGCGCTTTGAGTTCTATACTCAAAGGTCGCTACCGAGGGTTGAGCGTCCTATCCCTGGTTCTTACAGTGCTGCGGATGCGGACATAATTAACGTTAACCGCATTCCCATTAACTCCTATCCTGAGGAGTTCTTGGTGTATATGGGGCTGAGTCAAAATTATTTTGATGGTGCGAATGAGGTTCCAACCTTTCTTGATGAGGACAGCCAAGGTGGGTGCTCATCCCTTTTTACCGCATCTTTAACGTAAGTGTTTTTGCTATCCATCCTTTGAATAACTAACTTTGTTCTTTTTGTTGCTTGTCTATTGTGTGTCGTAGAGATGGATTTGTTCTCTGTTGTAAAGCTGAAGGAGCCGAAGCGTGTAACGATAGGGGTGCGCCCCCTGAGGGAAGGTGAGCAACCCATATTGCAGGCCGCGGCGGGGCATCTGACTTCTTTTGCGGCTGTTGCGCAGCAAGACTCTCCTCCTGCAGCTGTGCTTGTCGCGCCAGTGCATGTTGTTCCTCCTACTGAGGAGAGGTCACCTGTGGAGGAAGAGACGCATGTTGAGGCGTCCAACAGTGTGGAGATTCTGGAATCCACGGAAGTCCGCAAGGAGAAGCGCAAGGAAGCGTCTTCTGGTGGTTATGTAGCTGGTACCTCCAAAAGGAGACGTCGGTTGATCGGTGAAGATGAGACGAAGGCGTCAGACGAGATGTCTGCTACTAGCGCACAGAAGAAGCGGGCCGACTCTCCACCACTTGTGTAAGCATTTTTGAATGTGACTATTTTCTCTTGTTTAATATATATCCGCGTACTACCCTGATCTTTTTTTTTTTTTTTTTTTTTTTTTTTTTTATAGAGATCATGCTGCAGAGGCTGATGCGGTGTTTGTCGATCGTACCGCGTCGCCCAAGGTTGCTGATGTAGAGGAGCCTTTGAAGGCTACGACGCAGATGTCTGCGCAGGAGTTGGTTGAGGAACTTGCTGGTGTTGCTACCCGCCAGGCTGAGTTGGTCACTCAGCTAAAGGCGCGGGCCGTCGTTGAGGGGGGTAGCCTTGCTCTGAGGGATGAGCAGATTGCGCAGCTGAAAGCGCAATTGGCAGAGGCTTGGGCAGAAGTGTTAGCTGCTGATGAGCGCGCCAGGAAGGCGGCTGAGGAGAAGCTGGTAGTTTTGGCTGAGCTACAGCGCGAGCGTGGGGAGTCGCAGCAATATAAAGCTGACCTTGCCTGGGGGGTGAAATACTTAGAGGAAAGGAAGAATGAGTTCTGCGTTGAGCTTGCTAAGTTCGGCAAGAAGGTTGAGGACTCTGTGGGGGCGCAGGAAGAGAAGTTGCGCCGTCTCAGCATAGAGTATGATGAGGAACTGTATCCCCATCTGATGTCGACTATTGCAGAGCGCAGGTACTTGTTGTACCTTAATTTCTTTTATGTTTTTTTTGTTTCTTCTCTAATGCATTTGTTGTTGTTTTCGCAGGTGGTTGATCAGTCATGGCTTGCGTTTGGCGGCAATGGGAACTTTGGAGTCCTCAGAGGTTGTGAACGCCTTTGGGAAGGTAGTGGAGTGCGTTGTTACTCATGGCAAGACGCAGGCCATTGAAGAGTTGGCTGAGGCGCAACTGCTCACGGTATCTCCTTCTGAGGTTCCTGAGTATAATGCTGATGCCTACGATGAGCTTGTGCAGGCGATGGAAAAGATGAGGCTCTGTGAGCTTCCCCATGTTGCGCAGCTGGAGCGGGACCAAGACTATCCCATCCGAGTGATCATGCAGGGATTAACACTTGGGAGGCATATAGCCGAAAATGCGGAGACCGAGGCTGATTTCTTCTTGAAGCCTGATGAGTCCCAACTGCAGGTTCCGGTGTTTGCGCGCCCGCGTGACATCCTGAACCCCTTCGCACTTGAGGCAGAGGTGCCACTGAAGGAAGTTTTGGAGCGCCACGAAAATAGGGCAGCAAAGAAGAAAGGTCTTAAAGGGAAGGCCACTCTCTGCGGCGTGGGTGCTGCGCATCTTCCAAGGTCGGATGGCATTGCGGTTAGTGTGGCAACAGTGTCACAAAGCGATGCGCTGCTGTTGAAGAAGATGCAAGAGGCGGGAAGCTCAGCTGTACCAGAGCCTTCGATAGAGCGTGTCCATAGTGTATAGATGTTGATAACTCGTAGTTATAGCCTTTGTAAAAAAACTTGTAGTTTTTAGTAAATAAAGTTATTGGGCTCTTTTGTGTACATATGCTGTTTTTTGTACTTAGATTTTTTCATGCCTTTATCACGTGAAAGATTTGACCTTCAATTAACAAACGTGCAAGTAATATCTTGTGTTTGAGCCCAAAATGTGTTAAGTTCGTGACTTAAGAAACGTTCGCGGTCCATAACCAAGCGTACTACGTTTATCATTTTTTTTCTTGTAACCAAGTTTCTTGGTTTATTAGTTCGTTTTCGACTTGTTGTTGCGCAGTCATTGTGAGATGCGTACTAAAATCAACAGCTTGTGTGAAGTTAGCGTACGAACTTAGGAGTCAATTGTTTCGAATCCATGTGGTGGAGTGCAGCGTGCTGCGAGTTCCACTATGTAGGAGTCAATTGTCTTGAGTCCATGTTTTGTTAAACGCGCACCGTGTGCAATAAAGTGCATCCATCGTGGGATGTACTTATGAACTTACTCCAACATCTTGGTAGTAGGGTGTTTAACAAGGATGCGTGATCCAATGTTGATGGGTTTGCAACCCTCTTACTCAACGAGTACTTTAGTAGGTTTACTCATCCTGTCTGCCCTCGTGTGGTCTTAATATGTGCATGCACGCCATGTAGGCAAAAATATAAACAGAATTGAAACATAAATAGAGAATGTAAGCAATAATGTTGAAATGTGTTGTGGAGTTAGCTAAAAACCACAACGTTTTATTAATTGTTGCGATTGCAGAAATAACAATTTCCTAAGAAAAAGAAAAATAAATACACCAACATTTATTGAGCGCTTACTAAAGTGCGGATGTGTCGGTGTGTGGCTCGTGGCCTAAAGATAGCATCTCTTGAGATTGAAAATGTTCCAAGTGCGTGGTAGCTCGTGGCCTTTCATATCGCGCACTCTGTACGCACCGTCGCCTAATGCTTCTGTGACCTCGTAAGGCCCTTCCCACTTTGGTCCGAGCTTGCCCGTGTCTTTTGCATGGCTGGCATCGTTGGCGCGGTATACAAAGTCCCCTGGTTTGAAAGAAGTGTTTTTGACTCATGCATCATAATACTTCTTCATCTTTGATTTAGCTTTTGCTTCACGGATAGCCGCCCTTTCGCGTCGTTCTTCCAACAGATCTAAGTCAATGCGTCGTTCATCATCGTTTGTTGCGATGTTAACTTCTGATGTACGGATTGTTGGCATCCCAATTTCTGCTGGTATAACAGCTTCTGTCCCGTAGACAAGAGAAAAGGGTGTATCGCCATTGCTGACTTTGATTTCTGTGCGGTGAGCCCACAAAACATGCGATAATTCGTCTACCCATATTCCTTTAACTTTGTCCAAGCGCGCTTTAATTCCTTCACCCAAGCTACGATTCGCGCGTTCTACCAATCCATTTGTTTGTGGATGTTTGACTGACGCGAAGTGCTGTGTGATGTTTAACTGCGCGCACCAATCCTTGAATGGGTTATCATAGAATTGTTTTCCGTTGTTCGAAATGATTTCTCCAGGTAGGCCAAAGCGCATACAATGTTATCCCAAACGAATCGTTTGACCTGGTTACCTGTGATACTTGCCACTGCTTTTGCCTCGATCCATTTGGTGAAGTAGTCAATGGCGACGATGAGGAACTTGAGTCCTCCTGCCGCGACTGGAAATGGTCCAGCAATGTCGATTCCCCATTTGTGGAATGGCCATGGTGAGGTGATGGGTGTTAGCTCATGTTGCGGCCGACACGGGATGGGTCTATGGACTTGGCAGTCGTTACATCTTCGAATCATGTCTCGCGTGTCGCGGTGCATGGTAGGCCAATAGTATCCGAATCGTAAGGCGTGCGCTACAACAGACCGTGGTCCTGAGTGCATGCTGCAAGATCCAGCGTGGATTTCCCGGAGTACGTAATCTGCCTGAAGAGGTCCAACGCACCTGAGCCATGGTTGTAGGAATGAACGCCGGTATAGGATACCATCTCGAAGTTCGAACCTCTGCGCTGTGCGTCGTATCCGTCGAGCGTCCTTTTGTTCCTGGGGGAGTGTTCCCTTACTAATAAAATCCATGATGGGTGTCATCCACGTGGGACTTTCTTCCTCTATCACTGTGGATATTTCCATCTCGGAGATGGATTTGTGTTTCAATGTTTCCACCAATACCTGTTTTGACAGGTGTGCAAAGCTTGTGGATGCGATTTTACTAAGCGCATCTGCTTTTTTGTTTTCTCCTCGTGGGATTTGTTTGATGGAAAACTTGTCAAAATTCTTGATCAAGGATTTGGCTTTATCGAGGTATTGGATCATGTGTTCTTCTTGAGCCACATACTCGCCTAACACGTGGTTTGCTACTAGTCGTGAATCCACATTATCTTCTAGGTTGCGTACACCCATTTGATTTGCTATGCGTAGTCCAGCCAGTAATGCTTCATACTCTGCCTCATTGTTTGTGGCTATGAATTCAAAGCGTAGAGCGTAAGTATGCTCTGTTCCATCTGGGCTGGTAAGGATAAGACCTACGCCTGATCCTTCTGCGCATGAGGATCCATCTGTAAATAGAACCCATGGTTCTTGTAATGGTACTTCTATCTTTGTTGATGGAGTATCATCATCTGGCTTCTCGATAATGAAATCCGCCAGTATCTGTCCTTTGATCGCGGTGCGCGGCCTATAGGAGATATTATGTTCGCTTAATAACACACTCCACTTTTGAAGCCGCCCTGATGCGTCGGGTTTAGAAATAACCTGCTTGATGGGTTGTTCCGTGATTACAGCTATCGGATGCGCTTGAAAGTACCTGCGCAGCCTTTTAGCTGCGAATACTAGAGCTAGGACCAGTTTCTCCATAGCGGTGTAGTTAGTCTCTGTCTTCTTGAGGGCTTTGCTTACGAAGTAGATGGGTGTTTGAACAGAGTTTCTGTCTGTCAGTAGTACCGCGCTAACTGCTCCATGGGTCGCTGATAGATACATAATCAATTCTTCCCCTTATCGGGGTGCGACTAGCTTTGGTAGCTCTGCTAGGTTTTGTTTTAACTGTTGGAAAGCGTGTTCCGCTTCTGGAGTCCACCGAAAATCTCCCTTCTTTGTGCACTTTGTGAGTGTTTTAAAGAGAGGAAGTGATTTGTCCGCTGATTTGGACAAGAATCGGTTCAACCCGGCCAGTTTGCCATTTAGTAACTGGACTTCTTTTAGTGTGCGCGGTGAGGGTAGTTCGATGACCGCTCTTGTTTTTTCTGGACAAGGTTTAATACCATCGGGTTCTATTATGTAACCAAGAAACATGCCTTCTGTTGCACCAAAAGTGCACTTCTTAGGGTTCAACTTCATGTTTATTCTTCCCAATGTTTTAAACGTCTCCTCTATGTCACGCACCAATTCTTCTTCGGTATGGCTTTTTATGACTAGGTCATCAATATAAACCTCCAAATTGGGGCCTACTTGCTTGTCAAATGCGTTGTCCACTAACCGTTGGTATGTGGCCCCTGCATTCTTTAAACCAAAGGGCATTTTTGTGTAGCAATACACCCCTTGACTCGTGTGGAAAGCTGTTTTTTCTTCATCCTCCTTGGACATTTGAATTTGGTGGTATCCTTTGTACGCGCCTAGGAAGCATTTAAAGGGATACCCACACAGGGATTCTACTTTCCAATCGATTTCTGGTAGTGGGTAGCAGTCTTGTGGACATGTTTTGTTGAGATCGGTGAAGTCCACGCACATTCTCCAGCTACCATCGCTTTTCTTTACCATCACTGGGTTGGAAAGCCAATCGTGGTAGTAGACCTCTCGCATGATCCCTGCGTCCATGAGTTTGTGTATTTCCTCTAGGATAGCTTTTGCGCGTTCTGGAGCTTGGCCACGTTTCTTCTGGCGTATTGGAGGATATCCTTGTCGGATTTCGAGCTTGTGTTCAGTAATGGCTCTTGGCACTCCAGTCATATGTTTGGGTTCCCATGCGAAGATGTTTAGGTTCCTTTGCAATAGTGCGCACACAGCTGCTCTACCCTTGTCGGACAGTGATCCCCCAATTGATATCTCTTGGTCAGGGTAATCTGGGTTAATTGCAACTTTCAGGTTTGTCACCTTGTTCGTGTGCTGTTCTGGAGTGCGCGGAACTTCATCTGCCACTATGTTGCATTCTCTTGGAGATGTGGTAGTGTTGTAGAGGGTGACGATCCCTCCTTCTACTGGGAATTTAAGCATCCCATGTGCGGTGGATGGGACCGCGCGCATAGCGGATATCCCTGGTCTCCCAATAATGCCATTGTATGATGAGCGGGACCTGATCACCATGAAGTTCATCCAAGCCGTTGTAGAATGGTATTCATTACCAATGGCTACAAGTATGCGTAATTGTCCCATAGGCCAAATTTGTTCGCCTGTGAATCCAGTCAGCGACGTCGTGGCTGGGACTAACTGGTTTTGTATCTCTATTTTTAGCCTTCTGAAGCAGTGTTCGTACATGATGTCCGCAGATGCTCCTCCATCCACATACATGCGGTGGATTTCGTGATCCCCCACTTGTATCTCGATGGTGAGTGGTTCGATTACCGCGTTGTCCGCAGTGAGGGTGGGGAAAGAGATATGATTTCCCTTGGAAAACCTTTGGCTGACTTTTTGCTTCGTATGTCGCTGCCATGATTGTATCATGTATATTGTATCAGCTTTGTTTTTTGGTATCTCCTTTTTGGCCCCATTCCTTTGTCTATCTTTTCCTTCTTTGATGTTTTTAACGAGGTGGTCCATCTTTCCCTCTCTTACTAATTTATCAATCAGCTGGCGTAGTTGGACGCACTCGTTAGTAGTATGACCCTTCTGTCCATGATATTCGCAGTAACCTCCTCCGATGCGCTTTTCTTCTAGGGTTAGCATAGGTGGAGGTTTTGGAAAATTTGCCCCCTCCGTCGCGAATATTCTTCAGGGGTTTTTGTAAGTGGTACATACTTGTCGTTATCCCTTCCCCTATTTTGGTTGCGGTAATTCCTGTTGCGGTTGCCACTTTGGTCGTTGGATTGTCTCCTTGACTGTTCTTGTGGTTTAAAGGTTGAATAACCTTTTTTGCTGTCTGCCGCTGCCGCTTCCCCTTGAATGAAGGATCTGGTGCGCTTTGTTAGTTCATCAAAGCTTTGGGGTACTTTGTCATTTAGCTTTCGTATCAGCTATGGATTATTGATCCCGTTCATGAACCCTGAGATCTTTAGTACCTCGGGGCATGCCTTGACTTGCATGCATTCATCCTTGAAGCGCTCCATGTAGGCGCTCGTGGATTCTCCTTGGCGCTGTTTAACTCTGGCAAGTTCCACGGGGTTCTTTGCGCACTTCTTTCGTTGTGTGAAATTTAGGCGGAACGCCTTCCGCAGCTCTTCGAACCCATTTATGCTTCGTCGTGGAATCTTGCTGAACCATGTTCGGGCATTCCCTACCAAGGTAGAGTTGAACATATGGCACCACACAGGTTGTGGCTAGTTTTCGATAGCGGCTGCTGACTCGAAAATTTTTAGATGATCATCAGGATCGCCCGTGCCATCGTATGTTTTAACGTTAGTGGGCATACGCCTTCTTTTGTCATCTGAGAAGTCACTTATGCGTCGTGTAAACGCATCAATCTTTTGGCGGCGCCAAGGAAGGGAAATATCTTCATCTTCGTCGTACCGGCGTTGGTTCTCAGATTTCCAATGTCCCGTCTCTCTATCCTCGTTGTCCGAGGAGCTGCTTGAAGGGGAGTCGTTTCTCCTATGGCGCTTGCGCCGTTTGTCCTCGGAGCCCGAATTTGAAGGACTTGTACTTGGAGAGTAGTGTTTTCCCAACCTATCTTGGATTCTTCTGCCCCCTGACCTTGAGGTGCTTACGCTTGGTGAATGTTGTCGTCCAAGCCTGTCTTGTATCCTGCGACTACCAAGCCTTGCATGGACACTGGTGCGCCTCGCGTTGTCTTCGTAATCCTCCGAGTATTGTGAGTTAGATGCGGTACCAAGTCTATCATGGACGCTGGTGTGCCTCTCACTGTTTCTGCGCTCAGGGTGGCGCGGTGGAGATTTTTCTTGGTTAAAGTTTAGCCGATTTTGCAGGTTGCGGCTCGACCTTTTCCTCGCCTCCTCTTGCATGAGACGAGTCAAAGTCTCATAATGTTGGGACACAAAATCGTTTAATGCTACTTTAGGTACATCCTCTTCTACTGCAAGGATGCCCGTCTCCGCATGGGGTTCCCTCCCTTTATTAGCTGCCCCCGGTGGCACAGTGTTGTCCACTATGGACGCCATCTGGTGGGGAGTGGTGAAGAGGGTGCGCTGAATATCCTTAGCGCTTGAGACTACGGTAGCGGTTCGGGTTGTTCCCGAAGCCAATTCTACCACGGTCGAGATTGGAGTCGCGTTTGATTCACGATGACCAGGCGCACTAGTTGTTCCAGAGGTCGGTTTAGGAGTCGAATCTTGATTCTTCTTCCTATGCGAATTGTCACGTGTTTTCTCCAGCTGCGGAGTCCGCTGGCCTGAGTTTTTGTTTTTCGGCATTTTGGTTTTGAGTTCTTAGTGTAGGTTCCCACGGATGGCGCCACTTGTTGATACAAAAGTTGGGCTTACCTTGTTTGTACTCCTGCTCTCGTACCAATTAGAATTTTAGTGCTTGTGAAACCTGCGCACTAAGAAAAGAAACAACACCGTTAGACTTATCGTGGGATTGTCTCCCACGATTAGACTCCGGCGTGAGAGTAAGTAATCGGTTTTAGGGTTTGTAGAAGAGTTAGGGAGTGTGTAAATCGTACCTTTGAATGAGAATGTATCATACTATATATAGGGCGCAGAAACCGTGTAGGTTTCTTGCTCCTCACTCTTCGCACTCGTGGTGCTTATCTTAGGTAATGATATCTATCCGTGAATAGATGATCCTTATCCCTTAATTATGCGTGCCGGTTGGGCTTTGTGAGCCCGTGCCGCTAGTGTTAAAGGCCCAAGTCATTTGTCATGACAACCCACTCGTGGCGGGGTTGGGCTTAGTAATGTCTATAATTTGGGCTCGTGACCCAATTATAGGCTATACGTCATCAGTTATCAAGTATAATTTTTTTTTAATTTTATTTTTTATAAATTTTTTGTGAATAGTTATGAGAAAGCGAACAATGTCTCTAATTAAAGATATCAGCCCGACTAACGTCAACATGGCTATAAGAGGAAGCTGCATCTCCGTATGGCGTTTGTACAAGTTTAACAAAGAACACGATCCTTACAGTCTAGATTGTGTTTTCCAGGATGAAGAGGTAGTTTTAATTAAGTTAATAATTTTTTGTAATCATACATATTTATTAAATATTGTAGAACCGTGGGGGGGGGGGGTGAATACGGTTTCTTCAGCTTTTAAGACATTTAAAAACTTTAAGCCTCAAAGAAAACCAAGTGGTTGTATAATCAATCCAAACAACCACAAACACAACCAAAGTATATAAAGCGAGTAAAGAGAGACACCACGATATATACTGGTTCGGGATGGGGGGTTTATACATAATATCATTGAATCGAAACACAGAATTACCGGTTGGTACGTGCTTCAAGATATACAATTTTATATAATGCCGATATTTTAATTTTCATATACTCATATATCCTTTAATATTAATGTTATTTGTGTTCTAGATATTGAAGGAGAAGTATTTAGTTGGGAGCGTGCACTTAGAGATTATGAAGTTTATTGATGTAAAACGAAGATGTTGCCTCTGTAGCTTAAGGATACATTGTAATTTTACAATAAACTTTTTTCCTTATCATAATTAACTATATAATCCTACCTTATAAATACATGCTAAAATTTAACTTTAACAGACTACATTTAAATATTATGTATATATATATACATGCTAAAATACATGCTAAAATATATGTATATATATATATATACATATATATATATATATATATATATATATATATATATATATATATATATATATATATATATATATATATATATATATATAAGTATATATATATATAAGTATATATATATATATATATATATATTTATTTATATATATATATATATACTTATATATATATATACATATATATATATATATATATATATATATATATATATATATATATATATATATATATATATATATAGAGAGAGAGAGAGAGAGAGAGAGAGAGAGAGACATATATATATATATATATATATATATATATATATATATATAAATATATATATATATATATACTTATATATATATACATATATATATATATATATATATATATATATATATATATATATATATATATATATATATATATATATATGTCTCTCTCTCTCTCTCTCTATCTATATATATATATACACTAGCAGGGTACCCGCGCGATGCGGCGGCAGGTACCCTGTGACTATATTTTGCGCCGAGCAAATGTTGTTCGATTACATGTTTTTTTTCTAACGATAACTGGACAAATGAATGATAATTTAAATTAAAATAACTACGCGAGTCATGCAACCAACCAACCATCTCGACCCGTGAAGTCAAATAAGTACGTGACATCGTGATTTTTCAAACCAAGTGACCAAAATTTCTCACTATTATGAAGCATGAGGATCTCGTGACGAAACGTGATCTCGAAAAATAACTTCTAACCGATTAAATAGCACAAACTTAGTGAATGAGTATTTTAAATGATGTATTAATTGTATGTAAGAAATAGTGCTTTTGTAGTTTGTATTGTGCTTTAGTATATTATGTTTTTAACTTGATTTGAGAACTACTTTATGTTCAACATCCTTAGTTTGGACTTTGTAGATACGCACCGCTACTTTTAATTTACTACGACACTTGGAAGAAAAGTATAAAAAACCAAAGGCCAAATATACTAACGGAAGCTGGCAACTTGAATTTTATTTTTTATTATTATTATTATTTTATTTTTTTTTGGTATCTTGCACTACATATCAAATTTGCATATCCCTTTTTTGTCTTTCAAAATTTGCAAAAGTGGCACTGGTAGGCATCTTTTTTTTTTCTTTCAAAAATTGCCTATCAAATTTCAAAATTTTTCAAAAGTGGCACTATCTTTTCATTGGTACTACAACCATTTTGTCATTTTCCATCAAAACAAACAACCTAAACCATTAGCCAAAACACACAAACCAGACCTAACACGTCAGCGCATAAATTTATTTTGTGAATTTCAAAAGTGGCACTATCTTTTCATTGGTACTACAACCATTTTTTTTAATCAATATTTGGCTTGTATAAAGATAGTATCCTTTCCCGATGCTCATATAACAAAGACAACTTTTAAGACTTCAATGCTAAAATTACCTAGGATCGTTTTCGGCTTTGCAAGATCGTGATCGTAGAATCGAATCGGGATCGTAAGATCCTATGAAAAAATATATATTTTTGTATAGGGGTTGTAGTTTTACATTTCTATATAATATTTTATATGATAAACGAATCTAAATTGATGATAAAATAAAAAGTGATATGTTCAAGTATCGTAGTAGTAAAATATCAGATATATTGCAATGCATACTTGCACAAAGTTA
This sequence comes from Artemisia argyi, assembly GCA_030686995.1. Taxonomy (NCBI): domain Eukaryota; kingdom Viridiplantae; phylum Streptophyta; class Magnoliopsida; order Asterales; family Asteraceae; genus Artemisia; species Artemisia argyi. Next base: position 24,661 of record JARVZY010001893.1, read on the forward strand.
CTATATATGTGCACCTACTTTGTTCAATGTTTTTTATTACAGGATTTTCGTAATAACATTTAGATTAATGCAAAAATATAATGTTAATTTATTAGTACGTGATTCTATGACTTTTTTATTATAGTATATTAATTAATGCAAAAAGAAAAATCGATTGTATTTGAAATGAAATGACATAATTTCTAATAGAGGGCAGGCAACACAATATTTTTTTTTCTTGATAATCAAATAAATTAAATTAAGATATTCTCATAATATTACTTGAATTTTTTAACATATAGTTCATGCTTTTATATAGCAAAAACATTTTAAAAAAACAAAAAAAAAATTTTTAAAATAATTAGGCGATCCCACGATCCTACGTGCGATCCTACGATCCTGATAAGATCCTACTTGAATTACGATCTTCTTAAGATCCTGATCGTTTTTTGTTTGTAGGATCGTACGATCAGGATCGCAATTTTGACAACTATGCTTTATACCTTTAGCTCCCGGTTTTCTATGTTACCAAAATTGTTCAAAAATTTTCAAAATTCTACTCAGCTTAAAACTTTTGTTTCCGGCTCAGGTAGCAAAATTTAATTCAAACTCTTTTTTTTTTTTTAACAATAACTCAAAACCTCTTTTTTTTTTTTTTTTTTTTTTTTTTTTTTGAACAATAATTCAAAACATGTCAGTATATCAAAAACGCCATAAAAGTGTACGCAACAAATCATACAATTTACACAGTAAATTACGAATAACTTTAATACAAACTTATCTCCAACCAATCTACACAGCTATTTTACACAAACTTAAATATCACTTCTAAAATTTAGACAGCAGATACAATCTACATATATGACAATTACACAACAATTTAACATTTCTGCGGCATTTTTCGGCAGTCTCGAGCTTCAACAGTAGATCTACAAAAACCAAAACAATCTAAGATATTTTATTTTTTAATAAAAAGTAAAATAAAAAACATATTTAATATAAAAAAAACAGATTTACAATTTAAAAAAAACAACAATAAAAGAATATAATTATTTAAAAAAAAAAAAACCATATTTATTAGAAAAAAGCTTATAAAAAAGCGGGCGTCTACAGAAACTCATTAAGAAATAGATTTACTAAACGCTCAGATTTATATAAAATAATAAAAAGAAACAGATTTAAAATTGAACCACTCAAAAAACAGATCTAACAACCTCATTTATGTAAACTAAAAATTAATAATGAAATCAGTTTTACAAATAAAAACATGATTAGAATCAGATCTATCTAAAACAACAGGTTTATTTTATTTTTTTTAAACTAAAACTAATGAACATCAAAAACACGAAATAAAACAGGATTAAAAAAGAAATCAGATTTGATAAATGAAAATAAAAATAAATCGGATTTGAAGAAAAAAAAAGTAAGCAACCATAGTTTCTGTCGGTAAAAGTATTATAACAAACCAGGTTAAAAATAAAAAGCATTATAACTTGAAAGTTAAATAGATCTAAAATTAAAAGTCAATAAAATACCTCCAAAGTCGAGGGTCGTTGTGGGTTTATGGTGGTGGCGGCAACGGTGTGTCCGGCAACGGTGTCTCCGGCAACAGATTTTTCCGGCGAGGTAAAGACGGTGACAGAGGCGGCTGAAACAAACAAAGTACCTAAAATGTTAATATGCATAGATCTATATAAAAAAGCTATAAATCTACAAATAAAATATATAGATCTATAAAAAAAAACCTTGAAAACTCAAAAAACAAATACCTTTAACATGAAAAACCCTCTTGGTGGTTGTGGGTTATGGTGGCTCGTAGCAGGTGGTTCTGTAGTCGTGGCGATTTCTTGGAGGTGAGGTCCGATGATGGACTGGGATTTATGGTTGTGGGTGAAGAGCAGATTTTTAGAGAGAGATATGGTTGTGTGTTTTGGTTAGAGAGAAGTACTATATTTGAGTGTGTGTATGAGTTAGTTGAGAGAGAGTGTGGATCCAAGTTTGTTTTTGCACTGGGATTTATGGTATTTTTGTTTCTTTGGTACGGTATATATATGGTTTGAGTCTCGGGTTGTTGAATCTTAAAATTAGGTTGGGAGTGAGGTTTGGTTTTAGGTTGTGTTTATTGCTCTTTTATAAGATGGTATATATATATATATATATATATATATATATATATATATATATATATATATATATATATATATATATATATATATATATAAAATTGTGATCAAATGAGAACTTTCTTAAAGTTGTAAAAATGAGAACCATCCAAAATCTCACAAATGACACTCAACTTAAGAGAAAATAAAAACATAATTAATTACAACCAAAATTGTTAAACATTTGATGGGTTTTCTTATGAAAATTGACGTAAACTAAGTGATACACTTTGATTCAACGTGTAATGTGTATCAAAGTTTAGTATTGTGTATCAAGTTTTTAGTGGTTGTTGTGTATTAGGTGTATCAATTTATGTATAAGAAATTAGTTTTTTGAGATTTTAATGTATATATATATATATATATATATATATATATATATATATATATATATATATATATATATATATATATATATATATGTATATATATATATATGTATATGTATATATATATATATATATATATATATATATATATATATATATATATATATATATACATGATTTGTAGGTCCACCTATGATATATATTAACCATCAATTTGGAAGCACGTTTGAAATCTTTATATTATTTGCAAAACTATGAATTTTATGCTCTCACATGAAATAATCATATCTTATCTTATTATTTTTTATGTTGGAATTTTACTGTTTTAAAATTTTTTAGTTGCTGTAACACCCCAACCCGATAAGGGTAGAAGTACTACATTATGGTGACATATTAAAGCAAACACAAGCATACATCTTAAGTAATACAAATGAATTCCAAAGGTTACACAGGAAAAATATGAAATACATGATTACAATAGAGAACAACAATAAATACTAAGTCTGATAATGTAATCACTTCTAGTCATCTCTAGTCCGGAATAGCTATCAAGATGTAGTCTTCTAAGACCAAAGTACTCTCTACTCATAACCCAGCTTCCTACTAAAACCTGCCGCAGGAAAAGAAAAGCGGCTGAGCTTAAAAGCCCAGTGAACAGATATACAAACAAAGTAATGATAATGAAACAGAAACAAAAATGGAATCAGAAACAGAAATGGTGCAATGGGTAATATCATAAGGTATAATCAAAGTAAAAGGGAATAATGTAAGGTAGGACAGTAATCCACCACGAGCCCAGAAACATATCATATCATATCATATCGTAATCCATAAGTAACCATAAGCCTTCATAATCAAATAGAGGGGAGACCTCTTAGATAATTAGACAATATGAGGGGTGTCCTTAGTAACCAAATGGAGTAGCTGGCTCCCAGATATGTGAAAGGCGTGTATTACACACAAGCACCAGTCACCAGAAATATTTCATAATCATATAACAGATAATCCACTAACAGATAACAGATCTAGGATGCGTCCGTACGCCCCTGCAGAAATCATAGTGGCCATAACAAATCATATAATATAGCGCGCATATCATATAACAAAAAGGGGACGGTGTGGAACATCACTCCACCATACTAGAGTCATGCCATTGGTGCATCAATGACACGGCGATGTTACTTTCATGGCTAGGGAAAATGGCTTGGGTATCAAACTGAGAGTCAGATATCATATCATAATCAGAGTGTCATATAAAAAGGTTCATATCATATGGTTCAGAAGTCCATAGCAAAGTTTCATAATCAGAGTTCATATCAGAGAATCAAAGTCAAGGTTCATATGAGAGAATCATATTAAGGGGATCATATCAAAGGTTCAGAACAAAGGGGATCATAGCAATGGTATCAAATCAGAAGCTAACAGATCAAAAGTGTATAAGAGATCATGAGAAACCTTAAAAAAAGGGTCAGAATATCTGTACCTTAGACCGCAAGTGCAACATAACAGAAAACATAAAGATCAGAAGCAACTCCTTCTTTAGCGGATCTACACGAATTCATGAACGTCTAATAAATAACTCATTTTAAATCGGATTACTCATTTTAATCGACTTTCCATTTTTAGTAACTTTCCTTATAGTAGCTTTCTAAAAATAGTAACTTTCCAAAAATAGTAAGCTTCCACATGGATTATAGGGTCGAAAATTAGAGTTTTGTTTGGTTATTTCATGCATGCAATTCATTCCACACTTTAGTTTATAAAAAGATTTTATGGTCGTGTGAGAGTAGGTCAACTTCATGAACAAACCGATCCACTACAATAAATATGGATTGATCCTAAATGAGTTTTCTTTTATGATTTCATGCAAGAGTTTTCTAGCAGTCTTAGAGTTCGATTAAAGTTTGCAAAAATATAGTCGACCCATATTTTAACTTGGACACAATCGAAACAATGAAACAACCAGGTTCTATGCTTTCTTTTTTTTTTTCTTTTTTTATGACCTTATTTTATGTGTTGCCTCTCATTCAAATAAACACAAGGTTTTACAGCCGAAAAGAACACACAATCAGATCTATAAAACTCCTAAATTCGAATACGGTCAAGTAAAATATATAAGTTGGTCTTAGCTATTTTATGCAGTTTATTCATTTTTTTTTTATATATATACCCGATTAACACTTGACCTTAAAATCGATTATATGAATTTTATGAAACCTGTTTTACAACTTTCATGCACATGCAGCTATCCAGTCAAAACATGAGTGTTTATTCATTTTCCTATAATCTTATTACATAAACGTAACCGAAATTGATTCGCACCCTTTATTTAATTATTGTGATTCAAGAAATATGAATAAAACAATCATGTATTTTACTCTTTTCATTTTAGCTCGTATAGATTAGATCTTCAGATATTGATGTCGAGTTTAATAAGGTCAACACACACGTACAAAGATGTGACTACAGAACAGATTCATATGTCGATATTTTAGGTATACCATTCGTCATTTTATGTGATAACTTATGATTTTATGAGACATTCCGTTCGTATACATGTGTAAATATTCAATCAATCATTATAACCTTGTTACAAAGTTTATGCTTTTATATAGAGAAAGAAACCAGATGAAAATGAATGTCCTAGTACCTTGGGTTGGCTAGGAAATGGAACAAGGACACAACAGGTATCATCCCCACATGCGATTGTTACAGGTCCTATACTTGGACAATGAACTCATGCCCCTTGGACCTCCATTTCTGATCGAATGCAGAAAAGAAAAAAAGGTACTATGATTCCGCCACTTTCTTTGTTTTATTATTAGGGTTTTAGTGTGTGTTTCTTGGTGTAATTGGTTATAGAAAAAAATGAGATAGAGGGGAAATAAGGTGGAAATCGGCTGAACTCAAGGAAGGCCCAAGACCAAGTCATAAATTTCAATTTGTCAAATGTATCTTGACTTTATTTAGATAGTAAGGGTTGTGTACACAATTTTTAAAACATTTGGCCCATAAGAACTTATGGAATCGTGTGATAAATCAGTAGTAATATAGATGTGCCGACTATATGACTTTAGGTTTAGAGTCCTCATTTTTTAAATTTTATACTATCTCATAGATGGATTGGATTAAGTACATAGTTCACAAAGCTAGGAAAAGGATTTTAATTCATTATATAATTATAAATGTGTTCTTGTAAATTTCAATATTAGAGGGGAAAGATGGGAATTTCAAATGAATGGAAATTTATGGTTTTACAACTCTTCCCCTCTAAAAAGAAAATTTTTTTCCTTGAAAATTGAAGTGAATACGAAAAGGAAACACAAATGACTGTGAACGGAAATGTGAATGACTTGTTTCTCATGACTCTATCTTGTTGATAAAAAATAGCTTCGGTTTCCTCAGAAAAGATATGTCATACTGAATCCAAACAAAAGAATAAAATATCAAGCGTAACAGATGTTTCGTCCGCATAGGATTTGACAGATATGAGGGAATGCATAGGATTTCACAGATATTTCGTCCGCGGAATTTGATTAGACAAAATCAGATGAGGACGTATCGAATTACAGAAAATATGAGGGTGATAAATACGTTTAACTCTTCAGACTCTCACTCAGTCTCGTCGTTAATGTAACCTTTCCAAGGTATTCTCATAAACAAACAGAACTTATTTCCTCAGAATCCAAAATCTCATATCTTAACTCATAGCAGATCATAATGAAACAGATTCAATGAATGTGAAAATTACATATAACAAATCATAGGTTTACTCCTTCATAGTAACAGATCGAATCCATACTGATAGAAACTAGACTGTTTAATAACATCAAATGGCAGAAAGCTCTATAACAGAACCTAAGATTCTTATCAGAAGCACAAAGGTTAACAAACGCACGTCGGGAATTCAAACGTATCAAGTCGTATAACGATGAAGGAAGATTAAGTGCATAGGTAGAATGAACTTAAAGTCTCACTAATCGCAGATAATCTCTATCAGATATCAGAAATTTTAAAGCTTCTAAGGTACTCCTCAAAATATCCTATGATCACAATAAGTGCACGTTATATGATGTAAGTATTATCATGTTGGCCAGACGTCATAATACTAGCATCATATACATATGCTCTCATGATGACCATACTTTATCTCAAGTCGTGCAATAAGCAACTTACCTTAACCACCTAACAGTCCTTCTACCTCCTAGGGTTGGTCCGAATCAAACATCATTATGGATTCAAAATAAAAGAAATAGATCGTATAGATAACGTAGCAGACTTTAGTAAGCATCAAATGAAGCACATCATCAAAAGCATCAGTTCTTCCACAATTCATCAAAGTTCTCATATCAAAACCGTAATCCAACATACGCAGAGTGAACACAGAACATAATTACTAACAGAGAGCCTATATCATTCAAAGGATCTTATCATCAGGTAACGGAAGCTTAAGTAGGTTCAGCAGAAGTGATCTTCGTCATCAATAACTTCATCTTTCAAATAATCAACTCATCCAAATATGTTTTCTTCAAAATTCATCCATTCAAACACAAGATCTCAATCTCTTCCAAGTTCGTGTAGTTTGTCCTTGTTTGTCCATCAACTTGAGAGTAAAAAGGAATCTTAAACTTGAGTCTTGTTCCTCAGGCCTTCGGTAATTCTTCTTGGAATTGTGGTGTAGTAACGTGAGTCTCTGACACAATCACTGTGCCTCCTTCCATCTAGAAGTCTGCTTCTGTTATCAAGCATCTTAGTACAACTAAAATGAATAGAGAAGCAAGACTACGTGTCTTCAACAGGTCTTCTAACACAGCTCCAGGTTTTAAGGTAAACACTGTCGGTGCCAACTCCAGGTTATGTGCTAATAGTTCGTCTCCTAAAGCTTGGTTGTCTTGATGCCCAACTTGCTACGTAAGGTATAATCGAGTCCTTCGTAAGTATCTCTCAACTTCCCATATATTTTGTTGATGGTAACGCCAGTCGTGAACATCTTCCACTGCTCATTCTCAAAGGTTCCTAACTTTGGTAACTGTCATGGATCTTGATCCTTTTAGTAAGAACTCTGTCTCCGCAGGACACATGGTAGTGCTGTCTGCTATAATCTCTGAACGCCAATCAAATCTACTCTTCCAGAACAAAGGGTCACTCTAACTTAACATGAAATGATCTACATGTTCCTCTTTCGTCTCTATACACAAACACAATGTCATACTATGACAATTTGTCCAACTACTCGCGAAAGACATGATTTCACTAGATGCATAAAAATAGTTGATATATTAGCCTATACAATTGGCATCATTAAAGCTCATAATGATTATAACGAGTACAGAGGCAGCTTCAGGAATCATCTTACGAAAACTTCACACCACTTTACATCCTCTGCCTTCTTCTTCACGAATAAAGGTGAAATACTTCACGAAGGTTACTCTCGGTTAGTTAACCCCCTTCTCAGAAGCTTTTGTGGTCGCTTTTTCAGTCCTTCAAATCTAAAAGAGGCCATCTGATATAGAGTTTCAAAGGTTGACCAAATCAATCATTGATACGCGAAAATGGATAAAGATTACGGATAGTGATACGGTTAAGTTCACGATAGTCGATACGTCGCCGCATACTTCCCTCCTTCTACTTCATACCAACAGGAGCATCCAAAGAGAAACACTGAGGTGAACTATATCATATTCCATCAGCTCCTTCAATCTCTCACTTCTATGGCACCATGGTTTCTTCAACTAAGATTAGTTCAATACCAACTCTACTTCCCAAGTGGGAGGGAATGCCCAGGGGTTCATCAGAGAACATCAAAAAATTTGTACAATAGAATACTTCCAATGCCAGAACTTCCCACGGCTGGATACTAATAGGTACCAGGAGGAAATTGACAATCAAATGAGATAGGAGTCTGTACTTCCATAGCAGCATTTAACAGATTTAAGTGGTTGAGAGATGATTGAGGTAAAAGCAGTCAACTAAAGTCAACCACGGATGTGGTCAAGATAGTCAAACTCCTTAGACTCAATGCTCCGCGGAATATAGTGGTTTCCCCGGGTCGTTAAGTCCCGACGAGGTGTGAATTGTTATCAAACGGATCTGTGATCGGGAGAATTTGGACGAGAAAGGGTTTGTGATTGATTTGAACTAAGGAATCTACATGGAAATAGCTTAAACTATATGAAGAAGACTGTAAAATCAGAAAAACCAGAAATGTTTTAAACCTAAAAACGAGTACGTCCAGTTTTAAAATAACGTGAACGTACAAAATAAAACGCGAGTTTTTGTGAAATACATACTTACAAAGATGAAAATCACATTTTTACAATCCTAATAATATAAGAAAATTTTTGGAAAATTAAAATTAATTTTTACACTATTTATATAATTATTATTAATTAATTACTATTTATTAATTACTTAATAATTATTTAAATTAACCTTAATTATAACTAATTATGAAATTACACTAAAAATATGAAAAATAAATTTGAAAAAATCTAAAATATTATAAAACTAATTTTCAAACTGAAAATATATTTTTTCTTCTTTTTTAATAATTACTATTAATTAAAAACTAATTTAAACTAATTAAAATTACACTAAATAATAGGAAAATGTAAAATAAGCTTAGAAAAATAAAATTAAAATTAGAAAAATCTAAAGTAATATAAAACTAATTTTAAAACAGAAAATATATTTTTAAGACTTTTTAAATAATTATTACTAATTATTAACTAATTATTAATTAATAAAAACAAATATTTATTATTAAAAAATACTAAATGAAAAGAGAAAAATATGAAAAAATTACTGAAATTATTTTAAGATATAAGGAACCTAAGAAAAATATAAAATCACTAAGTGCTTATGGAAAATAAGCTAATAAGCAATAAGCTTCTTAAATAGAAGCTATCACTTTTCGTATTTTTGGCTTTTTTGGAATTTTCTTTCACAAAACTATTTAATACTAAATAATAACCATCTTTAATAAAGACACTTTGGCTGCAAATAAAAAATAAGCAATATGAAAAGCTAAATGGTTGGCAGGTTGGGCTTATAAGCTTAATAGGATTTGAAGGGACTTGAATAAGCTAGCAATAAGCCTCACAACACAAACCAAGGGCAAAATAAGCTACAAGGGAGTTGAGTGCATGGAAATTAAGCTGAGACAAGTAATGAAATGCTCAGAATAAGCCAATAAGCTGACTTAAGCCACCCCAATTACCACACAGTCCACACAGGGCACAAGGGCAAAGTAGCAGGCTATGTGGGCCCCACTGGGTGGATTGGATGCAAAAACAAAAAGCAGGTCCAAATAGCTGAGCTTATAGCTTTTCTAAAAAGCCAATAAGCAAGTCATGGGTCCCACTAATAAGCTATAGGGGAGGGCTGAAAGATTGGTTCAAAACCTGAATACTCAGTGTGCATTCAGAAGGTGGACAACATTCAATGGACAAGCAGCCCTAGCTAATAAGATGAAAAACTCAAAATAAGCTATGAGACTCAAAGCAGGGCTTATTGGCTTTTAAATAAGCCAATAAGCAAGAGGTGGGACCCACTATGGAACAATCTAGGTCTGACAGAAAAAGGGTGGTCTGATCATGGTCTGTGGTGCAGGGCACATGCTTGCCCTGCAGCCCACTTTGAGTACATGTAAAAGCTTGAAGAAAAATCCTAAAAATAAGCTCTAATCTGATTCCTAAAGTCTGGCTGGTATACTAAAACATGTGAAAAGCACAAACCTTGAATTCAAACACAAAAATCATAAAAATTCCTACAATTTTTGGATTTTTGCACAAAAGAAAATTTTGACATTTTATTTAAACTTGAAATATTGACTTTCTTGAGTTTTGATTCTACTTCACTGATTAAATAAGATATAAAGAGCTTAAATAAAACTATATTAGGCTTAAGTTACAATTTATAAGCTATTGGGATGGATTTGAAGACCCAAATCCCTCACAGTTAACTGTGAGGGTACCAAAGCTAAGATTTTGACTTTTTTTCAAGAAACAACTATATTTTATGGTTAAACTGACCTAATGAGACATAAAGAAACATGCTTGAACTAAACTCATCAACTGAAACACAGTCAACAGAGGTGACATGTACTAATCCAAACACCCCTTAAAATTGATTTTTTCACTAAGTAACTAAGCTAAAAAGCACACAAACCCACAAATGATACACAGTTAACTTACAATAAGCAGGGTAGGAGCAAATAAACTAAAAGATGCAACCAAAAAGCTTATATAATAAAGAATGCAAAAAAAATAGATGAGGACTTACTTTGAAACCAAGGTTACATGCACAGTGATGGAACTAGGAAGTTAGATAAGCTTAGGGAAACTATCAAGGAGTTTCCTGAGCTTATCAATAGGTGTTTATAGCTTATGAACGCTTGTAACCTCAGCTTGCTGCAATTTCTTCTTATTTATTTTTATTCTTTTTTTATTTTTTTGTCTTTTTGTTTTTATGTTTTCTGATACACTAGATAATCTACAAACTTTTAAAAGCTTAATAATAAGCTAATGTGAGCTTAGTGGAGACTTAACAACAACTATTTCCAAAAATTAAGACAAAATGAGATTTTTAGTAAAAATCATTCAAACAACTGAGAATTCAATAAGATTTGAATTAAAATTTAACAAAGGATACAATTACATTACAGAAGTTCAATAAAGCTTTCTTAAACTAGAAATTACAACTAAAAATTGAAATTACACTAAGGACGATTTTTACTAAAACTAAAGCTAAAACTAACTACACTAACTACCACTGCTTCCATCATTTTTCTTCACTTATATATGTCCCTAGGAGTTCCTTTGACTTTCCCACTTCTTTCTGGACCGTTGGATGCTTCAAATCAATCCCAACCTTTAAAATCCTTTTTGGCGGGAACTGGGCAATTGGCAGGTTATGGGGTTTGGTAAGAGCTTTAATGAGGAGGGGGAAGGTGGGATGTATGTGAGTGTATTAATGAGGTTTGGTGAAAGTATCATGGAGGAGGGGGGAGCAGGAAGAAGGAATTAAGGGATTGGGGGTGGAGGTGAACTATGGTTTGACCACATGTTTGACCTGGGGGAGTTGGGGTAATATTAAACGGATTAGGGGTGGTAATGTTTGGGCCAGGGATTGGGATTTGGGGTGGTGGATTGGATTTTGGAAGTTGGGTTGGTTTTTAGATAATAAAGGGTCCATTAGGTTTATTAAATATCACAAGGGTGAAATGTGTAAAATCTGAAAATTAGAGGGCTGATTATGACAACTTTCTAAAGTGCTCATAAGGGTTAAACATGCTCAGTTCCATAATCCAAGTACCTTAGTTGAATAAATTTCCAATTTCAAACACCCAAGGACTAAAACCGCCAAGTTTGCAAAGTTAAGGGACCAAACTTGCAATTTCACCAAACTTTTCATCCATGGACCATTTCTGCCAACTTTTGATTTTTCAAAGACTTTTGTTGACTTTTCCATCCAAAAATATTTCCCAGGGACCAAATCTGACAAAATTGAAACTCTAGGGACTAAATTTGTAATTTCCAAAACTCTTGAGATTTTTCACCAAAGGACTAAATATGACAACTTATGATTTCAAAAGGACCTTCGGTGATAATTTTCCATATTTTGAATGACCAGGGACTAGTTTTGACATTTTATGAAAGTTAGGGGACTGAAACTGCCAATTTTGTAAACTTTGTACGTTTTTCATTTGTTTTTACTCATTTTGCATCTAAAACATATAAAACACAATTTTGAAATATTTTTAGTATTTTGATGCATTTCTGAGTGTTTTTGTATGTTTTGCACTTCAGATTTGACCAAAAATGATGAGTGTTTGAGCACTCATGAATCCCCCACACTAAACTATTGCTAGTCCCTAGCAATAAACTGTTTTGAAAACTAAATGGATTTTAAACTCTTTACCAAAAGCCATTACTTCTGGAGTAGCCAGATGTATCCGTTCAATTAAGAACTATGGTCCACCTGATAACCGTGTGATTTTGAGCAAACCACCAACTGTCAACGGATTTGATTTGTCTTTACCAAAAGCCGTTTGCTTCTGGACTAGCCAACTCTTGATGGACAAAGTCAACATCTTGGTTAGCTGATTACCAATTATGGTTTTTCCACTACCTTTACCACAAGCCATAATCTTGCGGGCTAGCCAACTCATTCACTTTTTAGGATATGGCGAGTTGAGGTACCATACAATTTTGGGCAAATTACAAGCCATAAACGGATTTGATATATCTTTACCAAGAGCCGTTTGCTCCTGGATTAGCCAATCCTTTTGTCGTTTAGACATGGCGGACTGATAACCACAAAAATTTTGAAGCACAAGTGAATTTTTTTTAAAATTTTTAAGATTTTGGCTAAAAACGGGGGTACTAGATAGTAAAATGTGATAAAATTCGCTAGAATACCCCCCACACTTAGAATGAATATTGTCCTCAATATTCAAAGTCCCGGCTATTATGCTGACTCTTTGAACGTAAAAGGGCAACATTACAAGCTAAATGTGGAAACACCAGTTTGTATTTTCACTTTATACGTAACCACAGTAGGGGTAACTCCCCTACACTTAGGGTGAAAACCCTAAGTACATGCTGCTGTTTTTGGTTACCGAGTCGCTAGCTTGACTCGACCTCGAATTCATTTGTCCTTGGGGAAGCATGATGTGGAAAAAGTAATCTCCATCGGACTTTCATTCAAGATACTTGGACAAACATCTGAAGCACGTGAAAGTTCCACACCGATGAGATATAATCCCGCCTCAAGATAATGGTAAATGAAAATGCCGGGATCAAAGATGGTATCTTCATTCCCGAAGGAGTGAAGAAGACAGGAAGGCACCGAGAAGGTCATGAGAATAATCATGAAAGGATGCTCATCCTCAAGATCAGGTTTAGTTTCATGAATTTAGATTTTGTCGGGGAAGCTCTTAGGGCTAGAAAACATCCCGGGAGGGAGGGTGGGATAATTTGTCATAGAAATACAAATTCTCATGATTGAGAATCTTTCCCCCCAATCATGATGTTTCTTGCCATCATACTCCGGAGGAGTCATGATAAGGTGATCAATTATGGGCTCAGCAGGTATTTCATCAACATCACTGATGTCTCCATAAGATAAATAATTTTCATCAGTGTTTGAATCACTAAGCCCTGTGTTGAGATAGGAATTGAGTGATGGATCATCATTCAATAAGCTTTCAAGGAAAAGAATATCCCCCTCAGAATCAAGATAGTTATCATCAACTTCATACGAAGTTGAACTATCTAGGGCAAGGAATGCTTCGACTTCTTCTAGATCATCTTTGAAATTAAAGAGATCATCATCACATCCCGGTGGAAGTGGATTGGTGTGAGTGAGTTCATCGGCGAACTCCTCGAGAAGAAAGTCAACATTAGAGTGGGGAAAGGATGCATCAACATACTCAATGTCTCCATAAGATAAACAATCATCACTGGAATCAGAGACAATCTCAATTTGATCATTTGGATTATCAGGGGTGGAAGGAATATCACACACTTGATCAAAAGTTCCAAGTGAATCTCTCGGGATTGGGACAAGGATCTCAACACTAGACTTTATTAATTCGTCCGATTCCTTATTAGGAACAGTGCTAAGATGCTCATCCCCTATGTTTAGAGAGTGAGTGTGAACTTCGGGTGTGATAACAACAGACTGAGGGAGATGAGAGGAGCTAGCATTCATGGATTGTTCAAGTTCCATTTGATTTTCTGCTAGTAATTTCTCCGTCACATTATTTTCTCCCTGCTTTTCGATGGGAGGAATCACAAATGATGAATCTGACGAACCCTTATAAAATTGAAGGATATTAAGGGTGTCCTCATTATCACTATCATCATCACAGTCTAGAAGAGCAGCTTTACGAAATTTGGCACGTGTTATAGCTGCTTGTTCTAAGACTAGCAATTCTTCCATGCTCAATTTGTTTCTAGCATCTCGTTCTTCAGCAAGTAATTCTGCCATAGATTTCTCACGAGAGTCTCGAAACGATGTAGTAACCAACTCCTCCTTAAGTTCTTTCAATATATCAAGAGCCTTTAGTAAAAGGTCTTGCTCAGTATCATGAGGAGTTGCTTGGATCATTTGATACTGTGGAGGTGGGAAAACGAATAATCGTAATTGTTATAAGGAAATGGATTCCTTGTTTGACAATCCGAGCTAGAGTGTGGACCTCCACAGTAATCACAACAGTGAAACTGATGTGGCTATGGGTTGTATGTGCTTTAGTTATAATTGTTATCAGGAAACTGCTCATAGATAAGCGTGTTTCCCGATTGACAATCGTAACTGTAGTGTGAACCACTACAGTACTCACAACAGTAAAACTGCTGAGTCTCATGGTGTGGTAACTGATGGAATGAATCAGTCGTGTCATGGCAGGAATAGGGATTCTGGTTATAGACAGACCCGTTTCCTGACTCTACCATGCCACAGCTGGGGCAATTGCCACCATTATAAGGATTACCACACCAATGGCAAATAAGAAGGTGTGGGTGAGACATAGAAAGAATCAAAAGGTTTGGGAGGGTAAGGAATGAAGAATCAAAAGGGTAGGAGAGTAAAGATGAATATTTTTGATTTTTTGGAAAGACATTGTATACAAATGATAAAGAAAATCTTTTTGTGTTGTTTGTGTTCGTTGAAAACTGATTTAAAATGTTTTTGGGAACAGTTTTGTTTTTATAGTAAGAAAATATGAACAAATGATGGTAAATTTACAAAGAAGTGAATTCCAAAAGCACTAATCAGCAAATCGTTTTTTAGAAAAAACACGCACAACCTCCCCGGCAGCGGCGCCAAATTTTGATTGAGGTAAAAGCAGTCAACTAAAGTCAACCACGGATGTGGTCAAGATAGTCAAACTCCTTAGACTCAATGCTCCGCGGAATATAGTGGTTTCCCCGGGTCGTTAAGTCCTGACGAGGTGTGAATTGTTATCAAACGGATCTGTGATCGGGTGAATTTGGACGAGAAAGGGTTTGTGATTGATTTGAACTAAGGAATCTACAAGGAAATAGCTTAAATAAGCTATATGAACAAGACTGTAAAATCAGAAAAGCCAGAAATGTTTTAAACCTAAAAAGTGTACGTTCAGTTTTAAAATAACGCGAACATACAAAATAAAACGCTAGTTTTTGTGAAATAAATACTTACAAAGATGAAAATCACATTTTTACAATCCTGATAATATAAGAAAATTTTTGGAAAATTAAAATTAATTTTTACACTATTTATATAATTATTATTAATTGATTACTATTTATTAATTACTTAATAATTATTTAAATTAACCTTAATTATAACTAATTATGAAATTACACTAAAAATATGAAAAATAAATTTGGAAAAATCTAAAATATTATAAAACTAATTTTCAAACTGAAAATATATTTTTCCTACTTTTTTAATAATTACTATTAATTAAAAACTAATTTAAACTAATTAAAATTACACTAAATAATAGGAAAATGTAAAATAAGCTTAGAAAAATTAAATTAAAACTTAGAAAAATCTAAAGTAATATAAAACTAATTTTAAAATAGAAAATACATTTTTAAGACTTTTTAAATAATTATTACTAATTATTAACTAATTATTAATTAATAAAAACTAATATTTATTATTAAAAAATACTAAATGAAAAGAGAAAAATATGAAAAAATTACTGAAATTATTTTAAGATATAAGGAACCTAAGAAAAATATAAAATCACTAAGTGCTTAAGGAAAATAAGCTAATAAGCAATAAGCTTCTTAAATAGAAGTTATCACTTTTGGTATTTTTGGCTTTTTTGGAATTTTCTTTCACAAAACTATTTAATACTAAATAATAACCATCTTTAATAAAGACACTTTGGCTTCAAATCAAAAATAAGCAATATGAAAAGCTAAATGGTTGGCAGGTTGGGCTTATAAGCTTAATAAGATTTGAAGGGACTTGAATAAGCTAGCAATAAGCCTCACAACACAAACCAAGGGCAAAATAAGCTACAAGGGAGTTGAGTGCATGGAAATTAAGCTGAGACAAGTAATGAAATGCTCAGAATAAGCCAATAAGCTGACTTAAGCCACCCCAATTACCACACAGTCCACACAGGGCACAAGGGCAAAGTAGCAGGCTATGTGGGCCCCACTGGGTGGATTGGAAGCAAAAAACAAAAAGCAGGTCCAAATAGCTGAGCTTATAGCTTTTCTAAATAGCCAATAAGCAAGTCATGGGTCCCACTAATAATCTATAGGGGAGGGCTGAAAGATTGGTTCAAAACCTGAATACTCAGTGTGCATTAAGAAGGTGGACAACATTCAATGGACAAGCAGCCCTAGCTAATAAGATGAAAAACTCAAAATAAGCTATGAGACTCAAAGCAGGGCTTATTGGCTTTCAAATAAGCCAATAAGCAAGAGGTGGGACCCACTATGGAACAATCTAGGTCTGATAGAAAAAGGGTGGTCTGATCATGGTCTGTGGTGCAGGGCACATGCTTGCCCTGCAGCCCACTTTGAGTACATGTAAAAGCTTGAAGAAAAATCCTAAAAATAAGCTCTAACCTGATTCCTAAAGTCTAGCTGGTATACTACAACATGTGAAAAGCACAAACCTTGAATTTAAACACAAAAATCATAAAAATTCCTACAATTTTTGGATTTTTGCACAAAAGCAAATTTTGACTTTTTATTTAAACTTGAAAGATTGACTTTCTTGAATTTTGATTCTACTTCACTGATTAAATAAGATATAAAGAGCTTAAATAAAACTATATTAGGCTTAAGTTACAACTTATAAGCTATTGGGATGGATTTGAAGACCCAAATCCCTCACAGTTAACTATGAGGGTACCAAAGCTAAGATTTTGACTTTTTTTCAAGAAACAACTATATTTTATGGTTAAACTGACCTAATGAGACATAAAGAAACATGCTTGAACTAAACTCATCAACTGAAACACAGTCAACAGAGGTGACATGTACTAATCCAAACACCCCTTAAAATTGATTTTTTCACTAAGTAACTAAGCTAAAAAGTACACAAACCCACAAATGATACACAGTTAACTTACAGTAAGCAGGGTAGGATCAAATAAACTAAAAGATGCAACCAAAAAGCTTATACAATAAAGAATGCAGAAAAAATAGATGAGGACTTACTTTGAAACCAAGGTTACATGCACAGTGATGGAACTAGGAAGTGAGATAAGCTCAGGGAAACTATCAAGGAGTTTCCTGAGCTTATCAAGAGGTGTTTATAGCTTATGAAAGCTTGTGACCTCAGCTTGCTGCTATTTCTTCTTATTTATTTTTATTCTTTTTTTATTTTTTTTCTTTTTGTTTTTATGTTTTCTGATACACTAGATAATCTACAAACTTTTAAAAGCTTAATAATAAGCTAATGTAAGCTTAGTGGAGACTTAACAACAACTATTTCCAAAAATTAAGACAAAATGAGCTTTTTAGTAAAAATCATTCAAACAACTGAGAATTCAATAAGATTTGAATTAAAATTTAACAAAAGATACAATTACATTACAGAAGTTCAATGAAGCTTTCTTAAACTAGAAATTACAACTAAAAATTGAAATTACACTAAGGACGATTTTTACTAAAACTAAAGCTAAAACTAACTACACTAACTACCACTGCTTCCATCATTTTTCTTCACTTATATAAGTCCCTAGGAGTTCCTTTGACTTTCCCACTTCTTTCTGGACCGTTGGATGCTTCAAATCAATCCCAACCTTTAAAATCCTTTTTGGCGGGAAATGGGCAATTGGCAGGTTATGGGGTTTGGTAAGAGCTTTAATGAGGAGGGGGGAGGTGGGATGTAGGTGAGTGTATTAATGAGGTTTGGTGAAAGTATCATGGAGGAGGGGGGAGCAGGAAGCAGGAATTAAGGGATTAGGGGGTGGAGGTGAACAGTGGTTTGACCACATGTTTGACCTGGGGAGTTGGGGTAATATTAAACGGATTAGGGGTGGTAATGTTTGGGCCAGGGATTGGGATTTGGGGTGGTGGATTGGATTTTGGAAGTCCGGTTGGTTTTTAGATAATAAAGGGTCCATTAGGTTTATTAAATATCACAAGGGTGAAATGTGTAAAATCTGAAAATTGGAGGGCTGATTATGACAACTTTCTAAAGTGCTCATAAGGGTTAAACATGCTCAGTTCCATAATCCAAGTACCTTAGTTGAATAAATTTCCAATTTTAAACACCCAAGGACTAAAACTGCCAAGTTTGCAAAGTTAAGGGACCAAACTTGCAATTTCACCAAACTTTTCATCCAAGGACCATTTCTGCCAACTTTTGATTTTTCAAAGACTTTTGTTCACTTTTCCATCCAAAAATATTTCCCAGGGACCAAATCTGACAAAATTGAAACTCTAGGGACTAAATTTGTAATTTCCAAAACTTTTGAGATTTTTCACCAAAGGACTAAATATGACAACTTATGATTTCAAAAGGACCTTTGGTGATAATTTTCCATATTTTGAATGACCAGGGACTAGTTTTGACATATTATGAAAGTTGGGGGACTGAAACTGCCAATTTTGCAAACTTTGTACGTTTTTCATTTGTTTTTACTCATTTTGCATCTAAAACATATAAAACACAATTTTGAAATATTTTTAGTATTTTGATAAATTTCTGAGTGTTTTTGTATGTTTTGCAGTTCAGATTTGACCAAAAATGATGAGTGTTTGAGCACTCATCAAGAGCCACCATAACAAAAGTAGGGTGGAGCAGAATGCTAAAGATCACATATCGGATACGGTAGTCTATGGTAGCTTTATGAAGGGCCATCCAATCCATAACCAAAAGACCGTAAAATCAGACATATCGAAAGTAAACGGATTCATAGAACGAATAAGTCATCAAACCAGACGGATAGTTCATATTTCAGAGTCGAGTACATGGTTCATCAAAAGCGTTGAGATAGATAAGCGAACAGTTTAAGGTTTTGGAATCCTGTTTCGCTTCTTAGCACAAGTGATAGATAGGGTGTGTATCATCAATAATATGAACATAGTATAATTTTTAAAAGTGAGATGGATGGAATATCAGTTGTCAGCATCATCATGCTCAATTAACAAATCCATATTGAGATATCATTAACATCGTATCCTTCTAAAGGAGCTGATTGGCAAGCAAAGTTCATCATTCAAAGGGTATTAGTGGTTAATAATTACCAGGGTTCTCATAGGAGTAGTAATGGATTATGTAGATTCATGTAGTATCAGATGATACATTCTACATCCAGCATAAGCAATGAATTCATATAATGTGTCAAGCACATTAGGGCTGAATAACCCTCGAGATGGTCAGAAAGGTGTCAAACTGCTTATCAAACAACTTGGAAATGGGGATCAGAATCAGAGAGTGAACTTAAATGGTGTAAGGTATCCATATAGTTCCTGAGGTACTGCAAACTTACTTGGTTACTGAACTTACATTGCAAAGCTTTCTTACTTCTGAAACAAATGTTCTTATAAGGCATAACTAAAGGGAGAGGCATGAATCAAAGTGATGCGGAAGCAATGCTACTTACATAGATGTCCTAGTCTACCCATTCCTCACCGGTAATAACTTAGGTTCCTATCGGGAGATCTTAAAGCAATTTCTCAAAGGTTGTCTTATGAGCGCCTACAGTGGAAGCTTAAGGGTCCAAACTTCACAGGTCAAGGTTTAATGAACTACAAGTCGCAGTCTGGGCTCTGATACCATAATTGTAACACCACAACCTGATAAAGGTGTAACACCCCCAAAATACCGCAGCGGAAGACTGTGTCATAGGGGTGCTACTTCATAATACAAAGTACAAGTTATAGAAAACGAACTCTAAATGAGACGTTTTGAAAAGTTACCATTCGATTAATGAATTCAAAGTTACAAACATGAGATTTCAAAGTATGATACATAAATGTATACAAATGTTTTGAATGGTAAATGATAAAAGCGTAAGTCTTCAGAATATGCAGCTTGACTCTAAGTTCCACGCACTAGCTATCGCCTTACTAACCTGAGATAAACATGCTAAAGTGTCAACACATTGGTTGGTGAGTTCATAGAGTTTGTCTTAAAACAGTTGAAAAGCCTTAAAAGAATGTTCACACAGCAAAGGCATCGTGAATCCACACAGTTGCAAGTCCCGCCATAAGAGATTTGCAACCTGTGTGTCCACAACCCACTGCTAAAAGTTAGTTTATACAATGCACCAGATTATATTCACCCAAGGTCAAGAATAGACACAAGGGCGGGGGCCTCTCCCCAAATAGTACTACGATATCCAAGGTCAAGTATAGACACAAGGGTAGGGGGCATCTTCCCATGAGTACTACCAATACCTCTCCCACAAAATAGAGTATTATGTATGCATGTAAATACGAATCTTGTATTTAAATTAAACAAGTATAGTGTAACAAGTATGTATAACGCAATCAAGTATAATGCCAATCAAGTATAACACAATCAAGTATAAAAGTTTAAGAGTATTTGTACAAGTAAGCAAGTAGTTGAGCATGTATCCCCCCCAAGAGTTAAAACAAGTACGAAAAGAGTAGGGGCTATGACTCACCTTAAGTCTATGTAGTGAGTAATGAAAATGGTAGTCGAATCGCGAAAGTCTCTAAGAGCAGCCTATAATAGAACGTTGCGGCTTAGGTTTGGAGTAACGTCTAAGAATACGAAGAATCGCCTATATATGTCTTGCATAATGTTCATGATGTAGTACTTAGTATATAGTGTAAGTCGTTGAATATAAGTGGTCTAAGAAACATGTATAGGTTGTATATCTCTGACTACCGTTCAGGCCGACATAATTCAGAAGTCACGGAGTAAACGTTCGAGGAGCCAGGACACTTTAACTCGTAAATCCACAACTCGTCTCGACGGCTTACTCAATGAACTCCTCACATGAGGCTCTCTACTATTGTAGTATTTGATAACATATATATAAGTTTTGATCTTTAAAAGTTATATGGTCTTTAGCCGTGGCTTTGCCGTAACTTTGGTCATGTTACCATGGTCTTGAGACTCAACCTTGGCTTTAGCCATGGTTGTGGTCTTGGCTTTAGGTCATTAG
Organism: Artemisia argyi; assembly: GCA_030686995.1. NCBI lineage: Eukaryota > Viridiplantae > Streptophyta > Magnoliopsida > Asterales > Asteraceae > Artemisia > Artemisia argyi. The sequence goes on from JARVZY010001893.1 coordinate 46,236, forward strand.
ACCTCTTGGTCTCATCTAATTATAACAATTATATAGTTACTTTGGTCTAAAAATGGGCTGTTAAGAATTTGAAGAAAATTATCACTCAGAAAGCGTTTTCAGGGCTCGAGCTTCTTTGTTCCTGAACGAAAACGTCGTTCTGGACAACTTTTGTGTTTTAACTTTTTGATGAATCGGACCAGAAGTGGGACTTTCAAAATCAAAATTCGATCAGAATGCTATTTAGGCAGTTTTGCCGTTTTGGTTTCGCTAACTTCAAACGGTCATAACTTTTGACTCGTATACTCGTTTTGGGTGATTCAAATTGCTATGTTTTCCTTGTTAAGTCCTCTTTAACAATAAGTAAGTGTCAAATATCAAAGTTATACTATTGTGGTCGTGGTTTTCCATAAAAATCACTAGTTTGCTTGTTTACTTGTCATAAGTTAACATATGTATACCAATACTCGTTTTACTAGTTTTTATACATCATGAACACAATACAAAGACCATATATAACATGAAAGAAATATAATAAGCATGAAAATGATATTGAGCAATAAAGTGTATAAGGGTTTCTTACAACTTTTGGCTTTCTCTTAAGAAAGGAAGTCAAGTATGAACTAGGACACTAAACCTATGCTTGCAAACCCTTCACCATAACTCTTGTAACCCTTGTTAGCCTTGATCTAACCCTTGTGAAAACCATTTAACCTCAGCCCTAGTAACCTTGTGTAGCTCCTAATTCAACCATGGAATCACCAAACAAACTTGAGAACTAGGTAGAGAATACTAAGACCTTGAACTTTGTAGTGTAACTTGTATATTGAAGATCAAAGGATCATGGTGCTATGATATAAGGGTGTGGCGTTTTTGTGGTGAAGAAAGGAAGAAGAATGAGCTTGTATTTATACTATGAATGAGGAGGTTAGGAAGGTGGCTAGGAAGGTGCTTAAACTTGGAGACAAAGTTGTAATTAAGTAAGATCTAATGGCTAAAGTCAAGATTTAACCACACATGGTGACTCCCCCCCTCCTAAGTCGTTTTTCCAAGGATAAGGGTGACTAGATGAGTAGTCATGGTCTTTGGATGATAATATCCTAAGTATGTAGCTAGTTTTGACTCCGTAAATTGCTAACCGTAAGTTTTTAAGTCACGAAACGTAAAACCGGGTATCCTAAAAATATGAAACTTATAAATATGGTTAAACATGTCAATATAGTCCATAATAAAATATAAAATGAGTGGTAGGTTCTATCGGGTGCGAAAACCCTGCTAAAAACTGGAAACACGGGTCTAAAACGCGCAATTCGCGTAAAACGCTGGACTGAAAAATGTAAAATTCCGAAACTTTTGGAATTGTCCTAAAATGAGAGAAAATCATATTTCTATTGTTTATAATGTTTTATGGACATATCGGGATGCTAGAAGGACGTTTAAACCTAAAAGTAAATCTCGGACACGGTTTTGTGATTTTTGCAGAAATGATCCGACGAGCGTCAAACTCTCGGATTATCGTTAAAATAGTTTAACTTACGAGAATATGAAATAAAAATTTCTGAGATGAATAGTGAAAAGTGAATAGTAAAAAGTGAATAGTGAAATTTTCGGGAATAAAAGTTAACCTGAAATTGCGAATTGTTACAGTCTGTACCCCTTAAGGAGAACTTCGTCCCGAAGTTCAGTTGATGTTAACTACTTATGATGTGTCTAAGAGAATTCGGGATTTCAGGATCTCTAAAATAATGGTGTTCACTCTGATTTGTCTAAGGTTCTGGTTAAGGAGTTGTATCGGCTACAATTAAGCCCACTTATTTATAACACATTACTTACATAAAGAAGCGTCCAAATTTATGTAAGTAAGGGATCATAAACTCATGGTTCGGTGATTTACAATTTCTTTACTTAACTGAAGAGGCGTCCCAATCCATTTAAATAAGGAGATTCTAAAACATCCTACTTAAGAATTTCCGACACAAAATCCGCCTTCTGAGGCAGATGGTAAGATAATCCAGTCATCAAATCCCTAAAGCTAAGCAATAATATTATTTAACTCAAATCTTATGTCTCATCAAACAAGAACTGTCACAAGATCAAGTTAACTAATTAGTTATTACTGAGCTCCATGTTTTTAATGACTCGGCTAATCTCTGGGGCTCCTTATAATACTAAAGTCACATCATCTAACAGCGTGGAACTAAGCAAACCTCTAACCAAAAAGCATATGTGTATGTATTGTGTGTAAGGCAAATAAAGAGGAAGGTCCCAACGTATATAGCAGTTATAGTCTAGGCACTAAATGCAACCTAGTTCTCTATAACCAAGGCTCTGGTACCAATCTGTAACACCCCCAAAATACCGCAGCGGAAGACTGTGTCATAGGGGTGCTACTGTAACACCCCCAATTCATGGATGCAGCGGAATTCGAACTGGGTGTTACTCGACGGCACAATAGTCACAATGATAGAAAACGAACTCCAATTGAGTCGTTTTGAAAAGGTTTATCATTCAAATTATATAAATATCAGAGATTACAAAATGAGGTCCCAATTGGTTCCATGTTTACAATGTATAATAAATGAGTTTTGAATGATAATAAAATTTATAGCCCTCTTGAGTATCCGTGTCCTTCCGTGCCATCCTTGATCGTCATGAACCTGAAATACATGCTTGAGAGGTCAACACAAAGGTTGAGTGATATTCATAGAGTTTGTTAAATCGATTGAACACAATATGTTGGTAGTGTGAGTTATAGGCTCACACCAATGTTTGGAAAACAAAACAGGTAGGCTACGTTATTATACGCCCGGAACATGTATTATACACTAAGCTTATGACACCATAACGTTAACGTGTACCAATATCGATCGGCATATTTATCCCGGTAGGTACTTTGCTAACATACCTAAATCTCAAATATTAATGCATTTGTTTGAACTTAGTCAATACAAATGGGATTCGTCAATCCCAATAGGCCTATTATTAATATTCGCGCTCACTATTTCTAGTGATTAAATGGTTCATAATAAGGGATCTCGGTTTAGCAAGGTTGGTACTTAGTGATAATAAAACATCGTCGTGAAGCATACATTAGAAAGCATTGTATTCGATTTAGAAATAGCATGTATTCCCCCCAAGGATTTGTAAAACAATTAAGTAATGGAAAGTGGGGCTATGAACTCACCTTAAGTAAGATAGCAAGTAATGAATGTAATGGTTGAATCGTGAAGGTTTCTACGAGCAACCTATAATAGAATGTCGCGACTTAGGATTGGAGTAAAGAATATGAAGTAGTGCCTATATATATATCTTGCATCTAGTCCATGATGTGGTATGATGTATATTGTAAGTCTTTGAAAGTAATGATTCATGAAACATGTATGTTTTGTATATCGTTTACTACCGTTCGGGCCGACATAATTCAGAAGTCATGTTAGTAAGCGTTCGAGGAGCCAGGACACTTTAACTCGTAAATCCACAACTCAACTCGACGGCTTACATAATGAACTCCTCACATGAGGCTCCCTACTATTGTAGTAGTTGATGAAATATATAGATATAAGTTTTGATCCGAAAGGTTACATGTCCGATATTTGAATAAACTTAGGAAAGTTTATTAGTACATGAAGATTGTTATTAGGGTATGTTTCATAAGTTTTGAATGACCATTTTCTCTTGGTAAAATCTCATGGTTTCCTTTTAAGTGAAGTAGATCCAAATTGCTTGTTCAAGTTATCGCCTAATTCATTGTTTCATGTTTACGCCTATGTAAGTTGGTATGGTCACTTCGTCATGGCCTAGCCATGACCTTTGGTCCTTGTTTCAAGGTCATGAGACACAACCTTGGCTCTAGCCTTGGTTGTGGTCTTGATTATAGGTCATAAGACCTCTTGTTCCTTTCAAAGTATAACCATAATCTTGTGACTTTCGCCTAAAAATGGGCTATTTAGAATTTGAAGAATTTTATCACTCGGAAAGTGTTTTTAGGTCTCGAGCTTCTTTGTTCCTGAACGAAAACGTCGTTTCGGACAACTTTCGTGTTTTAACTTTTTGATGAATCGGACCAGAAGTGGGACTTTCAAAACCCAAATTTGATCAGAATGGTATTTGGCAGTTTTGCCGGAAACTTTGGTAATTTCAAATGGGCGTAACTTTTGACTCGTATACTCGTTTTGGGTGGTTCAAATTGCTATGGTTTCCTTGTTAAGTCCTCTACTACAATATGTAATGATCCAATATCATATTTTTACCATTTTGGTCGTGGTTTTCCAAGAAAGTCACTAGTTTGCTTGTTTTAGTAACTTGTTTTAACAATCAATAACAATAACTTGTTTTAATCATTTGTATACATCATGGACATAACTACAAGACATAATATAGCAAGAATAACATGTAAATAACATGAACATGATTATTTAACAAGAATCAAGTTAGGGTTTGGCTCACAACTTTTGGCTTTCAAAGATGAAAGGAAGTTAACATGTAAGGATAGGACTTTGATAGACTTGCTTCAACCCACTTCTCTTCATGCAATCTTTCTACCCTTGGTATTCTTGAAAGATGGATGATGAAGGTTTAGGTGACTTGAGTGGATTCAAACTCAAGAGAAATCACCAAGTATATGAGGTTATGGAAGTGTTTTGATTAATGATAATCTAGCTAGGGTTTCTATCTTGAAGAATCACTTGAATCATGCATGAAACTTGGAGAAAATTAGCAAATGAATGGTGTGTTTGTGTGTGTGATATCCACGGCAAAGAGGGGAGGGAGGGGGTATATATATGGTCATGAGGAGGTTAGGAAACAACTAGGAAAATACCAACACTTGGTGACCAAGTTTTACTTGGAGCCAAAGTTGTACACATGTGATCATCCAAGGAATCAAGGGTCAAGATCAAGCCTCAAGTGTGAAACCCCCCTCCTAGTGGCGGTTCACATGGACTTGGAGAGCAAGGGTGGACTTTTCTTGGTATTATCCAAGATACTTGGTTAGTTTTGACTCCGGGAAATGCCAATCGTAAATGATTAAGCCTCAAAACGTAAAACCGGGTGTTGTAAAATTATGGAATTTGAAAGTATTGTTAAACATGTCCATATAGTCCATAATAAAATATAAAATGAGTGGTAGGATCTATCGGGTGCTAAAACCCTGCTAAAAACTGGAAACACGGGTCTAAAACGCGTAATACGTAAAACGTACGAATATTGCGTAAAATTGAGAAAAGTAAAATGTTACTTTTCTAATATGTTATAAATGATTTAAAATGACTTATAATGTCTAGACTGGGCTCAGTCTAGTGTCGGTTGGTATTAAATGTCTTTTAGACATCAAACCGTAAGCCTAAAAATCACAAAATGACTTATAACATCAAGGGATGATTTTTGGTCAATGGAGGAGGGAAAAAATATGTTGACTTTTTCTAATAAGTTGAAAACCCAAATCGTCTTAGAAATGCGTTTTGTGGTCTAACGGTTAATCGCCCATACGATTAAGCGTGCTCATGCGAGAGTAGTACTGGCTTGGGTGACCTGCCGGAAAGTCTTTGGTCATGTTTTTCTCAGTCACGATTAATTCTCAAATAAATCATGAGTGTGTCAAACATTTTTCTGATGCGGGGTCACTTAACGCGGTCGAGTTTCGTTGTACGTAGAATTTCTGAATGACGTTTTACCCTAAAACGTGTAATTCCTTAATAACTTTCACGAAAATGATCTGACGAATGTCAAACATTTAATTTGCCATGGAAATGATTTATCACTTGAGCCCAAGAAATAAAAATCAAATTTCGGGAAAATTTTTGGGAAAAATGAATAGTAAAAGTGAATAGTGAAATTTTCCGGGAATAGTAATTATCCTGAAAAATGTGAATTGTTACAGTCTCTACCCCTTACGGGGAACTTCGTCCCGAAGTTCTGTGTGTATCATATGTTGGAGTGGTATCGATGAAAAGGTGTGGTTACTTATAAGGACTAAAGTCTGGGATTACCGGTGATGTAACTTGATTTGTCATTTCAGTGTAAGGTGTAGGATGAGGCTTACTTTTATATAGGAAAGGTATGGTAATAGTCGAATATCAAAGGAAATTGATATAGCAGTCGAATATTAATAGGAATTGATATAGTAGTTGTACAGAAATTGATATAGTTGAATATCAAAATGGCAATTGATATAGTTGTCAAGTATCAATAGCAATTGATATAACAGTTGAACAACAATAGCAATTTACATAGGAATCCAATAAATGGAAATTGATATAGTAGTGGAATATCAATGGAAATTGGGATAGTAGTTGCAATCATAGCATAGTAGGTAATCGGTTGTTGTACCTAGTGTTTATGTCATGGTTTGAAGCGATGTCAGTGAAAAGATAGGATTTCTTATGGCGAATATAATGTAGGTATCATGCCATACCCGAGCAATGTAATGTAGGTATCATGCCATACCCGAGCAATGTAATGTAGGTATCAAGCCATACCCGAGCAATGTAATGTAGGTATCATGCCATACCCGAGCAATGTAATGTAGGTTGACTTCATACTTATGTTATTTTGGATACAAACAATGTTGCAAAAATCGTGAATCGGTACTGAGGCGGTCGGGGGGCGATTAGCGATTTTTTACCGATTAATCGGCCGATTTTTGTGACTCGGCCGATTAATCGGCCGATTTCCGTGTAATTTTCTCCAAGGTCGCAGACCGATTAGCGATTACTCGCCGATTAATCGGCCGATTCGGCCGATTTTTGCAACACTGGATACAAATAAGCCCACTTGTTTATAATTCTTTATTTACATAGAGAGGCATCCCAAACAATGTAAATACGGAAATATAAACTTATGGTTCGGTGATTTACAATTTCTTTATTTAAATGAAAAGGCATCCCAATTCATTCAAATAATTATAAATCATCCTACTTAATAATTCCCAACACAACATTCATACTTAGCCGGTGAGTTACAAGGTAGTGTATTACGAGATGATACTGGTGTTCCAAAAGTGCAAGATGAATATTCAATCTTGTAAAGCTGATAAGGGTGCTTGTGGTGTAACTAAGGATGATTTGAGCTTTAAAAGTGCATCAAGATCTGTTAATGAGCTTGTGTTTGTAACGGTTGTGAAGATAATGATGTGATATGTTGATGAACAAAAGTGTGTAGTGTATGCTTAACATTAATACACTTAGGTATAGATGTTGAGTTTGTTTTAAAAATCTTAAGAGATTTTTAAAAGTTTATGATGGAATGGTATCCTTAGGATCTAAACAGGATAGTACTTCTACAGGATGAAGAGAAGAATTGATAACTATCCCAAGATAGTAGTTCGGATTATCTCATAAATGAAAAATTTCAAGAATGAAATTAGGTAACATAAATAAGGTGTTAAGATTTCGCTGAGTGGTAAGACATTATCGTGTCTCTAGATTGTTTTAATGTATTCTGGTGGTTTATCGAGTTCATGTAGGAAATCAACCTAAACATAATCCTAGTACAACTACTCTCAGTATTTGAAAATTTTAAGTCGAATATAGTTAGTCAGACTATATTCCACTGTCCCTAGGTTAAATATAGGTGACTAGTCTATATTTAGCCAAGGTTCGATAAAATTTTCAAATACCTAAACTAGGTATACTTTTGATATGTCCGTTGCTTTCGGGAAACTGTTCACTAAACAAAGGCGATGTCAAACCCTTAAGTTGCAAGTCCCGTCCATACAAGACTTGTAACGTATGTTTTCATATTCCATTGTATAGAAGGTAGTAAGGGTAGATACGTATGGAAAGGAAGTTTTAAGTAGTTCTAAAAATAGAACATACTTGGCCAAGATCACGAACTTTTAATAATGAAGGTTTCATAAGAAAACTTTGATGAATGTAGAGAAAGTTCAGCTTTTGTCGATGATGGATTAGTTTGTCCTTTAGAAATCTCATATTTCTTGTTTTGAAATCGATAGATTGTGACGGGTTTTTGATATCATAAGAAATGATATTAATGATGTGATGGAATAATTCTAGAGACCATTTGCACAAAACACAATGTCTCGGAAGTAGGTTAGACCATTGTGCAATTCACAATGTCTGGGAAGTAGGTTAGGTCATTGTGTGACTCAAAACATTTGAGAAATGATTAAGACCATTGTATCATACAATGTCTTGGAAAATTAATGAGACCATTGTATCTCACAATGTCTTGGAAAATGAATGAGGCCATTGTATCTCACAATGTCTTGGAAAATGAATGAGACCATTGTATCTAACAATGTCTTGAAAAGTGAATGAGACCATTGTATCAGTTACAATGTCTTGGAAAATAGGAAAGACCATTGCAATCAGTTACAATGTCTTGGACATATAATGTTGGAGTAGGAACATGATTGGGAGAGTGTGGTTGTGCCGAAATGCCTTAGAATAGGCATACACATATATGTTTAGTCCATTGTTTAGATAAATGATTGAAAATAAACCGAGTTTATATATCAATATAGTAATATGTTCATGTAGCATAAAATGCCTAGTGTGTATATATCAATATACTTATATGTGTTCATGTAGCATAAAATGCCTAGTGTGTATATATCAATATACTTATATGTGTTCATGTAGCATAAAATGCTTAGTGTGTATATATCAATATACTAATATGTTTTTGTAGCATAACATGCTTACTAAGTCCATAATCGTCTGGAGGATGGAAGACACGGAGAGCGGAAGACTATAAAAATGGTTTTGCTTGTAGTTGTAGTTATAGTTTAGGTCTCAATTAGACCCGTTTCTCTATAACCATGGCTCTGGTACCAATCTGTAACACCCCCAATTCATGGATGCAGCGGAATTCGAACTGGGTGTTACTCGACGGCACAATAGTCACAATGATAGAAAACGAACTCCAATTGAGTCGTTTTGAAAAGGTTTATCATTCAAATTATATAAATATCAGAGATTACAAAATGAGGTCCCAATTGGTTCCATGTTTACAATGTATAATAAATGAGTTTTGAATGATAATAAAATTTATAGCCCTCTTGAGTATCCGTGTCCTTCCGTGCCATCCTTGATCGTCATGAACCTGAAATACATGCTTGAGAGGTCAACACAAAGGTTGAGTGATATTCATAGAGTTTGTTAAATCGATTAAACACAATATGTTGGTAGTGTGAGTTATAGGCTCACACCAATGTTTGGAAAACAAAACAGGTAGGCTACGTTATTATACGCCCGGAACATGTATTATACACTAAGCTTATGACACCATAACGTTAACGTGTACCAATATCGATCGGCAGATTTATCCCGGTAGGTACTTTGCTAACATACCTAAATCTCAAATATTAATGCATTTGTTTGAACTTAGTCAATACAAATGGGATTCGTCAATCCCAATAGGCCTATTATTAATATTCGCGCTTACTATTTCTAGTGATTAAATGGTTCATAATAAGGGATCTCGGTTTAGCAAGGTTGGTACTTAGTGATAATAAAACATCGTCGTGAAGCATACATTAGAAAGCATTGTATTCGATTTAGAAATAGCATGTATTCCCCCCAAGGATTTGTAAAACAATTAAGTAATGGAAAGTGGGGCTATGAACTCACCTTAAGTAAGATAGCAAGTAATGAATGTAACGGTTGAATCGTGAAGGTTTCTACGAGCAACCTATAATAGAATGTCGCGACTTAGGATTGGAGTAAAGAATATGAAGTAGTGCCTATATATATATCTTGCATCTAGTCCATGATGTGGTATGATGTATATTGTAAGTCTTTGAAAGTAATGATTCATGAAACATGTATGTTTTGTATATCGTTTACTACCGTTCGGGCCGACATAATTCAGAAGTCATGTTAGTAAGCGTTCGAGGAGCCAGGACACTTTAACTCGTAAATCCACAACTCAACTCGACGGCTTACATAATGAACTCCTCACATGAGGCTCCCTACTATTGTAGTAGTTGATGAAATATATAGATATAAGTTTTGATCCGAAAGGTTACATGTCCGATATTTGAATAAACTTAGGAAAGTTTATTAGTACATGAAGATTGTTATTAGGGTATGTTTCATAAGTTTTGAATGACCATTTTCTCTTGGTAAAATCTCATGGTTTCCTTTTAAGTGAAGTAGATCCAAATTGCTTGTTCAAGTTATCGCCTAATTCATTGTTTCATGTTTACGCCTATGTAAGTTGGTATGGTCACTTCGTCATGGCCTAGCCATGACCTTTGGTCCTTGTTTCAAGGTCATGAGACACAACCTTGGCTCTAGCCTTGGTTGTGGTCTTGATTATAGGTCATAAGACCTCTTGTTCCTTTCAAAGTATAACCATAATCTTGTGACTTTCGCCTAAAAATGGGCTGTTTAGAATTTGAAGAATTTTATCACTCGGAAAGTGTTTTTAGGTCTCGAGCTTCTTTGTACCTAAACGAAAACGTCGTTTCGGACAACTTTCGTGTTTTAACTTTTTGATGAATCGGAGCAGAAGTGGGACTTTCAAAACCCAAATTTGATCAGAATGGTATTTGGCAGTTTTGCCGGAAACTTTGGTAATTTCAAATGGGCGTAACTTTTGACTCGTATACTCGTTTTGGGTGGTTCAAATTGCTATGGTTTCCTTGTTAAGTCCTCTACTGTATATGTAATGATCCAATATCATATTTTTACCATTTTGGTCGTGGTTTTCCAAGAAAGTCACTAGTTTGCTTGTTTTAGTAACTTGTTTTAACAATCAATAACAATAACTTGTTTTAATCATTTTTATACATCATGGACATAACTACAAGACATAATATAGCAAGAATAACATGTAAATAACATGAACATGATTATTTAACAAGAATCAAGTTAGGGTTTGGCTCACAACTTTTGGCTTTCAAAGATGAAAGGAAGTTAACATGTAAGGATAGGACTTTGATAGACTTGCTTCAACCCACTTCTCTTCATGCAATCTTTCTACCCTTGGTATTCTTGAAAGATGGATGATGAAGGTTTAGGTGACTTGAGTGGATTCAAACTCAAGAGAAATCACCAAGTATATGAGGTTATGGAAGTGTTTTGATTAATGATAATCTAGCTAGGGTTTCTATCTTGAAGAATCACTTGAATCATGCATGAAACTTGGAGAAAATTAGCAAATGAATGGTGTGTTTGTGTGTGTGATATCCACGGCAAAGAGGGGAGGGAGGGGGTATATATATGGTCATGAGGAGGTTAGGAAACAACTAGGAAAATACCAACACTTGGTGACCAAGTTTTACTTGGAGCCAAAGTTGTACACATGTGATCATCCAAGGAATCAAGGGTCAAGATCAAGCCTCAAGTGTGAAACTCCCCTCCTAGTGGCGGTTCACATGGACTTGGAGAGCAAGGGTGGACTTTTCTTGGTATTATCCAAGATACTTGGTTAGTTTTGACTCCGGGAAATGCCAATCGTAAATGATCAAGCCTCAAAACGTAAAACCGGGTGTCGTAAAATTATGGAATTTGAAAGTATTGTTAAACATGTCCATATAGTCCATAATAAAATATAAAATGAGTGGTAGGATCTATCGGGTGCTAAAACCCTGCTAAAAACTGGAAACACGGGTCTAAAACGCGTAATACGTAAAACGTACGAATATTGCGTAAAATTGAGAAAAGTAAAATGTTACTTTTCTAATATGTTATAAATGATTTAAAATGACTTATAATGTCTAGAATGGGCTCAGTCTAGTGTCGGTTGGTATTAAATGTCTTTTAGACATCAAACCGTAAGCCTAAAAATCACAAAATGACTTATAACATCAAGGGATGATTTTTGGTCAATGGAGGAGGGAAAAAATATGTTGACATTTTCTAATAAGTTGAAAACCCAAATCGTCTTAGAAATGCGTTTTGTGGTCTAACGGTTAATCGCCCATACGATTAAGCGTGCTCATGCGAGAGTAGTACTGGCTTGGGTGACCTGCCGGAAAGTCTTTGGTCATGTTTTTCTCAGTCACGATTAATTCTCAAATAAATCATGAGTGTGTCAAACATTTTTCTGATGCGGGGTCACTTAACGCGGTCGAGTTTCGTTGTACGTATAATTTCTGAATGACGTTTTACCCTAAAACGTGTAATTCCTTAATAACTTTCACGAAAATGATCTGACGAATGTCAAACATTTAATTTGCCATGGAAATGATTTATCACTTGAGCCCAAGAAATAAAAATCAAATTTCGGGAAAATTTTTGGGAAAAATGAATAGTAAAAGTGAATAGTGAAATTTTCCGGGAATAGTAATTATCCTGAAAAATGTGAATTGTTACAGCTACTTCATAAGTACAAGTTATAGAAAACGAACTCTAAATGAGACGTTTTGAAAAGTTACCATTCGATTAATGAATTCAAAGTTACAAACATGAGATTTCAAAGTATGATACATAAATGTATACAAATGTTTTGAATGGTAAATGATAAAAGCGTAAGTCTTCAGAATATGCAGCTTGACTCTAAGTTCCACGCACTAGCTATCGCCTTACTAACCTGAGATAAACATGCTAAAGTGTCAACACATTGGTTGGTGAGTTCATAGAGTTTGTCTTAAAACAGTTGAAAAGCCTTAAAAGAATGTTCACAGAGCAAAGGCATCGTGAATCCACTCAGTTGCAAGTCCCGCCATAAGAGATTTGCAACCTGTGTGTCCACAACCCACTGCTAAAAGTTAGTTTATACAATGCACCAGATTATATTCACCCAAGGTCAAGAATAGACACAAGGGCGGGGGCCTCTCCCCAAATAGTACTACGACATCCAAGGTCAAGTATAGACACAAGGGTAGGGGGCATCTTCCCATGAATACTACCAATACCTCTCCCACAAAATAGAGTATTATGTATGCATGTAAATACGAATCTTGTATTTAAATTAAACAAGTATAGTGTAACAAGTATGTATAACGCAATCAAGTATAATGCCAATCAAGTATAACACAATCAAGTATAAAAGTTTAAGAGTATTTGTACAAGTAAGCAAGTAGTTGAGCATGTATCCCCCCCAAGAGTTAAAACAAGTACGAAAAGAGTAGGGGCTATGACATACCTTAAGTCTATGTAGTGAGTAATGAAAATGGTAGTCGAATCGCGAAAGTCTCTAAGAGCAGCCTATAATAGAACGTTGCGGCTTAGGTTTGGAGTAACGTCTAAGAATACGAAGAATCGCCTATATATGTCTTGCATAATTTTCATGATGTAGTACTTAGTATATAGTGTAAGTCGTTGAATATAAGTGGTCTATGAAACATGTATAGGTTGTATATCTCTGACTACCGTTCAGGCCGACATAATTCAGAAGTCACGGAGTAAACGTTCGAGGAGCCAGGACACTTTAACTCGTAAATCCACAACTCGTCTTGACGGCTTACTCAATGAACTCCTCACATGAGGCTCCCTACTATTGTAGTATTTGATAACATATATATAAGTTTTGATCTTTAAAAGTTATATGGTCTTTAGCCGTGGCTTTGCCGTGACTTTGGTCATGTTACCATGGTCTTGAGACTCAACCTTGGCTTTAGCCATGGTTGTGGTCTTGGCTTTAGGTCATTAGACCTCTTGGTCTCATCTAATTATAACAATTATATAGTTACTTTGGTCTAAAAATGGGCTGTTAAGAATTTGAAGAAAATTATCACTCAGAAAGCGTTTTCAGGGCTCGAGCTTCTTTAATCCTGAACGAAAACGTCGTTCTGGACAACTTTTGTGTTTTAACTTTTTGATGAATCGGACCAGAAGTGGGACTTTCAAAATCAAAATTCGATCAGAATGCTATTTAGGCAGTTTTGCCGTTTTGGTTTCGCTAACTTCAAACGGTCATAACTTTTGACTCGTATACTCGTTTTGGGTGATTCAAATTGCTATGTTTTCCTTGTTAAGTCCTCTTTAACAATAAGTAAGTGTCAAATATCAAAGTTATACTATTGTGGTCGTGGTTTTCCATAAAAATCACTAGTTTGCTTGTTTACTTGTCATAAGTTAACATATGTATACCAATACTCGTTTTACTAGTTTTTATACATCATGAACACAATACAAAGACCATATATAACATGAAAGAAATATAATAAGCATGAAAATGATATTGAGCAAGAAAGTGTATAAGGGTTTCTTACAACTTTTGGCTTTCTCTTAAGAAAGGAAATCAAGTATGAACTAGGACACTAAACCTATACTTGCAAACCCTTCACCATAACTCTTGTAACCCTTGTTAGCCTTGATCTAAAGCTTGTGAAAACCATTTAACTTCAGCCCTAGTAACCTTGTGTAGCTCCTAATTCAACCATGGAATCACCAAACAAACTTGAGAACTAGGTAGAGAATACTAAGACCTTGAACTTTGTAGTGTAACTTGTATATTGAAGATCAAAGGATCATGGTGCTATGATATAAGGGTGTGGCGTTTTTGTGGTGAATAAAGGAAGAAGAATGAGCTTGTATTTATACTATGAATGAGGAGGTTAGGAAGGTGGCTAGGAAGGTGCTTAAACTTGGAGACAAAGTTGTAATTAAGTAAGATCTAATGGCTAAAGTCAAGATTTAACCACACATGGTGACTCCCCCCCTCCTAAGTCGTTTTTCCAAGGATAAGGGTGACTAGATGAGTAGTCATGGTCTTTGGATGATAATATCCTAAGTATGTAGCTAGTTTTGACTCCGTAAATTGCTAACCGTAAGTTTTTAAGTCACGAAACGTAAAACCGGGTATCCTAAAAATATGAAACTTATAAATATGGTTAAACATGTCAATATAGTCCATAATAAAATATAAAATGAGTGGTAGGTTCTATCGGGTGCGAAAACCCTGCTAAAAACTGGAAACACGGGTCTAAAACGCGCAATTCGCGTAAAACGCTGAACTGAAAAATGTAAAATTCCGAAACTTTTGGAATTGTCCTAAAATGAGAGAAAATCATATTTCTATTGTTTATAATGTTTTATGGACATATCGGGATGCTAGAAGGACGTTTAAACCTAAAAGTAAATCTCGGACACGGTTTTGTGATTTTTGCAGAAATGATCCGACGAGCGTCAAACTCTCGGATTATCGTTAAAATAGTTTAACTTACGAGAATATGAAATAAAAATTTCTGAGATGAATAGTGAAAAGTGAATAGTAAAAAGTGGATAGTGAAATTTTCGGGAATAAAAGTTAACCTGAAATTGCGAATTGTTACAAAAGGTAGAAGTACTATATTGTAACACCACCAAAATACCGTAGCGGAAGACTGTGTCACTAGGGTGCTACTTCATAATACAATGTACAAGTTATAGAAAACGACCTCTAAATGAGACGTTTTGAAAAGTTACCATTTGATTAATGAATTCAAAGTTACAAACATGAGATTCCAAAGTATGATACTTAAATGTATACAAAATGTTTTGAATGGTAAATGATAAAAGCGTAAGTCTTCAGAATATGCAGCTTGACTTTAAGTTCCACGCACTAGCTATCTCCTTACTAACCTGAGATAAACATGCTAAAGTGTCAGCACAATGGTTGGTGAGTTCATAGAGTTTGCCTTAAAACAGTTGAAAAGACTTTAAAGAATGTTCACATAGCAAAGGCATTGTGAATCCACTCAGTTGCAAGCTCGCCCATAACAACACTTGCAACCTGTGTGTTCACAACCCACTGCTAAAATATAGTATGATTAAGACATGTATAAGTTCATCACAACAGTTAAGCAATTAGTCATGAGGCTCTACTTCATCTCCGGAGACCACATGTGGGTATGCTGCTCATAAAGATAGAATATCATTGGCTCCACTTCATCTCCGGAAACCCAATGCATATGTTATCAAAGGAGACTTACAAGTTTAGGTATAACGCAATCAAGTATAATGCAATCAAGTATAATGAAATCAAGTATAATGCAATCAAGTATAACACAACCAAGTATAAATGTTTCGGAGTATTTGTAAAAGCAAAAGCAAGTAGTTTTTTTTTGGGTAAAAGGTCAACGACCTGGTAAAATATATTATCCAAAAAAACGTTGAAGTACAATGAAATGTGGCTGAAGTACCACATTAACCTCAAGCACAGGCGCTTGATAAACACAACTGCTAAACAGTAAAACAACATGCACAACATGTGCATCTAACCAAACCAACATGCTAAACAAAGCAACTAAAAAGCAAAAAACACAAAAAATCATAGAGATGAGACAACTATTTCTTCTTGCGTCCTTGCACCTGGAAATCTCTTGGAGAACCGTTCTTGGATTTGGAATAATATGCAATATCATCATAGTTCTCATAGACTACATCATCAACTAACTCAACTTCCACTTCTTCAGCAAATGTAACCCTTTTCATAGGACTCTTCACTACAACAGGTGTAGTAAACGAGCTAGACGAATCAAAATCAGTATAGGCCACACTTGTAGAAGCACCATCATTATGGGAACCATGTTCCCGTAAACCATCAGTATCCACATATTCCGGTTGCTCAAGTTGTGAACGTCCACCCTCCACAACTGCAGCAGTCCCTAAATCACACTTCAAAGCATCATTAGATGTACCACTCGAATTAGAATCAACATTAGAAGACTTAATAACAGCCCCCTCCTTAGGTTGTAAACCCCGATTCTTCTTCTTGGTAGCCGGTTTAGAAACAGGTTGGTATATAAGATTTGGCTTCGTAGAAACCCCCATAACCCCTTTCTTACCCTTGTCATTAGTATGACCAGCCTTTGTAGAGTGAACCTTACCCTTTACCTCACTATCTTGTTGAGTCGAATCCTTAGTAACCTGCTTACGCCTAAGAGGACATACATGATCATCATGATTGAAACAAACACACTTAGAACACCAAGATGGCCACCATTCATACTCAACTTCAAGAACTTCCATGTAATGACCCTTACCCTTAGGTAAAGGAATTTCAACCTCAATTGATTCCAAAACATCTAAATCAGCCGATAACTCAATAAGTACCCGAGCATATGAATAACGTCCCCAAGGGTTCTTACACATATCATTAGTACCCGCATCAAATCGAATAATCCGGCCCAACTGTTTTGCAATCAAACTAATACCAGCTTTAGAGTATACAACGGATGGTATATCATGGATGCGTACCCAAACCGGTACCTTTGTAATCTTCTCCTTCTCAAGCCTCATATTAGGCACCCAAATATGCAAGAATAAAGGCATTGATCGAATAAACCAAGGACCGCCATTAAGGACTTTATTCATACCCTCAAGTGAAGAGAACTTGAAAATGAAGAAACCATTCCGCAGTATAACATGTTCAAAGCCGAACCTAGCCCAAGCATGCTTGACATAGTCTTCCACAATAGGAAATGCAATTCTTTGACCGATGAAATAACCGTATAGTGAATTGGTAAGTTTAGTACACATATCATCCACAACAGCCAAAGGAATAACCACTCTTGAACCCGACCTAGTAGCTTCATCACCTCCACCAGAATGTGAATCACTAGTTACATTAGGCCCACAAGAACCTCCAATCTTATCCCCATCAGCTAGCCTTTCACTAATATCCTTTGACGTACCAACCAATGCAGCCCCCAACGAACCAGAAGCTGCAGCATTAGTAGACATAGGGATATCAGACTTAGAACTAACCAAACGTACCCCTTGTAGTACAGCAGCCTTCGGAGAAGAAACAATGGGACCATGATCTTTAGGTAGCACAAAACTCCCCGTTTTCCCTTCCAAACCTGCACTTTTCAATAATGACTTCAATGGCCTACTAGAATTGTTAAGAATCTTGCCATCGATGTTTCCAATCCTATTAGCCAACCCAATAGCCTTAGAAGGCTTATTAACATTCAAAGAACCAGATTCCATCCTCTCTTAAACCCACTTGTATCACTAAGAACAAACAGCTACAACCCTTTGCACTTATACCACGAATGACTCAAAACACCAAAGCAATTGATGCACGTTCAAATCCAAACCCTAAATAGAGTACATACAATCTGAATATGAATAGAAAACTCTAACCGAGTAATCAGTAAGAAAAGCCCCTCAAATCAATTCGCCAAGAAAAGAAGAATTGGAATCCTACAAAAAGGACCCAATTGGAATGAACGCCAGAAAACCTTGCGCACTAAAACACGAAACCTAAATAGGATATCGTATGGAATAAAGCACTTTAACCAGAACTGATTAAACAATGCGCAATAAACAGCGAAATCGAACCTTATATATGCAAAGTCAAGTAGGACCGACTTATAATATTGAAAAACTTGATAAGGTAGATTTCAATGGAACAACCGACCTTGCAGTCAAAGAATATTAAAAGCAAAAAAACGAATCCAAAGTTACACCGACCCACGATTGTAACAATTGTAGGAGTGTGAATATTTAATTTAGAGATTCGTTTTTTACCAAAAATCAACAAACAACGACAAAACAAAAGAGAAAGCAGCGATTGAATATTAAAGAACCGACCCACGATTACAAATCAACCAATGAATGATCGAGTTGAAGCGTAGATAATATGTTCACTGACTTTTTCTTTTTTGTCGCCACCGAGAGAGAGATAAGTAGTTGAGCATGTATCTCCCCTAAAGAGTTAAAACAAGTATGAAAAGAGTAGGGGCTATGACTCACCTTGAACTAATGATATCAAAACATATAACGGAATCGATGGATAAGCCAGGAAGTCTCTACGCGCAACCTAGAATAGAACGTTGTGACTTAGGTTGGAGTTATGTGTAAGACTACGAAGAATTGCCTATATATGTCATTTATATTGATCATGATGTAGTACTTAGTAGTTTTATGTACGTTTGTTTATGAAATGGTTTTAGTTTGCATATCTCATACTACCGTTCGGGCCATCATAATTCAGAGGTCATGTAGTAAACGTTCGAGGAGCTAGGACACTTTAATTCATAAATCCACAACTCATCTCGATGGTTTACTCTAATGAACCCCTCACATGAAGTTCCCTAGTGTTGTAGTATTCAATTTGTAAAACATGTATAATAGTTATAATGATTTCGGTTTAGAAAGCCTTGAGGTCTTAGCCATGGCCTTGCCGTGGCTTTGGTCATGGCTACCATGGTCTTGAGATCTCAACCTTGGACTTAGCCACATTTGTGATCTCAGCTCTAGGCCTTTAGGCCATTTGGTTTTCCTTAGCCGTGACAAAAAGGCATAGTCTTATAGGTAATAATGGGGTTGTTAAGAATTTGAATAAAATATCACTCGTTATGCATTTTCAGGATTCGAGCTTCTTAACTCCTGAACGAAAACGTCGTTCTGGACAACTTTCGTATTTTAACTTTTTGATGAAACGGAGCAGAAGGCCTCGAAAAATATCCAAATTTTGATCAGAATGCTATTAGGCAGTTTCGGGTTTTAGTTTAGCTAATTTGTTTTGGACGTATCTTTTGACCCGTGTGCTCGTTTTAGGTGATTCAAATTGCTATGTTTTCCTTTTAAAACCCTCTTTAACAGTAGGTAAGTGTCTAATATCATGGTTATATTATTTTTGTCATGGTTCTCAATATAAGTCACTAGTTTTCTTGTTTATGTCTATTTAGCTAACATATGGTTCCCTTAACTTGTTTTAAAGGTTTTTGTACATCATGAACATAATACAAAGACTATATATAGCATCAATGGAATATAATAAGCATGAAAATGATATTGAGCAAGAAAGTGTATTAGGGTTTCTTACAACTTTTGGCTTTCTAAAGAAAGGAAGTCAAGTATGAAACTAGTACACTAAACCTATGCTTGCAAACCCTTCACCACAACTCTTGCAAACCCTTGCTAACCTTTACATAACCCTTGTGAAAACCATTTAACCTCGGCCCCTAAAACCTTGTGTAGCTCCTAATTCAACCATGGAATCACCAAACAAACTCTTGATTCATGTAGAGACTAACTATGCCTTGAACTTTGGTGTGTAACTTATAACTTGGAAATCAAAGGATCAAGGTTTATGGATTATGTGTGTGTCGTTTGGAATGAAGAGAAAGGAAGGGATTAGCCTTGTATTTATAGCATGAAGAGGAGGTTAGGAAGGTGCCTAGGAAGGTTCATTGAGGAGGTTAGTTTTTAGGATATTTAGGAAGCTTAGCATGGAAGTTTAGACACTCACTAGTACAAAAAGTTCTATTGGTCACGCATGGTCGATTTTGAAATGTCACACTGTAACATTTATACGTAACTGAATGTACCAGAATAAAATGAACAGCCACACTTGATCCGACTTGTGTGACCATTTCGGAATTCTATTGTCACACATTTGAATATTTATGTAACTAGAGGTAACTGGAAAAAAAATTTTGGATTATTTAGTCACTTTTATTTCAAGACGTGTGACAGATACAAATGAGCTCGAAACATTAGTCACACTATAGATATACATATGTGACAAATATATGTCACACAATTTAAAAGTGTGACCAAAATAGATATATGGTCACATGAGGTAATTGTGTATGTGGCTAAATTATATAGTCAAGTTTGTCACACATTATATAAACGTGACTGCTATTCTTTGCTGAATAGTTAGCCACATATGAATTTGAAATGTGTGACAACTAAAAATTCAGTTTGAAACGTTAGTCACGATATGCATTTAAGAGTGACAAATAGATGTCACACACTTGAAGACTGTGACCAAATGTCATATATAGTCACACTAAACCATAAACATACATGATTAAGTGTAACCAAAATTTGATACATATGGTCATGTAAGTTAATATGCGTGTCTAAAGTCTAGTGTGTGTTTGCTTGCCACAACCTAATGCGTATAGTCACATTTAATTGTAGCACGATCATGTGACTATAGGCTTTACAATAGTCACACCATGTCACAAATGTGTATCTAGATCATGATTATTGCCACGTTATAAGGGTATTATATGTGACCAATACATTCAAAATAGTCACATTGTGAATTTCATGTGACTATTATTTATAGCAAAATGTGAACTCAGTTATCATTAACCTTGATATTAGTCACATTGAGTTACACAAACAAGAGTTGTAATAGCAGTTGTAACTATTGTAATAGCAGTAGTAACTTTTGTACAAACAACAGAGTTGTAATCTCACAAAAGGTGAATTATATAATACTTACCAAAACATTTTTTTTACAACATAATGAAAACAGAGAAGCTAAAGTACATACCCCTGCTACCTCCAAACACCTAATTATCTGCTTGTTTTACTTACATCATACAATGCTCTCTTATACTGAGCATGAATTCTTTCAATGAGATCTTTAACTACCTCTCTACGTTCTTCACATATGATTTTGTAGATGTCATCACAGCAAGTAAACTAGCAGGCAAAGGATATTCTTTTTCTGCAAGCATAAAAACATCAATTCCACCTTGTGTTGATAAGTGATGTACATTGCAGCTATCATAAAACTTCCATGAAGTTGAGAAATGATGGCATGGGAAGTTCCAATAGATATCAGCTGGATCAGGTTTATATAACCTATGTAATTCAACCCACAAATCTTGCTCTTTTGCATCTAGCTTCTTGACTGTTTTGATTCTTTCTTGAACCAACTCCCATAATCTGTCTAAGTCTACTCTGTCAATTGTTCTTATCAAATCCTCAAACCTTTTTTACACTGCTGATCCTCCACCAGCCCTGATTATCTTCCAAGCCTTTCCAAATTTATCTCGGTAAATCTCCCAGTCCATGATTGGATGTCTAGCTTGAATAGGGTCAACATATAATGTTTCAGGAACAATCACCATCATCTGATCATGAGAAGAGCTGTCTTCTTTTCTTTGTGAATCATTCTTCTTCTCAGCAGGTTTGTCTTCAATGATTTTTGTTTCTTTAATGGTGTTTCTTCTGTACCCATGGGGATAAA
The DNA here is from genome assembly GCA_030686995.1 of Artemisia argyi. Classification (NCBI taxonomy): domain Eukaryota; kingdom Viridiplantae; phylum Streptophyta; class Magnoliopsida; order Asterales; family Asteraceae; genus Artemisia; species Artemisia argyi. Next base: position 68,052 of record JARVZY010001893.1, read on the forward strand.
GTTTTCAACATATTTCTTGAGTCGATAGTATAGACTTTCAATTTGTTCATATGTCATTCCCCTGAGGTCAGAAGCTTTATACTCACCTTGATGTTGTATGTATGTCTTCATTTCATTGATGAGCTGAGACCTTGTGGGATTTCTTTTCCTCTTCTGACTTTGATGTTGATTCATTGACTTAATTAGGTCCTTCAAAACTAATTCTTCATATCTTTCCTGTATCAAATCAACAAGTCTTTGTACTTTGTCTTCCCCATTTACAGTCTCTTCTATGTAAAGTTCTTTACAGTCTCTCCATGAGCTCTTTTTTTCTCCTCTTCTTCAAGTCTGAATTTTACTTACTCATCTGTTTCAAATTCAGACACTTATCTCTCCTATTCTCATCCATAAAGTTAGCTATTTCAGCTTCATCAACTATTATTGCAACCTCTTCATCTGTAGCAACTTCAGCAGTAGAAACTTGATTTGTTGTAGCAGCAGAAACATCTTGTTGTACCACCTTAGCCATTTCTTCAACATTACTATTAGTAGCAGTTTCTCCCAAACTAGTATTAGTTTCCACTACCTGCTCTTTATTTACATCTTCCAAAACCGCCTCATAACCCCCCTTGTCAGCAACTAAATAATCATCATCCACATTATCATCACTATCAATCCCAATATCCATATCCACATGCATATCTGCACAAGCACCTTCAGCATTTGTTGTTTCCTCCCCTGAGACTCTGCTTTCATTCGTCACCTGTTTGGGAGCATCCTCCAAACTAGTATCCTTAGAAGAACTTACCCTGTGTGCTGTGCCCACCTTCTTCAACCTTCTGAACCGAGCTTTTCTTGACCTCTTTCGACGTTCCAAATATCGAACACTCAGCTTCAACCTTTTGATCTTTGCACCATTTTTTGTTAAGCACTTTTGGAAGCCAAGAATATCCTCTTCTAACTGGGTACAATAGGCCTTCAGATCCTATATAAGTTTCATTCTATTCTCACCAGAATCCATCAATTCATTCGTTTCAGAACTACCCTCATCACTTCTGGATGTGTTACCTTCCCTGAGAGGTGAATCAACGGGTGTATACTCACTCTCATGTATGTTACCACTGGCCTGCTCCACACCCATGACATCCTCACCCTTTTTTTTGTGGAAGGTTCACCATATATAGAAAAAGCGATGTAACCTTTCCTGAAAAATCCTTGCCATTATTTTTCAGATTTGAAAATACTTTCTTTTGTAGTGAGGGGGCAGCATAAGTTCCTTTATGGATTTTAAAGGTAGTCAACTATTTTTGAATAATAAGTTGCAAAAACCTTGGATATAATAAAGAAGTACCATCATCAGCCAAGGTCTTGATCATACCCTCCAAAATCATTTTTGAAAAATTGAAAGGTTTTCCTTTAGCAAGGCATATCACTGCTGATGCCATGGTGGTAGCAAACTCATTCCAACCTGTTGTTTTAGGACTCAAACAATGTAAGATAGTATGAATCAAGAATTTCCACTGAGATGAGAAGAGACCTTTGTAAAATTTTAATCTATCATTCTTCTTCTCATACCCCATTTTTTTCAAACCTTTGAAAATGGCGGCATTTTCAAGACACACAATCACTTCATTATCTGGTAGGTTAAGAGATTCCCTAATAGATGACTCAGTTATGAGTATATGTTGGCCATCTACCTTAGCCTTAATCTGTTTTTCTCCATTAAAAGTTATGACCTTAGCAGTAGCTCAAAACTGCTTAATAAAAGAAATGCATATAGGAGGATTCACAGTTAATGCATACCTAATAGGGGTAGCATTCAAGAAATTGATTATCTATGTGAATCCTTCAGAACCATCTGGTTTCTTCAAAAAAGCGACCATGTTGTGTCTGTCAACAAATGTGTGTTTGATTCAATTGCCAACACCATCTTGAATTAGGGTTTTGTGATTTGGGGATTTTGAAAATTATTGATAAAAGATGTTAGTGTTTGTGATTATAGAGAAATTATGTGTGCGTGAAACTGAATTATCGATTTGATTGGGGATTTAAACCGTTGAGTGTAAATGTTACCAATCCACCCCTGCACTCTCAGTTCTAGCAGTACAAACCCAGCAGAAATAACATTTTCTTAGAAGCAGAATTTTTTTTTTTGTTTTGTTTTTTTTTATTGCAATGGGTGAATCATTATATTAATATCAACAAGTAATGAGAAAATTGAGCAATGACAAAAGTACTGGAATTATGATTAAACATTTTTCATTAAAACTTGAAATGCAAAACTACAAAATAATGTACAAAACCAGCTGCAGTAACATTTTCTTAGCAGCATAATCTTTTTTAGTGCAAAGGGTGAATCATTATATTAATATCAATAAGTAATGAGAAAATTGAGTAATGAAAAAAGTACTGGAATTAATATTAAACATTTTCCATTAAAACTTGAAATGAAAAATTACAAAATACTGGAAATAAAAGTTACACATTCTAAAAATCTACTAATCTAATTTTGGAGATTTCTCCGGGTCAAATGCCACATGTGCATCTTCGTAATTCAACCCATCAAACTCCACATCAGACAAATCATCATCATCCAATGTCTTATATGCCTTGTGATGTTGTTTGAGAGATGGTTTTTTTGTTGCTTCGTACACCTTTTCATCCTCAGCATGTTGTTTGATAGATTGTGTTTTTCCTTCTTTCTTTCTTTCAGCAGCCAACCAAATGTACCACGTGTTTCCATCCAATTTAATTTTTTTTTACACTTTTTGCCGCTTTCTTTTTTGAAGCAGACCTACTTGAACCTTCTCCTTCAACCCATTGTGCTGATCTCTTGTTGTTTGCAGACATTGTTTATGAATACTTCCTGCAGGTTTTTGTTTAGAGATTTAATAAACTAGGATTTGTGATTTGAGATACACATGGAAACGAGTATAAAAAGAGGATATGGGAAAACCAAAATACCAATGTTTAATGCAGGAAAGGATTGATGTTTCCCACAGGTGGCCTGAACCTTTTCAACATCTTTGGGCCAATCATGATCCATTGGGATGAGCGTTTGCCAGGGATCAATGCTTATATATAACTCTTGACAGAACTATATACATATTAGTCGCCAACAAAGACTAGTCACAATGGAACATGATTGACTTGAAGAAATCTGCAAAATTTCATGATTGACCTGATCCAAATATCCCTTTAGAAAGTAGTCTGGGCAAGGATTTGCTGCACAAATATTAAAAAAATATATTGAAATTTTAAAAAATATAGTGTAAATGAAATAAAAAATAATGGAATGCAATAAACCAACATACGTAACCCTTCTAACTTCCCACTGTTGCTCCTTTTGTCGTTTCAACTCCCTTTGAGCAAAGGACTGCACCAGCCGCATTGCTAGATTGTTGAAAAAACAAAAGAACAGTATGGGAAGTTAGAATGGAAAGGTATGTTGAAATTCCAGACTCAAAGTAATACAAACAATCTACAAATGTTGAGTAAAGAATAAAGTCTAAGTAACATCACTCATCTTGAATGCGATAATGGAGTGTGGCATGTCATGAACAGTACACACTATATCATTATTGCATTGAAGACGTCTCAATGATCAGACCAGATCGATCTATCTAACGTTGCAGTACCGTCTAATAACCACACAAACGGTAGTAGACATTTTCAAAATTAAGCAATGGAACCATCTACGACGCTAGATAGAGCGCCCTAATCATTGAGCTTTAAGTTATTAGAAAACAGATTCTTACTATCATTTATATTGCTCCCTTAGATGTCACGAACATACATATTAATTATGTAGATTCTAAGACATTAGAGAGCTATTGTGCATGAATGAAATCATATAAAATTTATATTAACAATGCAATGAACTACCATCCTTTCTACCCTAGCCAACAACAACATATTATTCAGCCTTGAATCTCTAACCTACCAACATGCTGGAAGACGAAGACGCTAAATTCAAGCATCGAACCTACAAATTATACTTGATAATTGTTTCTGTATTTTGACAAAGAGCAAAGATGAATCAACAAGGATGAACAACACCAAAACAAGTTTATGTTCATACTTGAAAGTGGTGTCTGTTCACCCATGTTGATACTTCTTCCATCTTTGATACTTGGATGTTTTAGCCTAAATATTCGCACACACATCCGCCACTTTTCTTCCTTATTCTCTCAATACAAATGCAGCATAATTCTTATATTAAAAATACATCATACATATATATAAAGCAAACAGAGTGATACAAACAATCTACAAATGTTGAGTAAAGAATAGAGTCTAAGTAACATCACTCATCTTGAATGCGATAATGAAGGAGTGTGGCCTGTCATGAACAATATACACTATATCATTATCGCATTGAAGACGTCTCAATGATTAGGGCCCATCTATCTAACGATGTAGATGGGTTCCATCGCTTTAATTGGACCCCGTTTTCTAACGATGTTTAATCTTGATTATTGAAAGAACCATTAAACATCGTTAGAAAATGGGGTCCAATTAAAGCGATGAAACCCATCTACATCGTTAGATAGATGGGCCCTGATAATTGAGCTTTAAGTTCTTAGCAACCAAATTCTTACTATCATTTATATTGCTCACTTAAATGTGACGAACATACATATTAGTTATGTAGGTCCTACGACATTAGAGAGCTAATCATGAATCAATGAAATCATATTAAATTTATATCAACAATGCAATGAAAATATTTTCATTGTAAGTAAATACATGAAAAAACTGTTTAAGTTCTTGATATGTTTATTGTACTTCAACCTAATCCTAAGATAAAATAAGCTAATCCAAGCAAAGCTTAATATCTCTTTTGCTCTAATTATTCGCAAAAACAACACAGCATGTTCTTCCTTATTCTATCAATACAAATTATACTTAATAATTATTTATGTATTTTGACAAAGAGCAAAGATGAATCAATAATGGATGGACAACACCAGAACAAGTTTGTGTTCATACTTGAAAGTGGTGTCTGTCCACCCATCACTGAGACTTCTTCCATCTTTGATACTCGGATGTTTTAGCCTAAATATTCGCACACACATCCGCCACTTTTCTTCCTTATTCTCTCAATACAAATGCAACATAATTCTTATAACAGATAGTCAACCTAATCCTAAGATAAAATAAGCTAATTCAAGCAAACCTTAATATCTCTTTTGCTCTAATTATTCACTGTTAGGAATACGATAATTCATATGCAGACTCGGTCACCCCGAGTATAGTTTAGCATATTGTAGCTCGTAGTAATTATCATATTAGTTAGTACGTAGTGTAGTATTTGTGGAGTCGGGTCGGGTCTTTACCCACTGTCTGCCCGCCCTACAGCCCGTTTCAAGGGGCGTTTCTATTGTAACTATATATACCCTTTCCCACCCATGGGAAAGGGTTGGACCTTCATTTGGAATCTAACATTTCATCTTTTCTCTCAAGGCTCCCAACCTCATTCTTTCATCTCTCTAACTTCTCACTAGAAATCTCTACATTAAATCAACCTAATCAATAAACCATCCATGTTCTCATATTAGAGTATACTACAATTGGTATCAAAAGCCATGGTTCTATCCTAGGATTCGTGGTATGCTCGGATTTATTGATTGGTTTGTGTGTTTAGCTTGGTTTCGAATGTGTTTAGTAGTTTTATCACCTTATTGATCTCGTTAGGAGTTTTCCATGGCATTCCTCTTGTACTTTCTTGCTTAGAAGTAGTGTTGACACCTTGTAGTGACTTTGGTATAGTCACTTCATCGTTTGTGTGGGCTGTGGTGGTAATTCGTGGCCCTATTCTTGTTAGCGAGTTGACATTTTTCATTGTAAAGAGTTGATAAATTCTGTAGCGAGTTGGCGTAGAGGGTTGGCTGTTTACTATTTTGGGACATACGGACAAATTGCTACGAAAGTGACACTTTTGTCTCATTACTAGCGAGTTGTCAGAAAATAGCGAGTTGGTGTTAGCGATTTGTGCAGTGAGCGTATTGTACCAGCGAGTTGACACTAGCGTGTTGGCGTTTTGTCATTTTGGTACATACGGACAAACCGCTACGATTGTGACAGTTTTGTCTCATTACTAGCGAGTTGTCAGGCTTTGGTACTAGCGAATTGGTTGTAGCGAGTTGAGCAGTTAGCGAGTTGTCAGGTTTTGAACTAGTGAGTTGGCTGTAGTGAGTTGAGCAGTTAGCGGGTTGTCTGTTTAGCGATTTGTCTACCAGCGATTTGCTTCCATTTAGCGAGTTGTCAGCCAGCGAGTTAGGACAAGTGTTCAGCGTGTTTATATTGTCAGAGGGTTGATACGCTCTAGTGAGTTGTTCAAATCTAGCGAGTTGTGTGATTCTTAGTGAGTTGGTTAGGTGCATTAGTGTAAGTTGTGTGCTGTTACGACTTGAGTTGTTACCACCATCTCTACAGTAACTTGACGTTGTGAGGATAATCTTATGACTTGACTTGTTATTTTAATAGTAACTTGATTTTGTGAGACTAAACTTACGACTTGACTTGTGTTCTGTGGAGCGGTTGTAATTTGACTTGTTGCAACAAAACACGAAACACACTTGAGTTTACAACGTGACATTTGGACTTACTCACTTTCAATAGCATGGCAAGTACTTCTTCTGATGATATTCAGGCCGCAGGGTCGGATACTCGTCCTCCTATGTTGGACAGAACTGATTATGAATCATGGGCACAGAGGATTCGCCTCTACTGCTTAGGAAAGGAAAACGGTGTTAACATCTTGAAATCCATTGATGAAGGACCTTTTCGAATGGGGACAACTAGAGACACAATCGCAGCTACTGATGACCAACCTGCGACAGTCGGTCCAGAGAGACCTCGCACCTACAATGAGCTTTCAAATAAAGAAAAGAAACGCTATGATGCTGACATCAAAGCATCGAATATTGTCATTCAAGGGCTTCCTAAAGATGTCTAAAAACTCATCAAATTCAACACAGAAGCCAAAGCAGTTTGGGATAATGTGAAGATGCTTCTTGCAGGGTCTGAGTTAACCAAAGAAGATAGGGAGTCTCAGCTATATGATGAATTTGAGCACTTCAAAATGAACCCAGGTGAAAGCATCACTGACTACTACGTCAGATTTCACAAGCTGGTCAATGACATGAGAGCCATAAAGATGACAATGCCCAACATTCAGCTCAACTCAAAATAAGTGAATAACATGGCACCAGAATGGGATAGGTTTGTTACAGCTATTAAACTCAACAAAGGTCTCAGGCATACTAATCATGAACAACTCTATGCATATCTCCAACAACATGAGAAACATGTAGCTTATGATCGGTTAATGCGTGAAAAGCTCAATCCTATGACAACAAATGAGTCTCTTGCCTTTGTCTCTAATGCTCAACAACTCACTCAACCTTCAAATGATCAATCTCAACCACCTTCATCCAGGTCTACTCCAACTAATGGTCAATCGACAACTCCCTCACCACCTTCCTTAAACACCCACCTCGACTCGGGGTACTCTCACACTGACATGATGATTGATAATCTCTCCAATCAAGTCTCCTTATTAGTCCAACAGTTCAGAGCTGTTCTTCCACCAACCAATAACCAACTCAGGACTTTGTCTAACCCACGAAATCAGGCGGTCATTGAAGACGGAAGGGTGGTAGTGCAGAATGTACAAGGAAGACAAAACCTCAATCCAAGAAATGCTGGTAGAGAAAATGGGCAATATAGAGTCGGGAATGTACTGCAAGTACAAGCTAGGCAGCCTAAGTGTTATAACTGTTGGGGGTTGGGCCATATAGCTAGGAATTGCACTCTCCTAAAGCGTCCTCAAAACTCTGAGTACTTCAAGGACAAGATGTTGCTAATGTAGGCGTAAGAGAATGGAACTGCTCTGGATGAAGAAGCTTTGCTCTTTCTAGCTGGTGATGACAAGAATACGTTTGATGCTGATGTGGATGATCAACCTGTTCTGGACATGGCACTAAATGATCCGAACATCTTTCAAGTTGAAGACTGTTTTTGCTTTTGATTCAGATGTTGATGACAAACCCATAGCTCAAACCATCTTCATGGCTAATCTGTCTGCAGCTGCAACATCTCCACAGCAGTCTGGCTCTTCCATTATATCTGCTATCGCTGAGGTACCAACGTCACTAAATTCTAATCTGAATTACTCTACCAATCCACAGGGAGCATGTGACTCGGTACAACCCAAGAATATTGACAACACAGACACCACTAATATGAGAAATACCAATAATATCCCATATGAACGGTATGTGAATGACAATAAAATGTCAGTTGTACCAAGTGACATGCCGTCGGTTGATTCTAGAGAACTTGAGCTGCATGAGCACACTATATACAACCCGGATGACTCCTTGATCACTAGAGTTAACATCCTTTAAGGATCAAGTGACGATATACGAGCAGCGTGCTAAATTTGAGCTTAATGAACGTGAGCAGAAAATGGAATGGCAAATGCGTGCTTACATATCTGAAAACAATTCCAAACAAGAAACATTGAAAAGGGAGTTAGTATCTTTAAAAAAACAATTGGATCAAACTGTCAAACAAAGACAGGAAATTCAAAAGGGGTTGACTTCAATCAAACTCTAATACAAAGATAAAGAAGCTAAACTTCTAAATGATTTCTCAAAGCTTAAAATGTTGAAAAACAAATTGGAAGATAAGTTGTACACGTAAGGCCAAACCATTCAATCTTCTCAAATGATGCAAAACCATAGGAAACTAAGTGATGAATTTAGTGAACTAGATGCCTCTAAGACTAAAGCCAAATTTCTTAGAAATGGTATAGGTGCTCAACCTGCGTTATATGATGCAAACACTATGCTTGACCCTAACCATGCCCCTCCTGATGTGAAATCCTATGACGAGATTGATGAGGCTGAGGATAGAACTAGGGAAAAGCTTGCAGAGCGACTAAAGGATCCCCTGTGCAAAGCTAAAAATATTGTATTTCACCATGATTATACTAATGACAATCATTCAGCCATTTTTGTTCCTCAAAAGAAAATCCTCCCTAAAAAAGTGTTTTGGAATATTGACATGGAAAAAATGAAAGATGAAAGAATTGTAGGTTACACACGTAACATCTTTAGGATTGCTGACCCAACCATCTATCCTCTGAACACACCCAGGCATCTAGTACCATATACTCTTCCCACACAATGTAATTCCCTAATTGCGTTATATGTTCTTGGTCAATTGTTTAAGGACTTTGAAAAAACATGTAAAACAAGAATTACACCAACGGGGATTACAGAAGGGGAAAGGGGTTTTGAGCAAACAAAACAGTGTTACCTAACTGAAGTCATGCCATTTTTCAATATTCTTAAAGAACATTTTGAAGGCCTTAAAAATACCATTAATAATGATGTGACTCAAATGAAAAAGGTCTTTAAAGAGGTGGAAAATGAGGGTGACCAATTAGCTATTGATCTCAAATACAGTGAAATTGACAGGAAAAACATTCTCATCATGAATGAAAACTTGATTTCTAATTGCATTGCACAGGATGTCTTTTACACTGTTACTGGCTCAGCATTATCTGCTCGGCAATTTCATGAAATGTCAATCACTTTAAATGTATTCCAGAATCGTGTGATTGAGCTTGAGGGGGAGAATTAAAAATTAAATAAAAAAAATTCAAAACGACGACCATGATAACAGGGTTAGGAGTTTCTCAAAACTAGAAGTTGATAATCTTAACTTTCAACTTAAATACCAACATCTAGAAGAAAACATAAAATTATCAAATGCCAAGACATCTTCGGATGCTCCTGAGTTTGACACATGTTTTGAATTAGCCAAAAAGGATGACGTAATTCAAGCTCACTCAAACACGATTCAGAAGTTGAGGGCCCAAATTGCACAATTAAAGTCGAACAAAGGCGACGTGACCAATACCAATTACCAGATGTCGATAGATTCTCAAAACTGTCAGAAACAAGGCATTATCAATGTATTACAACATGAAAATGAGTGGCTTCGTGCTGAAATGTCAAATGCTAAACAACGTTACAGAGAGTTATTTGAGTCTATTAAAATAACACGTGACAAAAACAATGAAAGAGTCACTTCTTTGCTAAACGAAATTGAGAATCTAAAGACTATGGTGAAGGGTAAAATGCCCGTCGTTTCATGTGATCATGCAATTTCCAATGTACATGCTTGTAAGAAATATGCGTGCGATGCTGTGAATGTCTCTCTTCCCCTTAGGAACAATAAGTTAATTCATAGCAACTATCTTAGATTTCTTAAGGATTGCCTGGTCATACTTAGAGAAACCATTGAGGATAAGAGGATACCTATACCACAGGATGATGTTATTGTTGGTGCATGCTTCCTCACTAATAGAGCCCAGGAATTATTAGAATATGCTATAGGATCATGCCCCAAGAATGATAACAAGCCGGATAGGACGTTTGTGTCGCACTCCAACAGTTGCAACAAACATGTTAAATTTGATTCTCCCCAAACCATGTGACAATCCACCATCATGATCACCGGTAAACAAGTTGCAACTAATCATACTAATGTTCCCGTCATTGCTTCTACATGACTAAAAGGTGTATCTAAAGCTAGCAAGTCACAGCCTAGATGCAATACAAAGAATGATAGGACTTTGCCGGCTAAGAGTACACTATGAAGGAAGTAGAAGAATCCTCTAGGAACAATAAAGTTATGCTTAATGAAAAGAATCGAGTTGAATCAAACATTTGTGTTAACAATGATGTAATTAATTCGAATTCTGGTGCTATCTGTAAGACATGTTACGAATGTTTATTTTTTGGTAATCATGATGCTTGTGTTGTGTCATTCTTAAAATCCAATATCCAATCTCCTGTCATGAATGTGTCAAGTGCAAAAAGGGTTAAACAAGTCTGGTATAAAACAGGAAAAGTGTGCACTAATGTTTGATATCAATGGAGACCTACTGGAAGGAAATTCACCTTAGGAGAAAAGTGCCCGTTGACTAGGATCACTAACTCCAAAGTTGTGCCCATTAAGAAATGGAGACCTACTGGTAGAAAGTTCCCAATAGAAGCATTTAGTACCACTCCTAAATCTAGTGCATTAAAAGGTGTAAATTCCTGTGATGTATCCGTGACATATGATAATCCAATATTTGTGTGTGCTAACCAAACGGACCCCAACTGTTTGTGAGGCTCCAGCTTTTTCAGTTATCCACCATTTTCTGGATTCAAATGCAGGTCATACAAATCGTCCTTTGGTATTTGGACTCAGGCTGCTCAAAACATATGACTGGAGATCGCTCGCGGCTCAAGAATTTCGTGGAAAAATTCATTGGTACGGTCAGATTCAGGAACGACCATTTTGGATCTATAATGGGTTATGGTGACTACGTCTTTGGAGACAGTGTGATATCCAGAGTATACTACATGGAGGGACTTGGACACAACCTATTCTCTGTTGGTCAATTCTGTGACTCTGACCTTGAAGTTGCCTTCAGAAAGCACACTTGTTTTGTTAGAGAACTAGATGGTGTAGATCTCCTCAAAGGGAGTCGGGGAACTAACCTTTATACCATCTCTATTGAAGACATGCTCCGGTCCTCTCCGATTTGCTTACTCTCAAAAGCCTCTAAGAACAAATCATGGTTATGGCATCGTCGTTTAAACCACTTGAACTTTGGTACCATCAATGAACTCACTCGTAAGGATCTTGTTCGAGGCTTGCCCAGACTTAAGTATGAAAAAGATCATCTATGTTCCGCATGTCAACTGGGTAAGAGCAAAAAGCACACCCATAAACCCAAAAAAGTCAATACCATCATGGAAGTCCTGCATACTCTTCATATGGACCTTTGTGGACCAATGAGGATTCAAAGTATCAAAAGATGAAACTCCGGAAATCATCATCAAACTCATTAAGCAGTTGCAAGTTCGACTTAACAAAACAGTTTGGTTCATTCATACTGATAATGGAACGTAGTTCGTGAACAAACAACTTACTCAATTTTATGAAGGTGTCGGCATTAGTCATCAAAAGAGCATTCCACATACTCCTCAACAAAATGGAGTCGTAGAAAGACGTAATCGCACCTTGGTTGAAGCTGCTAGGACGATGCCCATCTTCTCCAAAGCTCCTATGTTTCTTTGGGCTGAGGTAATTGCTACTGCATGTAACACACAGAACCGATCCTTGATACATCCTCTCTACTGCAAGACTCCATATGAACTGGTTCATGGCAGAAAACCTGATCTTTCGTTTCTTCGAGTATTTGGTGCATTGTGCTATCCAACAAATGACAGTGAAGACCTTGGGAAACTCAAGGCCAATGCCGACATTGGTTTCTTTGTTGGCTATGCTCCAGAGCGAAAGGGATACCGAATCTACAACAAACGTACCAGAGACATAATGGAAACAATCCATGTTACTTTCGATGAGCTGACTGAGCAACTGGTTCCTGGACAATCAAGTTCTGGACCCGTTCCTAACCTTTTGTCTCCTGAACCTATAAGCTCTAGGCTTGTACAGAATCCCACTCCTGCTACTCCTCTTATACCTCCTACAAGTGAAGATTGGAAGAAGCTGTTTGACCCCATGTTTGATGAATACTTTGAACCTCAAAATATAGATGCTCCAGAAGCCACTGTCGTTCCATAACCAGCTGGGATAACAAATGTCCCAAATGATAATACTGGACCATCCACTTCGTTGTCATGGGATCCTGAAGCCCTCACCATCAGTCGTTCAATCACCACATCTAGTGGTCAATCTTCATCTGTACAACGAGTAGCGGCTGTCGATAATTCTTTTGAAGTTAATCCTTTCGCTCCACCTGATAATGAGCCGTTTGTTAACATATTTGCTCCTTAATCGTCAAATGATGCTACATCCTCAGATGAATCTAACACGGCTACCTCAGTTCCCTATCCTCAACCTCATGAACACCTTGAGAAATGGACAAATGATCACCCAATTGACAACATTATTGGAAACCCTTCACGTCCGGTATCAACCCGCAAGCAACTTGCTACCGACGCATTGTGGTGCTTCTTCAATTCTGTCCTCTCTAAAGTTGAACCAAAAGATTTCAAGGATGCAATGTCTAAACACTCATGGTTCACTGCAATGGTGGACGAAATTCATGAGTTTGATTGACTTGATGTGTGGGAATTAGTACCGCCTCCTGAGTGTGCTATGATCATTGCTCTCAAATGGATATTTAAGGTTAAACTTAATGAGCATGGAGATGTATTGAAGAACAAGGCTAGGCTTGTGGCAAAAGGATATCGTCAAGAAGAAGGTATTGACTTTGAAGAATCCTTCGCACCAGTTGCTAGAATTGAAGCCATAAGAATATTTCTGGCAAATGTTGCTAGTCAAAATATGGTGGTTTATTACATGGATGTTAAGACTGCATTCTTAAATGGCGATCTTAAAGAGGTGGTGTATGTAAGCCAACCCGAAGGATTCGTGGATCCAGAACGTCCTAACCATGTGTATCGCTTGAAGAAGGCTCTTTATGGACTTAAGCAAGCTCCTAGGGCGTGGTATGATACCCTGTCAAAATTCCTTCTTGCCAACAAGTTTTCCAAAGGTGTTGTTGATCCTACACTCTTCACCAGAAAAACGGGCAAAACCTTTCTTCATGTACAAATCTACGTAGATGATATCATATTTGCCTCCTCTGATCCCAAAGAGTGTTATCGTTTCTCCCAAGAGATGAGTTCTGAGTTCCAGATGTCCATGATGGGTCAAATGTCCTTCTTTCTAGGCTTGCAAATATCTCAGAATCCCAATGGCATCTTCATCAATCAATCCAAGTATGCTAATGAAATTTTGAAGAAATTTGGATTCGATTCCTGTGATGCAGTTGATACTCCAATGATTGAAAGATCAAAACTTGATGAAGATGATGTTGGGATCCCGATTGAACAAACCAAGTATCGAAGCATGATTGGTTCCTTAATGTATCTTACTGCTAGCAGACCGGATCTACTATTTGCAGTTTGCATTTGTGCTCGGTATCAATCTAAACCTACCAAGAAACACCTGGAAGCTGTCAAGAGAGTCTTTCGGTACCTTAAAGGAACAATCCACATGGGCCTATGGTACCCAAAGGACACTTCTATGGCGCTCACAACATATTCAGATGCTGACCATGCGGGATGTCAAGATACTCGTCGAAGTACATCTGGGGGTGCTCAGTTCTTGGGTAATAAGCTAGTCAGTTGGTCTTCAAAGAAACAAATGAGTACTTCAATATCCTCCACAGAGGCTGAATACATTGCCATGTCCTCGTGCTGTGCTCAGATCTTATGGATGAGATCTCAACTTTCGGACTATGGCTTCGTATGCAACAAGATTCCCATGTATTGTGACAACAAAAGTGCAATTGCACTCTGCTGCAACAATGTCCAGCACTCAAGAACTAAGCACATTGACATTCGACATCACTTCATCAGGGAGCAAGTTGAGAAAGGAATCGTGGAACTTTACTTCGTGAGGACTGAGTTCCAGCTAGCTGATATCTTTACCAAAGCACTTTCTAGGGATCAATTTCAATTCATCCTTCCTCGCCTTGGTATAAAGAGTCTCACTCCAGAGGATCTCATAAGTCTTCAGGAGGATCAGGAGGAGTAAAGGGGTTGCTTCACATATCCTTTGTACATAGTATTTAAAAGAAAAAGAAAATAGAAAAACAGAAACTCATAAAAACCAAAAATATTCTTTTCACGACATGTCTCTTGTCTAATCAATATTATGTACGTTTCTAGAAATGTCATTCAATAATGACACGGAAACATACATATGCTTGAGCAAGAGTTCTTTTTATTAATAATGTCTTCTAAAACATGTCGTCTCTAACATCATTCTTTCAAAATGGTTTGCTATTACTTCAGATAGCAACCCGGTCTTTCTATTGGGGAAAGTTCGTCGCCAAAAAGATGATTGTTCCTAACAAAGGCATGAATTACTTTACATTCGTGCCTTTCCAATTTGGTGTACGCTTAAGTGCATCATTTCTGGTAAAAGAAGAGAAGTCTTCTTTTCATCTCAAATATTTTTCCTTCAATGATTCTTCGGGAAAATATTTGTTCCAAACTTGGTGGTACCATGGTTTTTGAAGATCAAACAAACTCGAAATGTGGTTTAAAATTTGCCACTCAATCGATGCTACAAGAATTAATACTTTATGCAAAATGTTTAATTTTAAACATGTCATCGATTGAGGGGGAGAACGATTTCAAAAACTATATATGTCACAATTCGTAATTTCAGGTCCTTGTTCAGATGTCGAAATTTCATTATTCATCTCGGAATGTTACTATTCATCAGTTACTATTCACCCATCACTATTCATCATTTTACTATTCATCAATTTTGGTGTCAGTTTGAGATTCCGAGAAGCGTTCAGAAAATTCAGTATTCACATGACACTATTCATTCCGGAGAGAAAACACTATTCATGTACTTTATTCATTTCATCGTAAAATTATTTTACGAATATTTAAATTCGCGTAACCGGTCAGGTTAAGCTGCAAATTCATGCATCGTCAATATTTACATTCGCAACCGGTCAGGTTAAGCTGCGAATTCATGCAGTATCATTAGGGACATTTCATAGAGACTAGAAATAGTCCGCATATCATCATAATAGCATTTGCATACTATTCTACTCGTAGGATATTTAAATTAATACTTTTGGTATAATTGACTTTTTACATATATTTATTTCTAAATAAACGTTAACACGCGATCAATAATGTGACTAACACGTCCGACACTCCCGACTATGATCCTAGTATAATTTCATACTCATAATAATGATATAAAAATTATATTATTAATTTACTCGGTATTTTGGAAAACTTATTTAATTCGTATCGTAAGTTTAATATAATTACGACGGTTTTCGTAGAAACTAAACAATAATTATTCAAACACTCAATACTTGTACCCAACATATTTTCACAATTTTTATGACTTTATTATGTACCGGTTAACCTTGTTAAATTTTATTTCTAGCAACCTCGGTACCCGGTATCCCCTAAAACTATTAATATACATATAAAACTACAATATGTCCACAAAAGTCTTCACAAATCTTATCCCCCATCCAAATTGCCGCCCCCCTACCAATCCCTTACAAACCTTGACATTCTTCACTTACTCCATTTAATACTTGTCCTTTATGTCTACACCAATAATATATATCTTATACTTAGTCATTTTATTCATTATATAAGATTCAAGTAAGAAAAATCTTTCTCTTTTTCTCTCCACTCTTGAACCGGCCAAACCACAAGACCAAGAAGAAACCAAAGATTTTTCAAGATCAAGTGCTTTTCAAGTTCCATTAGTTAACTATTTTAAGGTTTTGAAATAAAAACCTTTAGGTTAATTAGGTTTTCATCTCCAAAACTCTCTAATCTTTCAAGCAAGTATGTCAAACTCATTTTCATAATTTTACCAAGTTCTAATTATGTTCATATGATTTATATACAAGATCTACATGCATATGTTAGTTATACCACTCCATTTTATACATATATAACTTTTAAGCCTTAGAAATGGATAATAGGTAGATCCTTGTTAGATCCACTTGATTTATGATGTTTAGGAACCCATGACACCCTAAGAAGGTGTATGGTAAGATTAGACTAGATTTGTGGTGATTGAAAGTGATTTGGTTGAAGTTGAAACTAGTTTGAAACCCTATAATTGATTTTTGAAACTATATATATACCTACTGTCCTTATTTTGAAAACGTGGGAAAATCAGTAGATGGTGGGTAATTTTGACCAAGGATTTAGAAAATACTTTCGAAAATGAAGCCGTGGGCGAAAGAACGGATTAAAACGAGCTTATAACGAAGGAGATATGATTTTTGCAAGTTTAACGACGAAAACAATTTTCTGAAAATATAACGTGCTGTTGGACGATTTTCGACGGACTAAGAGAGGCGTTAGACGTAACCTAGAGGAGCCGAACTATCAAAAATATATTAATACATGTTAAGGCGAATCCGTGGATATAAAGAACGAGGAAAATGAACTTAAAACGACAAAGATATACACGTTTCAATATCGACAAAACTGTATTATTTTGGCAGCTACAATTAGAAATAATAAACTACGTACTAAATAATATATTTTCTAGAAATATTGTTAAAGAGCTACATTCTTAACCAATGAAGTACGTATGACCCAAAGCTTATTTATACGACTAATTCACGTTATTTTTAAGGTTTTCAAAACGATGAATATAACACTAACGTTTTATATACGATATATTACGACTAGTTTTTATAAGTCTAGTTGGACTTATTTTTCCTAAGTATGGAAAATATGTTACTTTGACAATAACAAGTATTTTCAAGTTACGAGTGGTATAGGTATCATGTGCATGAACGTTCACTACATCATTTCATGATCTAAAGTAGATCATATTCATTCATTTAGGTTGCGGCTAATATTCGCTCCTTGTTGTCCCTATCATTTCACGTCATAGTATCATCACTTCAGGTGAATTTTCATAGCCCCGTTTTAATTCAATATTTTGATTTCAAATCCCACGAGGGAGAATAATACATTGCATCACTTATTTTTGTACATGCGAAAGTATTAAATTCCTTACATTGCTTAAGTTGCCTTATTACCACGTCACAACAAGTCCCCTTTATTATAACTCTGAATATTTCGAATGAATCAAACGATGTATTTTCAAAACGACACTTTAGGTCGTTCAATATAACTGTAATTGTGGTGCTGTGATAGTCACCCCCAGGTATTCCATTCTGCTGCCATTCAGGTATTTTAGGGGTGTGACAATATATCATCAAAACAAGATCTTTGTGCATAATTACAGTGGATTAAAAGTAATAGTTATGTGTTAGTATATGAATCTTTCATGAGTTTTTCGCTAAACTCAAAATTATTTATAAACTCATCATCTCTAACACATAACATACTCCCTCAAGGTTTGAGGGGGAGCAAAAATGTCGTCTCAAAATCATTCATTCTTAAAATTGTCACATCTTTCTCCAAAAACTTTAAACTTATTTAAATCACTTGGGATCACAAATCTCAATTGGTTTAAAATTTTTGATTGGGGGAGAAGATGTGATTTAAATATAAAAAACTGATTAAAACGTGGTGATGTTTTGAACCTGAAAACAAATATATGCTCTTTCCTATCTGCCAAAATCTTTCGTATATCAATGCACATATTGAGGGGGAGAAAAATGGTTTGTGTAAAAGGATCCTTGCATCTCATATGAGTGCATCTCAGTCTTGACTCATGAATCGACGAAACATAATTGTCCTAAATCGAAAGGACTAGTCATGGACGGGTAATAACTTCAAGTTGGTTTTACCAGTGATGTAAGTGTGTCTCGAAGAGGACCAGTTTAAGTAGAATGTACCGTTTCGAGAAACCTTGGGTGAGTCTGATCGGGCCGGGTAATAACTTCAAGCTACTTTAACTAGTGATGTAAGCGTGTCTCGAATGCCCGGTCATGTTCACTCAAGGTAGATCAATTCAAAAGTGCAACTCTTCCCGACATGTGCAAATTTTCAAATCAATACTTATGAGCACATGTTAAGGGGGAGCATTGGAAAATAACAAAACTCTAAATGTGTTAACAAAATGTGTTTCTTATCATAAACACGTTGAGAGAATTTTCAATGATTTGGTGTATGGCAACATAGGATAGTTATGAAGTTATAAGGTGGCTAAGGTTAGGAAAACCGTCCTATGATCCGCCAGAGCCGGAGGGATCTACCCATGGACAATACCAAATAGATAGTATTAGAAAGTCCATAGGTATGATTATGAAAAAAGGAGAAATGTGAGAATGAAGAAAGAAGGGGTTGAAGAATTAAAAAGAATTCAAATGAGAATGGGTGAAAAGAAATATCCCTCCAATTATTCAACCTTAGGGCAGAAACCGGGTTCAATTCATAATCTACTGATGGTTGCTCAGGCAACATCGGTATTGAAGACAAGACGTCATGGACCCAGTGACGCAATGCACTAAATCTTCTAGCCACTCAAGTTCTCTTAAAAGAACTTGTTTCACTCTCACGGGGAACTGGTGTAATCTATCGACATATCTCTTAGAGATAGTTGATATTGAAGCAGGAGACCTCTCCCTAATCTCCGCATAGGAAAACCAAATGCACTTATTGAGTCTAGAGCCTCGAGATGCATAAAAAGATCTTATAGGAACACGTGCTACCTCTACCCTGGCTGTTCAACATTAAGGACACCAGTGGCAAAACTATGAGTCCTACGCAGATCTTAGCAATCTGCCAAAACATTTATGAGGGATGTTGCTTTAGTAACTCCCAGTGACTGAATGGAAATTCCTGCCAGGGTCAACATCAAGCAGCCCTGAAAGCAGGTCACTTAGGTAATCCCTTGTGGATTACGCTTAGTGGTCACGATGGTTAATAATGGTCAACAGTCGTGGAGTGATCTCCAGCGACTCACCCACTCGTTGATCTACTTAGGTAGGTCATGCAAATCCTTTTAGGACTTGCCGATTGGGAACGGTCATGGTAAGGGTTAGAAGAAGTCTTCACACTATGCTGTCGACGATCTCTAATCCCAAACCTATAAGTACCGGATGATTTGTTGCTAACTGTCTAACTGCAGGAATTTCTGACGGTTGCGGTCGATTGCCAAAAGATGCTGATCCATCAACACACGCTCACACTTCTACTTCACAATCTAAGAAATCATGATCATTTATTGGGCCTCACATATGCTTCCATAACTCTGATGTAAATGATCATGATCCTAAAATGTGTGAGCATGTCAACACAAAGATGTTCGAATCACATGGAGACGTTACTGCTCATAGATGACCCTCTGACATTCATTTGGATGATGAAGCTGTTACAATTTCCAAAGATCATCCATCATACTGAAGGTGTCATCTAGAGTTTACCACTTAAAGCACAAAGATCTCAACAATGAAGAATCAAAAGGCTACGAGCTACAAAGATGTCGTCAAAGATCTGAATGCTATGATTCAACATTTATTTTCCGGGGTGACCTCCTTTAGGGGGAGATTGTTAGGAATACAATTATTCATATGAAGACTCGGTCACCCCGAGTATAGTTTAGCATATTGCAGCTCGTAGTAATTATCATATTAGTTAGTACGTAGTATAGTATTAGTTAGTATGTGTGGAGTCGGGTCGGGTTTTTACCCACTGTCAGCCCGCTCTACAGCCCGTTTCAAGGGGCGTTTCTATTGTAACTATATATACCCTTTCCCACCCATGGGAAAGGGTTGGACCTTCATTTGGAATCTAACATTTCATCTTTTCTCTCAAGGCTCCGAACCTCATTCTTTCATCTCTCTAACTTCTCACAAGAAATCTCTACATTAAATCAACCTAATCACTAAACCATCCATGTTCTCATATTAGAGTATACTACATTCACAAAAACAACATAGCATGTTCTTCCTTATTCTATCAACACAAATGCAACGCAATTCTTATAACAGATAATCAACCTAAGCCTAAGAATAAATAGCTCTAAGGGATATTTGGATTATATTCATTTGTGATCTTATCAGCTTTTTGAGATTTGGGATCCAAACCTAGATCCGAGTGAGTTGTAACTGTGAGTGTGAGAGAGCAATAGAGGATTATGGAAACGTGTGAAGTGTGTTTGATAAGTTTGTATATATATATATATATATATATATATATATATATATATATATATATATATATATATATATATATATTACTGTAGAAGTGTAAATGAAGTGTGTTTGATACTCTTGCTAGGGGTGTTCACGGGGCGGGGCGGTTCGGTTCGGTTAGTTGGAAAATTTAAACTATCCATCGCGGGGCGGGTAATTTATTTATATTATATATGGTTCGGTTCGGTTAACCATGGATATCTAAAAGTAAAAACCGAAACCCATTACCCATGTTAATTTCCAATTGCCAACAGTCATGGATGTGCCGTAACATGACACTCTAAGAAACTATATATCCGCCCAATGCATATGACCCATATGATCGATGTCGATCAAATACCCATTAATTAATGAATGTGACCAGTGATAACCTAATGCACATGACCCACGACCCATGTGAATTAGCCATTATCATCGGTCTTGCATGGTTTCCATTACACTAAAGCCACTATAACCCAATGCATATGACCCATGACCCATGAGCCATAATGCATGTTAATTACCAATTGTCAACAGGCATGGATGTGTCGTAACATGACACTCTAAGCAACTATATATCCACCTAATGCATATGACCCATATGATCGAAGTCGATCAAATACCCATTAATTAATGAATGTGACCAGTGATAACCTAATGCACATGACCCATGAACCATGTGAATTAGCCATTATCATCGGTCTTGCATGGTTTCCATTACACTAAAGCCACTATAACCCAATGCACATGACCCATGATGACCCATAATGCATGTTGATTACCAATTGTCAACAGGCATGGATGTGTCGTAACATGACACTCTAACAAACTATATGTCCACCCAATGCATATGACCCATATGATCGATGTCGATCAAATACCCATTAATTAATGAATGTGACCAGTGATAACCTAATGCACATGACCCATGACCCATGTGAATTAGCCATTATCATCGGTTTTGCATGGTTTCCATTACCCTAAAAGCCACTATAACCCAATGCACATGACCCATGACCCATAATGCATGTTAATTACCAATTGTCAACAGTGATTGATGTGTCGTAACATGACACTCTAAGCAACTATATATCCACCCAATGCATATGACCCATATGATCGATGTCAAATACCCATTAATTAATGAATGTGACCAGTGATAACCTAATGCACATGACCCATGACCCATGTGAATTAGCCATTATCACTGGTCATGCATGGGTTGCACCGGCTTGGTAGGTGTATACCATTTGTCACAGACACTAAGAAGCAAGTATCTAGGGACCTCCCGATCATATGTTATTCGGGAGCGAGAAAGTTTGAACTCGGATTGAGCTTGACTTGAAAAACTCGATTTATCGGTAAAGATGTGTTTTATTACAAAAATTAAATTTGAAATATAACCTAAGAATTGAATTTGGTTTGACTTTAGCTCGAAAAGCTTGATACATTCATAAATAAGTATTTACACTTAGTACACTTACATATTAAAAAAAACACATATTTTATATCACTTACAAGCTCGAGAACTCAACAATAACTCGAGTCGAACTTATATAAGGTTGAGCTCAACTCATTAAACATTTCGAGCTCATTTGATAGGCTTTCAATCTCAAAAATTTTAATATAGTGCTCTAATGATCCCGCCCCTTAATTTTCCCCAAAATTTCAATCTCCCGCTCCGGTCATATGGCACCCCTTTTTCACCCAAAATCAAAACATTAACACTACTAGTTTAGTCAGATCTATCTTCTCTCTATTCTCTTCTCCTTCTCTCTATAACCGACTCACACCACCGCCACACTTCACCGCCTTATCTCGCCGTGGTTCCACCAACCATCGCTCCTCCACGCCATCACCGTCATCAAGACAAGGGAACTGTATGGGAAACTTTGTTTGCTTCGGTTGTTTGGTTCGAGATAATCACCAGCATCATAGTTGAGCCACCATCACCCTCATCTCACCTATCCTACTCTGTTCATGGGTATGCTCAAACACATATTTAATTTATATTTTCTTAAATGTGTAATCGAATATAAAATGATTTAATTTGATTTTTGTGGATTAAACATGTTTTTGATTATAAATTCGTGTTGTGGTAATCGTTGCAGGTAGACTTATTAAGACGAAATAGTCATCCTGTTTATTGGAATGGAGACAATCGACGTGTTCTAAGAGGCCACTGTTTTGCTCGTAAAGGGAGTCTTGATTGGTTTCCACTCCGGGAGGTTGTTGCTGAACAGTTGGAGTTTGCTTACCGCAGTTGCGTAAGTTATCTATCAAAAGATTATCATAACATCTGTTATATAGGAAATTAACTCAAATATGGTTGCTTTTTGTCAAACTGTTTCATTTGTACCAAATGTTAGTGATTTGCTTGCTTGGTAATGTGTTTGACATTTATTCGTTCCACATTTGGCACTGCATAAAATTGCAACCAATTGTATATTATTTGTTGCCCGAGTCGATATGCAACCCGTATGTTTGTTTTTGAGGCTAAACTTATATTTGGGACATCTAATGTTGTCCTCTTTTATGTTAGCATTAATCACGTTACTTGTTTCTTGCAGGGGGTACATGCTATTTTCACGGGTGAGGATGATACATGGGATGCCTGGCTAAAAATTCCCTCAGATGAATTTTCTGGCACACTTCATTTTCGAGGCATGGGTATGCTCCATCTCAGTCACCAAAGCCAACCCATGTATATTTTGACGGTTTCATGGTTGGCAGATCTTATATTATGCAGCGTTATTAATGCCTTAGTTTCTTACATTTCCCATATTTTTTTGCAGAAAGAAACTGGCATTAGACTAAGATGTAAGCCACTTTTTATGTTGTTAACAATTTCATTTTCTAATGATAACACCATTGTATTTCTTAATTTATATGGCAGGTGACCACTCCAATGGCCATTGAAACTTTGGAAAACGTACCAGTAATGGAAACAGTGGTAAGTAATAAAACATCCACCTTTGATTTTTTTAGTTTTACGTACATGACTAATGTACCGTGTTTTATATATACATATAGGAACCTGTTAAAACTATCGGGCATACGAAAACATTTAAGCCACGACAAACCGGTTCTACAGGTTACACCACCAACTATGATACCAAATATTAGTGAACAAAATACAGGACTAAAATTAGTACCAACGAAGCGAAAACATTTGGTCTCTAATGAAACCTTGCAAAAGCAAGCTAAGGCGGCGAACAGTCAACAGGTTTTAACTTATGATAGTTGAGAATTTGATTATATACGACATTACAATTTTATATATATTTGCTTCATTTATATACATTTTGTTTTATATATATATATATATATATATATATATATATATATATATATATATATATATATATATTTATACATACACTAGCAGTAGTAACTCTGCTCCAGCAGTACTAACGTGGTACTAGTATTAACTCTCCTATCATGTTTGTGCAGATAGTTGAACCAGTGGCTCATCTAGTTCTGTTATGTTGTGAGCTTTGACATGTTCTAGTCCTGCTCTCATCCTGATGTGTTGATATGCAGTAGCCTAC
This sequence comes from Artemisia argyi, assembly GCA_030686995.1. Classification (NCBI taxonomy): domain Eukaryota; kingdom Viridiplantae; phylum Streptophyta; class Magnoliopsida; order Asterales; family Asteraceae; genus Artemisia; species Artemisia argyi. The sequence goes on from JARVZY010001893.1 coordinate 92,289, forward strand.
ATTTTCAAGGCTTTTATATCCAGATGATGAGATTACTCAATGGGAGAAAAACTTGTAAGTTTAACTACAAATTTTATTAGTATGTTCATTGTTTTGGATTAAAAGTCTTCATGATGTTGTTTGAATTACTGCTGATCATGTTTGTGTTAATATTGCTTAGATGGATTTAGTGCAGCTCATGAACTTCAAAGAAAATGTGGCCAAGTATTTACTACTGCTAGTACAAAAGTTACTACTGCTAGTTAAAGTTGGTACTGCTCAGAGATTAAGACCGCTCGAAGTTGCTACTTGCTTATGGAAAAGATTATAGATACTTATAAAGAAACTATTGTAAGCCGACTAGGACTCTGTGGTGTATAAAAGGATGTCCAATTTCATATTTTGTTCAGTTATACATTCCAATTTTATTGTATTTGAATTTGTTTGATATATATTTGAATTGTTTTGATATATATTGATTTTTTAAATGTGACTAAAAGATGCATATAGTCACACTTGTTAACACTTTTGGTCACTGTTTGCTTTAGTTGTTGTGTGACTAAATATGACTGAAGGCCACACAAACATAAAATTCACATGGCCATTGGATGATCTATAGTCACACAAAATTCACATTTCTTCACTTTAAACAGCATATGGTCACACTTATTTACAGTTTTGGCCACTGTTTGCTTAATGGTATGTGACTAAATACCCAAAACAAACATGCTTTGTGTGACTAAATATTACAAAAGGCCACACAAACCTAAAATTCATGTGGCCATTGGATGATCAATAGTCACACAAAATACACATTTCTTCACTTAAAACAGCATATGGTCACACTTATTAACACTTTTGGCCACTGTTTGATTAATGGTATGTGACTAAATACCCAAAACAAACATGCTTTGTGTGACTAAATATTACAAAAGGCCACACAAACATAAAATTCACGTGGCCATTGGATGATCAATAGTCACACAAAATATACATTTCTTCACTTTAAACAGCATATGGTCACACTTATTTACACTTTTGGCCACTTTGTATTAAATTGTATGTGACTAACTCCAAAAAAACAACACCCATTGTGTATCTAAATCATCACAAACGTCACATTTATTGTATATTCATGTGGCCACATGACGGGAAATAGTCACACAAAATACACATTTACTTGAATATATCATCTCAAATGTCACATATATTATATATTTATGTGGCCAAAGGACGAACAATTGTCACTCTCAAAAAACATTCGTGTGACTATAAGTTGTTTACGGTCACTGATAATGACTAATCCAACAAAACTTGTGCCTAATTTGTCACACATATTCGGGGTTTTGGTCACTCTTTTTCGATGGAAAAGGCCACGAACTCAACAATGTGACCATATGCCACCTACGGTGGCGGGACTTTTAGTGACACACAACGAAAAAAACGTGTGTGACTATAGGCATATCGTCACATATTTTTGGCGTGACCAACAGAACGTTTTGTACCAGTGACTTGTAATGATCAAAACTAATCAAAGCTTTATCTCAAGACAACAAGGCTTATGACTAGCTATCTATTTCGTTCATATGCTTATCTTGGATGACTAGGTGAAGTTTTGATGTTATCTTGCTTTTACGGAGTGAGTTTTGGTCCCGTTAATTGCTAACTGTAAGTCGTAAAGTCACAAAACTTAAAATCAGGTATCCTAAAAATATAAAACTTATAAATATGCTAGAACTTATTAATATAACCTATATTAGCATATTTAATGAGTGACAAGTTCTATCGGGTTGCTTAAAAGCTGTTAAAACTGGAAACGCGGGTCTAAAACGCGTAATTCCCGTAAAACGTTGAACTGGAAAACGTAAAATTCCAAAACTTTTGGAATTGTCGTAAAATGAGAGAAAATCATATTTCTATTGTTTATAGTGTTTATTGGACATATCGGGATGCTGGAATGACGTTTAAACCTAAAAGTAAATCTCGGACACGGTTTCATGATTTTTGGAGAAATGATCCGACGAGTGTCAAACTCTCGGATTATCATTAAAATAGTTTAACTTACGAGAATATGAAATAAAAATTTTGAGAGTGACTAGCGAAAGTGAATAGTAAAAAGTGAATAGTAATACTGAATAGTAGAAATGAATAGTAACACGAAAATGCGATTTGTTACAGTCTCTACCCCTTAAGGAAAACTTCGTCCCGAAGTTCTGTTGATGTTAACTACTTACGGTGTGTCTAAGAGAATTTGGGATTTCAGGATCTCTAAAATAGTGGTGTTCACTCTGATTCGTCTAAGGTTGTGGTTAAGGAGTCGTATAGGATAAAAATAAGTCCACTTATTTATAATTCATTACTTACATAAAGAAGCGCCAAAATTTATTTAAGTAAGGGATCATAAACTTATGGTTCGGTGATTTACAATTTCTTTATTTAAATAAAGAGGCGTCCCAATCCATTTAAATAAGGAGATTGTAAATCATCCTACTTAAGAATTTCTGACACAATAACTTGCTTTCTGAGACAGATAGTAAGATAATCAAGTCATCAAATCCCTAAAGCTAAGTAATAATATTATTTAACTCAAATCTCATGTCTCATCAAACAAGAACTGTCACAAGATTAAGTTAAATAATTAGTTATTACTGAGCTCCATATTTCTAATGACTCGACTAAATTTTTTGTGTTCCTTATAATACTAAAGTCGTATCATCTAACAGCGTGGAACTAAACCAACAACTAACAAAAAGCATATGCGTATGTAGTGTGTGTAAGGCAAATAAAGAGGAGAGTCTTAACGTATATAGCAGTTATAGTCTAGGCACTAAATGCAACCTAGTTCTCTATAACCAATGCTCTGATACCAATCTGTAACACCCCCAAAATACCGTAGCGGAAGACTGTGTCACTGGGGTGCTACTTCATAATACAAAGTACAAGTTATAGAAAACGACCTCTAAATGAGACGTTTTGAAAAGTTATCATTCGATTAAAGAATTCAAAGTTACAAACATGAGATTCCAAAGTATGATACTTAAATGTATTCAAAATGTTTTGAATGGTAAATGATAAAAGCGTAAGTCTTCAGAATATGTAGCTTGACTCTAAGTTTCACGCACTAGCTATCGCCTTACTAACCTGAGATAAACATGTGGTGAGTTCACAGAGTTTGTCTTAAAACAGTTGAAAAGACTTTAAAGAATGTTCACACAGCGAAGGCATTGTGAATTCACTCAGTTGCAAGTCTCGTCGATAACAACACTTGCAACCTGTGTGTCCACAACCCACTGCTAAAATATAGTATGATTAAGACATGTATAAGTTCATCACAACAGTTAAGCAATTAGTCATGAGGCTCTACTTCATCTTCGGAGACCTCATGTGGGTATGCTGCTCACAAAGATAGAATATCATTGGCTCCACTTCATCTCCGGAAACCCAATGCATATGTTATCAAAGGAGACACAAGTTTAGGTATAACGCAATCAAGTATAATGCAATCAAGTATAATGAAATCAAGTATAATGCAATCAAGTATAACACAATCAAGTATAAATGTTTTGGAGTATTTGTAAAAGCAAAAGCAAGTAGTTGAGCATGTATCTCCCCCAAAGAGTTAAAACAAGTATGAAAAGAGTAGGGGCTATGACTCACCTTGAACTAATGATATCAAAACATATAACGGAATTGATGGATAAGCCAGGAAGTCTCTACGCGCAACCTAGAATAGAACGTTGCGACTTAGGTTGGAGTTATGTCTAAGAATATGAAGAATTGCCTATATATGTCATTTATATAGATCATGATGTAGTACTTGGTAGTTTTATGTACGTTTGTATATGAAATGGTTTTAGTTTGCATATCTCATACTACCGTTCGGGCCATCATAATTCAGAGGTCATGCAGTAAACGTTCGAGGAGCTAGGACACTTTAATTCGTAAATCCACAACTCATATCGATGGTTTACTCTAATGAACCCCTCACATGAAGTTCCCTAGTGTTGTAATATTCAATTTGTAAAATATGTATAATAGTTATAATGATTTCGGTTTAGAAAGCCTTGAGGTCTTAGCCGTGGCCTTGCCGTGGCTTTGGTCATGGCTACCATGGTCTTGAGATCTCAACCTTGGCCTTAGCCATGTTTGTGATCTCAGCTCTAGGCCTTTAGGCCATTTGGTTTTCCTTAGCCGTGACAAAAAGGCATAGTCTTATAGGTAATAATGGGCCTGTTAAGAATTTGAATAAAATATCACTCGTTATGCGTTTTCAGGGTTTGAGCTTCTTTGATCCTGAACGAAAACGTCGTTCCGGACAATTTTTGTGTTTTAACTTTTTGACGAAACAGAGCAGAAGGCCTCAAAAAATATCCAAATTTTGATCAGAAGGCTATTAGGCAGTTTCGGGTTTTAGTTTAGCTAATTTCTTTTGGACGTATCTTTTGACTCGTGTACTCGTTTTAGGTGATCCAAATTGCTATGTTTTCCTTTTAAAACCCTCTTTAACAGTAGGTAAGTGTCTAATATCATGGTTGTTGAGATATAAAAGATCAAAGTACTGCTGAAGATCAAAGTCAAAGTACTGATGTTTATTGAAGATTGTTCAAAGTACTTCGAAGGATACAAGGACTTAAATACAATATTAGTTAAAGGATTAATGTGTAACATTGTATGAATATTCTAGAATTAGTTAGGGATAATTACTTGTCGTTCAAGTTAGATGATGTAAACCGACTTCAGGTTATCTATAAAAGGAGCCTTAAGAGGTATTAGTCGATATATGTTTTAGAAGCTTTACAAAGTTGATAATAGTTAGGGATTGTTAGTGAATCTGTGTAACAAAGCAGGTTCAAGTTTGGTTAATATAAAAGTTCTTCTTAAGCTTTGTGTTAGTAGATTCCGCATACTTTACAAGGTCAAACAGTGTTTCAATATTAATAGTATTGAGTTTACTTAATATTATTAAACCTTTACAAGCTACAAAGTAGTTTGATCAGAGTACATCGATCCAACAAGTGGTATCAGAGCTTGTGTTGGAAACTCTGATTAAGAAGAAAAACCTTAAACAGATTCTACAACAAACCCTTCAAGATGTCGACAGAGGCTGCACCTGCTCCATCAATCATTGCTTTTAGAATTCCTACTGTCAAGAAGGGAGAATATAACTTATGGGCCATGAAGATGAGGCAGTACATTGCCATCACAAACCATGCACTATGGGATATAATTGTCAATGGTAATATGCAAATTGAAGAACCAGTAGAGATCCCTGGACAACCAACACCACCTAAGCCAACCATACCAGCTGCTACCAAAAGAAATCAAGATAAGGCTCTCAACATATTACTCTCTGCCATCCCTGATGGGCACTTATTGAAGTTTCATGATGCCAAGGATGCAAAACAACTATGGGCTGCAATTAAGAAAAAGTTTGGAGGTAATGATGCTTCCAAGAAGATGCACAGGAACTTGCTGAAGCGACAATTTGAAACTTTCACTGTTGGTGAAAGAGAAGGTCTTGATTCTGCTTATGAAAGATTCCAAAATCTTCTGAGTATGCTAGAACTATATGATGCTGAGGCATCAGTTGAAGATGCTAATTTGAAGTTCTTGAGAAGCTTGCCATCAGCATGGCATGTAGTTGCTACTATGATCAAAGGACAACCAAGGCTGGATACAATGGACTTTGATGATCTCTACAACAATCTGAAGGTGTATGAGCATGAGATGAATGGTACTACAAGTTCAAGCACACATCAGAAACCCCAAAACATTGCTTTTGTATCTTCTGAAAACAGAAGCAGTACTTCCAACAAAGGTACTGCTTATCCTGTCCAAAGTACTGTGACTGAAACTCAGGTTCCATGTACAACTATGGTCACTACCACTTCATCACAATCAATCACCCCCACATCAGATGATGTTCTATGTTCATTCTTTGCTCAACAAGCATCTCTACCTGTAACCTATCAAGAGGATGTCTTGCAAATAGATGATGATGCTTTGGAAGAAATTGATATTAGATGGCAAGTTGCCATGCTCACTGCAAGGATCAAGAAGTATGTGAATAAGACAGGAAAAGGCATCAATTTCAGAGCTAAACAGGGAATAACATTTGATAAGTCCAAAATTGAGTGCTTCAATTGTCAGAGGACTGGTCACTTTGCAAGGGAATGCAAATTTGCAAAGTATCAAGCAAACAAGATGATTGAACAACCCAAGCCTGAAAGAAAAGAGAATCCTATTACTGAACTAAAACCAAAAGCTTTGGTTGCTCAAGAGAATCTGTCAGAGATTGATTGGTCCAATGAGTTTGATGATGAACCTGTAACCTATTCAATGGTTGCATTGGAAGATTGGAGCACAACTTTTAATGAAGAGCCTGGATATGCTGCTTTGGAGTCAAGAGATGGTCTAGGAAGCTTTGATTGGAGCATGGAGTTTGAAGAAAATCCTATTCAGCTTGCTATGGTAGCTACTTCACCAAGTTCATCACTATCTCTGAGGTATGCCCTAAGTGCAATGATATGTATCAAAAGTTACTTAGTGAATATGTAGCTGAAAGAGATAAATTTCAAAGGGCTAGGTCTGAGATAACTGGCAACCAGTTGACTTTAGAGTCAATGGAGGCCAAAATAATTACACATGAAAACAATGAAGTAGCATGGGCTGAAACATATAAGCAACAAGAATACCAAGTTTAGTTGAGTGAATGGAAACTAGGATGTAAGGTGTCTGAACCAGAGAAAGTTACTGCTGAAAGAGATAAGTTGTTAGAAAAACTTGCTGTTTGGAATGAATCAGGTCTGTCACATGTTCAATTTGTTGAAAAGCAAAGAACATCAAACATTAAAACTGGCCTAGGTTATAATAATGATAGCACCAAAGGTATTCCATTTAAAAGTAAGGAACTAAATCTTATAGTACATACCTCAACTAGTGATGAAGAATTCATAAGTTTGGATGAAAATACTTCTAGTGATGAGGAATCCCCTAGTTCAACACCTCCTGAATATAAGAATGACAAGGGATACAATGCAGTTCCTAATCCCCCAGGTAGCTTTCAACCACCGAGGAAAGATGTCTCTTGTTATGGGGTAGATAACCTAGAGTTTAGGAAAAAGCTTAAAGATCAATCAAATCCTGAAACTTTAGGAGAATCTGTTGAAGCACCTAGGGTTGATGAGAAAAAGTTTTCAAAACAAGCAGTTCCTTCAAACACTTTTCAAAGTACTGTTGATCACTCAGCAGTACCTCCAAGAAAATACTTTCAAAATACTGCTAATTTTAGAAAACCTTTTGGAAAGGGATTTCGGGATATTGGTCCAAAAGTCTGTTATGTATGTTATAGTCCTCATCATTTGATTAAGGACTGTGATTATCACTCAGAATACTTAAGAAAATATTCAAAGACCAAAACTGCACATCCAAGTCATAGGGAGAATAGGCCAAGAGAAAACAAACCAGTTTGGAATTACATAAATAGGGTTAACCATAGTAATTTCTCAAAAGACTATAGGTACCCTCATCAGAAAAGATCATTCTCCAAACCCACAGTACCTTCTCAAAGTACTGATAGAAAGTTCCCTAACCAAGGTGCTGCTAGCAAAAACTCAAGTGTAAGACATAGGAGATTCAATTACTACAAACCTAGAAGGTCTTACAACACAAGAAAAAATGCTAGAACACAGACCCCAACTCCAAAAGTTATAACTAAATGGGTTAAGAAAGAAAGTACTGTTGGGGAAGAACCAGTACTTTCAGAGGTTAAGGGTGAAAAAGGGAATATTGATCATAATAAACCAAAAGTTTTGGAAACAAAAACCTTAATTCTTGATCATGTTTTCAAAGATAGTGGTGATTACATACTCAAAGAATTTGAGTATGTCACTCCACAAGGGGAACACAAGTCAGTAATGGCTTGGGTTCCTAAAAATAACTAACCTTTTTCATGTGTATGCAGGGCAACCCAGAAGAGGAGCTTAAAGATCATCTTATTATAGATAGTGGTTGCTCTGGAAGTATGACAGGAGAAAAGGAGCTCTTGTCAGATTTTAAAGCTTATTTTGGAGGAAAAGTTGCATTTGGGAATGATCCTGATGGAGGAAGAATAACTGGCAAAGGAACTATCAAGGCAGGAAACATTGATTTTGAGGATGTTAGATATGTGAAGGAGCTCAAATTCAATCTTTTGTCAGTCTCTCAGATTTGTGATAAGAAGTACCCTGTGTTATTCTTTGACACAGAATGTCTTATACTTTCTCCTGATTTTAAGTTAGAAGATAGAAACTTGGTGGTATTACATGAAGATGAGCAAGTGCCAGATGGAGTCATTTTTGAAGATCTTAAGTATCGCAAAGAACCAACTGAAGGTCTTTGTTTCTTGACAAAAGATGGAAAACCAAGTTTTCAGTCTTCTTCTCATGTGACTAATCTGCGGCTACTCGATATGGTTGTGTTTTATAAGCTTTGTGTTACCAAACAAAACGCACCATTCAAAGAAAGAGTTTTGAGAGCGTTACATTTTAAAAAAAAGCTCTGTCTAAACATCCAGAGTTTTACAAGGTCATGAGAGATGTAATGAATTATAAAATCAATAATTCGGAGGTAATTATGTTTTTTCTGATTGGTAATTTTTTTTATTTTTTTCTATTATTATTATTATTTTTAATATATTTTCCAGACGTGGTTTTAAATTTTCAGAAACACCAAAGTTCAGAAAGAGATGGGAATAATGTCAAGTTACTTTATCTGACAGATGGGAATGACATGATAGATGATGAGCTTGCAGATCTAAACAATTTTTCCGAATCTCCCCAAGACCAGAATAAAACGGTATTTAATTATTGTGTCACATAGTATGAAATTTTAATTACAATGTTTAAACTTTTTCTAAATAAGAATTTTATACCTATATTTTCAGCTAATGCTTGCAGCAGCAACATTAAATGAATTAAGTAATCCTCAAGTAAGTGTTTAATATAATCCTTAGTAAGCATTCTAAATTAATATGTGAGTTTATCTTATTTGTTATTCTTATAGGATTTAATTCAGTGTCCGGAGCCTGTAAATTTTGTTACTGGGAGTATGTCAAGTGAAGAAGATGTTTTTGAAGAAGACGATGCTTATGAATCAGAAGATATTCAATATATTGAAGAAGAGACTGAAGAAGATCTAAACAAGGTATTAACATACACTAATAATATTATCAAAATAATGAAAGTTTAATTTTTGATTCTACAATTTAATTCAGATTTTTTTCATACAATAAATGTTATTTTGAATTACAGATGAGGAATGGAGCTGAAACTCTTCAAAATTTAAGCAAAGATGTTAGTAAATTAGTTGTACTTTTTGAAATAATTCAAAAATATTTTTTTTATTTTTTTTAATTTCTTTTTTCCAGGTAAATGTTTGTAAAGAAAACAATAAAGACTTAAGGCATAGAGTAAATAAAGAAAGGAATCCTACTGATGTTTTGAAGTCGCCATTCAATGTTTGAAAAGTTGATATTCTAACCAAATTTAATAAGATCGAAAAGTCTGTGTTAGAGTTAATAAAAAAAAAGAACAACAGCAATCTTGTGTAAGTTTTCTTCTTTATAATTTTATTAAAATTTTCGTAATATATTTGCATTGAATCCAATGATCATTATTTTTTTAATTTATCATTATTATTATATTATTATTATTATTATTATTTTGCAGGGATCATTTTTTTGGCTCAGATTTGTTTTGTGCTACTAATCGTAGCTTTTTTAAAGATCTCGTTAACAAAAAAAAAACTTGTAACATCAAACATCATAGACATTTGGGCCATTGTTTTGAATTTTCAAGAAAAATACAGAAGACCTGGATCTGGTTTAAGATTATTTTTAACAAGCCAAGCAATGGTATGTTATTTTATTTTTTCTTTTATTTTTTAACTATTATTATTAATTTTTGTATATTAAATTTAATACTAATGTTTATTTTATAATTTTATTTAGTCGTCTCGAAGAGAAAAAATTACACTTTCCACTAAGAAGAAACAAGAAGAATTTTTGAATGCAATTAATTTTACTTGCAAAAAATATCTGAACTCTAATGATTTATCTGCAGTTAATCTAGTAAGTTTTTTTTTTTAATTTTTTTTAACCATTTAAATTTTATGGTTGTAAATATTACTATGTAAAATTAAGATAATATTGTTTAAATCTTAATTATTATTTACTTTTTACAGGTTTTCTTCCCAATTTGTAGGCAAAACCATTTTTATGTTTATTGCCTCAATCTCTTGAATCCGTCGTTTGTAATTATCGACAATTTGAAGGAAAGTGCTGGTATATATGGCAATACAACTGAAAATCTGGTAATATAATTATTATTTTTTACATTTTCTTTTGTTTTGTTTTTTTTTAACTATATTTTTTAATTTTTTTTGTTTTTTTTGGTAATATTATTATTATTTATATATATATATATATATATATATATATATATATATATATATATATATATATATATATATATATATATATATATTTTATATATATATATATATATATTTCTTTCTTTTTTCAGTTTAAATTGTTTTGTCACTATTTAAAAGTTTCAAATCATCCAAAGGCTCAACAAATATCAAAGTGTGCTCTTCAAAGACTTCAAATGGAATGGCAAACATCTAAAAATAAAACAGATTTTGGCATTTTTACTATGAGGCATCTTGAGTTCTATTCTGTAATTGAAGACAAACAATGGAGATCAACTTTAAGAGAAAATGGAAGCAAGAATGAATTGGCAACTCTCAGAAAGTTATATGCTGTTAAAATTTTGTTAAGTGATGCTAACAAATACAAAAAAGACATTTTAGCTGAATCATTAAAATTGTAATTTTTTTTTTATTTTATTTTATGAATACGTTCAATATAAGCTTTTATTTATTAAATTTCATAGTAAGAATATAGTTTATGCTCTATATCTTATATTGTTAATTTTTTATTTAATTGCAGTAATTTTTTTTAATATCGCAGTAACTTTGCAGTATCTTATTCTATACGTTTTACTTATTTATATTAATAATATTAAATAAACTAGTATTTCCTAATAGACAAGAACCTTATCCTTATGTGGTTATAAATTTTTTAGTATCGTAATAAGTTTATTAATTTTTTAGTATCGGAATAAGTTTATTAATTTTTTAGTTTCATAATAATTTCATTAATTTTTAATTATTAAATATCACAGTAATAATATAGTTTATGCTCTATATCTTATATTGTTAATTTTTTATTTTATTAAATATCGCAGTAATTTTTTTTAATATTGCAGTAACTTTTCAGTATCTTATTCTATACGTTTTACTTATTTATATTAATAATATTAAATAAACTAGTATTTCTTAATAGACACCTATCAATCTGACAAGAACCTTATCCTTATGTAGGTATAAATTTTTTAATATCGGAATAAGTTTATTAATATTTTAGTATCGGAATAAGTTTATTAATTTTTAGAGTCGGAATAAGTTTATTAATATTTTAGTATCGGAATAAGTTTATTAATTTGTCAGAATGTTTGTCAAAGAATATTATTTTAGTATCACAATAAATTTATTAATTTTTAGTATCGTAACCTGCGTATTTATAATTTGTCAAATTTTTTCCTATCGGAATAAGTTTTTTAATTTTTATTATACATTAGAAGTTTCAAAAAACAATTATTAATGTCAGAAAAAAATCTGAGTTTACAACAATAATAAAATTAACATTTCAAATTAACAATAAGATAGTAACATTAACATTAAAATATATAAAATAACCTATTAGTTTAAAATATATAGATGATAACAATTTAACTTCATTTCAATACAAGTCCATTACGTATTTTATAATTCAAAATTTGGACATACATAAACTGAGAAAATCAAAATAAGACAAAACTATTAAAACCCTAAAGGGACAAGTCCTGATCCTTCATCTCCTGCTTAATATAGGCGACCTCTCGCTTCTTATCAAACATATCATTACGCGCCTTAACCAACAGTTTTTTCAAATCGTCAAGCCTAGAATGCTCCTTTTTCAAAGTCTCATCGATTATTTTTATAATCGAGGTAGCATCTTCATCGGAGATCTCCAATTCACCAAGATACTCGTCTTGCTTTTCAATCTGCCTTCTCAATTGTTCACAATCTTCCTCAAGCTTTTTAATGAAACCCTGTAACTCCAACATCTGTTGCTTAAAAAAAAACTTAAAAGCCTTTAGCAGCTCGTCAGAACAAGCGGAGTCTTTCAACCTCTCTAGATTAGGGGTTTTAAAATAATTTTCCATTTTCTTTGTTGTTTGGATGAGAGAAAAATAGAAAATAAGTGAAAGAAAATAAGAATTATGATGAAAATGGATTTACTTAGACATACATATAGACAAAATAAATAAATAAATAAATAAATAAATAAGTAAATAAAAACTTTTTGTTAACCAAACGCGTACAGTTAATTTTTGGTTACACTTCCCATACAATTAATTACTTTTCAACCGTTACATTAAATAGCAATAAAGTATTTGACAGAAAAAAATCTAATGTTTTTTTCACTTGTGAAAAACAAAAAAAAAAAAAAAAAAATCAAAAGTTAATTTATTTTACTTCTGACACCTGTCAATCTGACAATCTGACAAGAAGCTTATCCTTATGTGGGTATAAATTTTTTAGTATCGAAATAAGTTTATTAATTTTTTAGTATCGGAATAAGTTTATTGTATCAGAATAATTTTATTAATTTTTTACTTTCGGAATAAGTTTATTAATTTTTATTTATTAAATATCACAGTAAGAATATAGTTTATGCTCTATATCTTATATTGTTAAATTTTTATTTATTAAATATCGTAGTAATTTTTTTTAATATCTCATTAATTTGCAGTATCTTATTCTATACGTTTTACTTATTTATATTAATATTATTAAATAAAATAGTATTTCTTAATAGACACCTGTCCATCTGACAAGAACTTTATCCTTATGTGGGTATAAATTTTTTAGTATCGGAACAAGTTTATTAATATTTTATTATCGGAATAAGTTTATTAATTTTTAGTATTGGAATAAGTTTATTAATTATTTAGTATCGGAATAAGTTTATTAATTTTTTAGTATCTGAATATTTGTCAGAATATTTTGTCAAAGAATATTATTTTAGTATAAGAAGAAGTTTATTAATTTTTAGTATCGTAACCTACGTATTTATAATTTGTGAAATTTTTTACTATCGGAATAAGTTTATTAATTTTTATTATACATCAGAAGTTTACAACAATTATAAAATTAACAAATTATAAAGTAACTGCAACATTATCATACTAACAATAACATAGTAACATTTTAAATTAACAATAACATAGTAACATTAACATTAAAAAATATATAAAATAACATATTAGTTTAATAACAGATAACTGAATTTCAATAACACAACAAAATTTCAATAACTTCTAATTGTTCCATCAGTCAAATCATTTTAGCTTTTTTATTTCTTTGTTCGAACTCTGATGAAGCCTTGTCAAGTATTTCTATCTCTTCAAATGTCATGAAATATGGATCTCTAATATCTGAAATTTGGTTACTTATCTTTGAAAGAGTATCGCTAACTTTCGGATACAGTTCCCCATATTTAGGCTTCAAATCAAAAAAACGAATAGTGTCTTGAAGATTTCCAGCAGCTTTATCAACAATTTGTTTAACCTTGTCGAGGCAAGTTTCATGTAACTGTTAAAAAATGTAGTTAAATATCGAATATTTAACAATAACAATCAAAAAATTAACAACAATAATCAAATATTCATGTATCTGCTCAAAAAAGTAAAGATATATTTCAATAATACCTGTTGTTTATCTTCATTTAAGATATCAAATCTTATTGTAGTTTTCCAAACAATTGCATCTTTAACATCTTGCATCTCATCTTCTAAACTTCTAAGATTGTTCAACAAGAGACAAATATTTGTTGTGTTAAATGAATTAGATCCACATGTTAAGTAACAAATTGTCTCAGATATCAAAGATATTGCAGACTTTGTCTCTTCTTTGACTTTAGTCATACATTTTTCCATTTGCATCTTATATAGTAACATGTATTCATTTTCAGAATCATCTTCATCATCTGTATTTAAAATAAGATTGAGAAATGGTAAATATCAGACTATAGTATCAAAATTCAATTAATATTAGAATAGTTAAAATATTAATATTCATTTAAAACGCAAATAAAAGAAACAATGTTAATATCAGAATATGTAACCTTATATGTCATTAGCAGTTATAATTTCACAGTAAGTGTCATATTGATTACTAACATAATAATGATATAATCAATTAATATGTATGAAATTGTCCATTGTAAATGCAGATAAAAGAAAAAATATTAATATCAAAATACCTATCCTTGAATGTGAATTAATATCACACAAGGTATCATAATTATATCAATATCGGATTAGGTATCGTCAATAGATATTAATATTTTTTCTATCAGAATAGGCATGATATTAATCTTTTCAAAATATGTTTTTTCAGAATATATAACATTTCAGAATAGCTATCATAGAAATGCAATTAATATCAGAATATTTATCAAAGAAATGCAATTAATATCAGAATATTTATCATAGAAATGCAATTAATATCACAGTAGTTATCTTAAAGACTGTTAATTTTAGAATAACTTTTTTGAAATGCAGAATACATATGTAATTCTGAAAAACAAAAAAGATTAAATTAACAGTTCATAATGAGAATTACTCGTTTTTTAATAATAAAAATCTTAGTATCGTAGTAGCAATCATACTGATGTACTATTATCAGAATACGTATAGTTAAATCGTATAATAACAATATGAAATAATTAAGAATACCTTCTTTAATTTCTGCAAATCTTACTTTCATTAAATTCATTATCGATAAATCTTTTTTTTTTTTTTTTTTTTTTTTTTTTTTTTTTTTTTTTTTGAATTTTTGTAATTTTTTTAAGCAAGATCTATACCGATATTATCTTATTAGTGTAAACGTTTTAGAGTATTTACGAAAATGCCACCGCGTTTTTTTTTAATCTTAGATGAGATGGACGGATGATCGTGTGGTCCACATTCATCCGTACCATCCGCACTTAAAATGTGAAACGCACCCAATCCCTTCCCTATATATATATATATATATATATATATATATATATATATATATATACATATATGTATATATGTGTATATATATATGTATATATATATATATATATATATATATATATATACATATATTTATATATATAAATGTGAAACACACATATATGTATAAATATATATATATATATATATATATATATATATATATATATATATATATATATATATATATATATATATATATAAGTATGAACGTGTAGCAACATAAATGAAATAAAGTAAACATGCTATTATTAATTAAATAATAAAGTTGAACAAAACATAAGGTTGAAAATAGGTATATATATATATATACATACATACATTGGATAATTGGTAAAATAGCCTAGTTGCCAAAAGTCTAGGCATATTTAGCCTTTTTTTGAAAAATTCCCGTTTTAGCCAGGTTGCCCTTGGCAACTATTTGCATAGCCAACTAGAGAGTGCCACGTCGGGGCAACTTTCGTGTGTTTTGGGCAACTTTTTGGTATTTTGGGCAACTTGAGGACACTTGTCATCTTTTGGTTGGCTGTACGAAAGTTGCCCAGGGCAACCTGTGCTAAAACAGGAATTTTTCAAAAAAGGGCTAAATATGCTTAAACCGCATGGCAACGGGCCATTTTGGTAATTTTCCCTATATATATATATATATATATATATATATATATATATATATAGTTATCTATGAAGAACTTCTCTATATACAACGTTGGTTGTAGAATTTGTGTAGTTGCCGTCTTTGTCACAACATAACACTTTTAGGCCTCTCTTGCTTTTTACTCTTGAGACTGCTAAATAAAATTGTCAGTGTGAAAAAACATAGTGTTCCAAATATAACCCTAACCTTATACAATGTTTGGCCCTGACTTTTGTTTATAGTTATGGCAAAACAAACGGAAATAGGGAATTTGTTCCTATTAAGTTGAAAAGACATCTTCTTGTCGGATGGGCTTATAATCATTTCTAGTTTTTTACGCGTCTTCTCAAATATGTCAAGCCCATACCCCAACATTTCTGTAGGTCGTTTAAAAGAAAATAATATGTCAGGTAATAATAAGAAAAACAACAAACATACAACATCAAATAACCCAGGCATGTACTTTAAAATATCTAAAACTTATAAGAAGTTGCATAATGGACATGTTTGGCAAATGATCAATATTACAATTAGGAATGTTATCATGAAATTCCTTAATTAAGTCCCAAGGCCAATCAAGGTTGCTGTAAAAAATTAAATCATAATTTAGCATAAGCCCTAAAATTTCATTGGATGAATGTAAAAGCTTATATACACTTGATAAAAGTTGCAAACAATCTCCTGGCTTCGACTATGGCAACTACGGTTTTCTTATCTTGAGAACTCAGTTTACCACGTGCTCTAACATTTTGTGTTACCTGTACCACGAAAATATAATTAGAATAATATAACTTTCAAGTTATCATTCTTTCAAAAACTTAAAAGAAACAGTAAAATTGCAAACCTGTGATTCAAAGTCCATAAATTTGAGTCATTCTTTTAAAAAGTCAACTCCATAAGGTTATGATACCGTATAAGATACATCATGCAGTTTTAGTTGTTTGTAATGATTCTTAATGTCACTTTAGATAACCCCCATTGTGATAAAAAAGTGATGCAGAGTCCAGACATGATGACGTTCAATTCCAGTGCACTTTATTTTGTTGAAAATTATTCCTGGAATGACAATTTTGTAACACCCGAGACACAAATATATTAAAGTACATATTTTGTGATCACTAAAGTATGTCAGGTGAGAAGCATGAGCTCATAAGATCGTTCTTTACATGATAGCAATGTCCCAATTAATTGTAACTTCAAGAATCTATCCCAAAAGTGGTCTACTAATATCATGCCCTACAATTGTGAGCCTACTTTAAGTTGTTTAAACCTTATAACTTTGCCTATTACTCTCCAAACTAATATCAAGGTTATACTACATTACCAATATTCGACGTGGGAAAATTCGTGGGTCAGGCGAATTAGGTAAAATCTCAAATGAGTTTTGGTTTTTGTAATAAATTTAATAAACGAAGTATTTTTAAAGTTTTCAAATTTTTTTGACAATAAATGTTTTATTCTAACCCAGCCCATTTTGACATACGAACAAAATGACAAATTTTGACCCATCCAATTTCTTGCCTCTACTAATCATTTAGTTTAACTATCAAAATGAAAGAAGTGAGCCACAACACAAATCGATACAGAAAAGTGAACGGGTCTAAATGATCAATTTTGGCCCACTCATATTATTTACCCAAATGATAGTTTTGACCCACTAATTATGAGCTTTCCTGACTGTTATACTTTTCGTATATTAGCATTAAATAAACAATGGTACTTAATTACACAGAACATACCAGAAAGCAACACACCTGACACGCTAACATTAATAATAGAGCGTCTCCAAGCACCCGCTGACATTAATAATAGAGCATCTCCAAGCACCCGCTTACATATAACGTATCTGGCCATAAATATTTCAAGAACAGTACGATAAGTGAACCTTGAAAGTAGCATAAACATCATTTTAAAAATATCTATTACCTGTCTAATGTGAACGGGTCACTTACCCATAGCTGCACAAAAAACTAATGAACATGCAAGTGAGCTCGGTAAGGGCCTTATTCAAATTGAACATGAAAGTGAGCTCATAGTTTGACTATTAAACTTGAAACTAATGAAAATGTAGAATAACATAACTACATAGACTACCAATGTTTAACTTTTTAGGAATATTTTGAGGTCAATCAACACACTCATATTAATTTTAGAGGTGACAAATTAATAAAAGCAAATTACTGAAGAAAAAAAAAACACAAAATAAGTTGCTTATGTGCTCCTACTACTTATTGGTAGGAGTAATTTCCTTTGTATTAGCTTTGTATCCTTTTCCTATTTTTATTCAATGGTACCTTACAAAATAAAAATAAGCTACTATCTTGTTTCAAACAACATAAGACATCAACAAATTACTTTGACGCAACTTCAGAGGGACATTTTATATGCCATAAGTAAAAACAAATAGTGTTATTTTTAATAAAACTATAAAGTAATTACAAAAACTACGATGAGTTAAAAACCCAATTTCAGCATACATGTTAATTTTACACAATTGTGTGTTAAGTAAGAGCTCCCTTCAACCCTGTTCAACCATGAACTATGATTTCTAAAACAGGTTTTCATGTCAACTGAAACATGTTTAACATTATCTATAATTCAAAACAGGTTTTCATGTCAACTGAAACATGTAACTCGTGAAATCAATGATTATTACTATTATCATTAACTTATATAATAGGGCGATAGATTTCCATACCATCCGGCCCATGCTAGAATGAGTTCCTTCACCAACTCCATCACCGTATATAGTAGAGGCTGCATCTATGTAAGATGGTTTTACTTCACTTGGTCTTCTAAGTGAATTAGCGATGGAGAAGGCAGCACCATTGACATGACCATAAAATCTCGGGCTTACTGATGAACTAATGGAACCGTTTTGAGATATGCTATCTGTGAATTAATAAGTCGCAAATTAGCTCAATACAAAATTTCAATCCTGAGATCAAAAAAACATTAGTCAACAAAATTGGATGATATATTATACTAAATGGGTGTTAGGATTAGCTTAGTTTCCATGCCTATGGGCTTCTTTGAATATGAAAAAGCTCATAAGCCAACTTTTGTGGCTTATAAGCTTACCAAGTTGAGCTTATAAGCTTATGAGCTAAAAAAATGAGTTTATGAGCTTTTCAATTTCAAATAAGCTCATACACATAGTAACATAATTCGCTAAAAAAATGAGTTTATGAGTTTATCCAAAAGGGACACCAAGGTAGATCATGCATTCGTAGTTCTCCATGTAACTCCTTTACTTGTGCTATACTGCCATGGAAAAATAAAATGAGATTGAAAATATAAGAGTATGTGTCCATTACTCCATCTCAACAAAATAAGCATGATGTTTTTTTTATTAAAAATCGTTACAACTAAGAATAAATGTTAAGCACCAATAAACACATGAGACTAAGATAGTTCCATCGAGCCACAAAAAAACAAAACCTCAACGCATGAAAGATTAAGAATCATGCACGTTGGGCGATGGGCCAAAAATGGGTCCGGCTAAGGGGATCATTTTTTTAAATATTGGTTAGACTAATTAGACCTACCAAGATTTTTTCATCTCTTTTTTGTATTGATTATGTATGGACAAAGTATACTCTTACTACAACTTAACTTTTTTTTATAAAGCTGATTAGGAGGTTGTGTGTGATATACACTGGGCAACTAACTTTAACTTGTTTGACCTATTTTACCCATTTCACTATTCGCTAAAATGTTAGCCATTTGAATTGTTTGAGATATTAGATAATCGAAAAACATATTTAAGGAGATTAGTCAAAGACTAAAAGAGTCAAGAATTACCTTTCCTTGAAAAGCAGTGGATACGTCTTCTGTTGTGCGTACAAAGAACGAAGCACCCACTGGCATCTTAGCCCTCTCGAAGTTGTTCGAAATCACTGCTTCCCACTTTTGCTTCCATTTAAAGTACCAAACACCCTGTAAGCAACCAAATTGGTTGCTGCAAACAACTTATTTCACATTTGAATGATGTGTGGATGTACTTATTTTAAACTACTCATCTGCCTAAAAAATAAGCAGGTACTAACATACTCAGTTTTAGTGTTTATTTAGTATAAATAAGCATAGAAGCATTCTTGTGTAAGCAATCCCAAGCATTCTCTTAGAGATTATCTGATAACATGCATGTGTAAGCAATTAGGCAGGAGTATACATACTTCAGTTAAAGCATTGTTATTTTCTTCATCAGGCAATGTTGCTCGTAGTATCAAAGGAAGATACTACTTCAGCTAATGCATCACCATCTTTTTCATTATATTAAGAAGAAAACTAAAGATTTCAACACCAATATTTTCAATATATCAATAAAATAGTTAACTTATAAAGTACGTAGCATAACGATTAAGCTTAACAAAAGTGGCAAAACAGAGATAATAGGTTAAAACGAATCAAACTCTTGACAGAAAACACTTATGCACATAAGGATGACGTAGAGGACTGTATATATTGTGTAACTTTATACAGATATGAAAGCAAAGCTTTCTATATTAGGTTCCCGCTTGACAAAGAACTTAGCTTCACACACGAAACATTTTATAGTTGACGTTAATATTTACACAAATCTATAAGATTTAGGTAAATGAATGTAATGACAATGTGTCAAGTAAACCACCTCTTCCTCTCTTGCATTTTTTTCCTTTTCCTACTTCCTCGAATGCTTCTTTTTATGATTTTGAAGCTCAAATCATAATTAAGCTAAAAGTTAGAGATACCAATTTTCACAAGTGTTATATGTAGATAGATTGGTTTGGCAATGTTATATCTCAAAAGAGTCAAATGGGCAAGTGTGTTCGACAGCCATCCTACCTGTATTTTTAATGCTATACGATATCATACACCAAAAAAAAATTTAATACAACAAAGACTATTGTTGTAGTAGTATAATGTTAGTAAAAATACTCACAATGGGAAGTTCCAAGATGATTGCCTGCAAAAATACTTAAATCAGTTTCCCATCTCCAAAATCCAAAATACCATGGAGCACCAAAAGTGAAATTCTAGATTCCATTATTTTTAATCAGAATGAGAGTTCACACTATGAACCTCCACCAGGACGTGTTAACATTGAAAACTTCCAAAACTTACATTTATACGTTTCATAAATCAGTAAACAAAGCCAAACAACTCGCATTTGATACAATCCTACTTTAGCAAATATCAAAATAAAAAACATCTGAAAAAGGGCATCTAAGTCCACGATACATCTTATTATATTACCGGTACCACTTAAAGAGTGACAATCCAAAAGAAAATCTGATAAACTTTAATAATTTCAATTTAACATTTTATCAAACATCTTATGCACATACACATGAACTTTTCAAATACACAATAAAAGAGAAATGTACATACCTTTTGAGTTGGTTAAATTAATGGATTTATAGAAGTTTTAACACCTAATCTGTAAAATGAAAAAAAAAAATCGATCAATGAGTAACATAAATGAATTATTTCAAAAACAATAAATTCAATTTGTTACGGATCAAATTCACAAATTCATCACAGATTCAAAAACAATACACAATTTGGATTTTTGTTACAATTGTATTTGGAAATCAATTAATATGATCCATTCACATTTTAATTTACAAATTATAGGTAATTTAAAAACATTGAAGATATGTTCTTATCACAAATAAAGATGAAAATACTTACTTTTTGAAATATGAAATACCGAATCATTGTGATGTTGATCTTGTGTCTTGCTTCCTTCATGGTAGTTGTGGCTGATTGAGTTATGGTAATCAGGTGTTAGGTTTTTTTTTTTTTTTTTTTGGTTAGTCAAGGGTGTGGGTGTTGGCCGAGAAAATCATGTAATGATTTGCGATTGATGATGATAAAGATTATTGTTTGTGAATATGATTTTGATGTTGTATCAGGGTTTGTAAAGGGGATCTGAGTGGAGGAGTTGTGTTTGAGAGAATATGTGTGTGTGTGTTTGAAATCAAATGAGAGCTGAGGTAGGTGTTCCCCCCAAATTGCACAAAAACAAATCAACGGTTGTAAAAAATCAGGGGTTTCCAGGTGTCAATTGATTAAGAATTTTGGGGGAGAAATAATAGGACAACATTGTATTATATAGGAGGTAGATATATAATATACATATACACATAAAATACACACACACACACACACACACACACACACACACACACATATATATATATATATATATATATATATATATATATATATATATATATATATATATATATATATATATATATATATACTATAAGGTTATAAATTTTAGTGCATTAAGGTTATAAGTTACTGCAACATAGTTGATGCACTGAACTATTAACTATGATGCAATAACTTATAATAAAGATACATGAAAACTTAAAAAAGAATCGTATTTTCATTGTAATGCAGTTAGATACATATATGATGTAGAAAACTTATGATGATGCAGTTTCTTACAACTATGATGCAGTAACTTATAACAATGAATGCAGTAACCGTGATGCAGTTACATACGTATGATGCAGAAAACTTAGGATGATGCAGTTTCTTATAAATATGATGCAGTAACTTTATAACCATGAATGCAGAAACCGTGATGTAGTAAAATCATAATTGTGATGAAGTAACTTTATAACCGTGATGCAGTACATTTTATAACCGTGATGTGGTAAAATTTTTTGGCGGGAATTTTTTTTTTTATATGCGGGAAAAAAAAATTGGCGGGGGGGGGGGGGGTGGTGGGTAGGGGTGACACGTGTCATATGATGTGGCTTGAGGATGACACATGTCACTCCTACAACCCTTCCTACACTTTTTATTGTAAGAGAATTTTTATAATAACCCCACCCTATATATATATATATATATATATATATATATATATATATATATATATATACACACACACATAGATATATATAAACTGAAAGGGTTTACTCTTGTTTTATTCCCTCATCTACAGAGTAAGTTTATAGAAAACCCTAATCGACTTTCATTTCTTTTTGATTCTTGCGTCTGATCTAAACTGAAAGGGTTTACTCTTGTTTACCCCAGTTGGTTTATATTGCTGCGTAGTATCTTTAAGGTCTGATTTTGGGGTTAGGGTTTTGTCGCTTATTGAGGGTTTGTTTTTTCTTGTGTCTCATTCGTCATCAATTCTACCTGGATTGTTTATTTGTTGTGGGTGCTATTCGTATTGGGTGTGTGTCGCTAGTTTATCAGATTGGTTGTTTCGGGTTGGTTGTTTATGATGATGAATGATTTGGGAGAGGAGCCACTTAGTGAGTTGTTGAGTTCGTTAGCCAAAAAGGTTAAGAACATTGATGGTCATATGATCAGACCGAGTAAAAATCTTGTAAAGGCAAAGCGCAAGGTGTAATTTGTTGAGGGTGAGATTAACGATAATGTTGATGCTAATAGTGCAGCGAAGTCAGGTCGGGTTGGGGGTTTTGTTGCTGGTGATGCGGCTGCTCAAAATAGTCCTTTGGTGACTGAAACACAACACGTAACCAAAAGGCCTGAACCTATTTCGTTTGCACACATTTTGAAGCCTGAATTGTCTAAACAAAAGGTGATTTTGAGCACTTTGGAATCAGATATTACATGTGAGGGGGCTGATGTTGCTATACCACGTGCTACCATGGAGAAGGTTAGTAATAAATTCAAGAATACTCTTTAAGGGTATTTTATTGGTAAGAGTTTGGCCTTTCCAGTGGTTGATTACTATTTATGTAGTGTGTGGTCGAAATATGGCTTAATCAAGGTTATGAGAGATGCTAAAGGTGTTTTCTTTTTTTAGTTTGAAACTCAAAAAGGCATGGAAGATGTGATGAGGCGAAAAGTGTACCGCTTTTAAGGGGTCATTTAAGCCCGAATTCGAGATTATTTGATCAATTATTGCCCTAAATTGTTCCTTTTGTCATTTTAGGTACTTTTGAAGAGAAATATGGAAAAGGAAGCATTTTGGACGTTTTTGGAGCATAAAAGTGAAGAAAACGGCAAAGTCTCAAATTTTCATGTTGGAACAGTACGTGACGACGTCAAGAGTTTGCTAGTTACGGCGTCAAGAGTGATAAAAGAGGTGGATGTGGAACTTATAATGTGACGGCCAAGAAAGTTTTTAAGCTTATTGGCCTGACGGCGTCACCTAGGCCGTCAGGGTCCAAATACACGTGATGGCCCAGAGCTCATTCCTACATGACAGCGTCAGAAGTGGATCTAGGCAATATGAATTTCATCATGGCGGCGAGTTGACGGCGTCAGAGGCTAATACATGATGCCGTCAGGATGCAAAGTCTATATATATTTTTCCAATTTTTCATTGTAATGTGTGGAACTTTGTGTGGGATATTAGGGCATAAACCCTAAGACGAATTTTACAGCTTTTTCAAGGGTTTCAACCCCTTGGTTCATCCATGTTCAATTGAAGATAAGTATCCATTAAAATCATTCAATATGTCTATGTGTTGTGTGATTATATCTTACGCTTGTCTTCTCTTTAACATGCTAGGCTAGATTTTTATTGTGTTTGCTTAGATGTAATGAAACCTAGATGTTGATTATGGGTTGATTGTTTGTCTATAATTGTTACGGATGATTGTATTCGATGTTAGGCTTAAGAAAACTGGCAGACTTCCATTGGTAACTTGCTTGAACGTCTTAAGAAACATGATCGGAGGTGTACTACAATTTTTGGTTGTATTTAATGCGTAAGAGAATTCTAATGATCCCATGATAGGAGCTTCTAACGGCTCGACATAGGAGTGAAGTAGGATCTTATAGAGTTAGGGAATATTGTACACGGCCCTACGACTAGTATTAAGGAATATAACCCGTCATCCATGCAATTGTCACAAGCGAATCAACCTGTAAAAGATATCTAGGGAGTAATGAAATCTAAGTAAACACAACTTTCCTCATTATTGTTTCCACCACATTAGTATATTAGTTTAATTTTCATTTCTTATATTTTATTTTGATTGCATCTTTAGATTAATTGGGTTAGTTGGCTAGCAACTAATTCCGCCCACTCCTTCAAAACCCGAGATATTACTTGCTTTCCATAAAATATAAAAATACAAAAAGAATCATCCCTCACCTCTAGACCTAGTTTAGTAGGCTTTCTAATCCTAGCGACATTATTCCTGAGTTGAACGATCAATCCCCCAGTACTTGTTACTATACTATACTACAACGATCAGGTACACTGCCTGGTGGGGGTTGTAAGCTTCTCAAGATCCCTTGAGAGGTAAAACCTGTTGCGAGGGCGCAATTCCCATGTATCAAGATGTACTGGAAGATGGTCCGTGGATTATCCGTAATGTTCCGATTATTCTTAAAGAATGCATGCTGAATACTAGTTTGCTAAAGGAAGATTTGACTAAAATACCGGTGTGGATTAAACTACATGATGTTCCTATTGAGGCTTATTCAGCAGAGGGGCTAAGTCTTATTGCTACACAGCTGGGTACTTCTAAAATGCTTGATTCAATGACTAGCAAAATGTGTGAAGAAGTATGGGGTAGATGTTGTTATGCACGGGTGTTGGTTGAGGTTAATTCTGAAAATAAATTGAAAGATAGTCTTATTGTTACTCTTCCTTTGATGGAGGGTGAGGAGTTTTCTAAAGAGACTATTCGAGTTGAGTATGAGTGGAAACCTCCAAGGTGTCATTTATGTATGATTTTTGGTCATGATATTGATCAATGTCCCAAGAGGCCTAAAGAGGCTGTTTCAACCCAACTATCGGATGATGGGTTTGAGGAAGTTATGCGGAAGAAAGGGAAAGGGAAACAACCTGTAAAGGTTCATAACATTGATGGTGTTCGTTTAAACAAACCTAAACCCAGTTTCTACTACCGCCCAAAGAATTAGATGGGTAATACTAATAATGTTGCATCTACTTCAATGAACATGAGTCACAAGAAGGTTATACATGATACTAATATTACAATACCGAACCGTTTTGATTCTCTTGCTTTTGATCCCGAGGAGAAACAAGTACCTTCGAATCAAGAAATGCAAGTCGAGTCAAGTGAGGATGAGGTGGAGGAACCATATAACACTTCTACATACTTGGCGAATTCTTCTAAATCTATGAGAGATTTCAAGATGCAAGGTCGCAGAAAGAAATAATTAGTTGTTCGTGTTTATGGCATGTCATAAACATTTTCTTATTGTTTCTTTTGTTAGCTATTTGTTTAGCATGTTAGTTTTGTTTTGATGCACATGCGGTGCAGTTGTTTTTAGCCTTGATCGGGCCCAGGTGGGGGAGTCACCCTCATCCATTGTACTTCAATGTTTTTTTGGTGTAATATATATTTTACCGGGTGGAAGGCCTTTTACCCAATACATATCGAATTTGAGTACACAAAATTACAAGCAAGGTTAATAGCTCATCACTAATTGATAACTCATCAGTTTAGTGGAAATACCACAACTAAAGGAACTAATCTAAGCACGGTCACGCTCAACGAGCAACTGCTCGAATG
Source organism: Artemisia argyi (assembly GCA_030686995.1). Lineage (NCBI taxonomy): Eukaryota > Viridiplantae > Streptophyta > Magnoliopsida > Asterales > Asteraceae > Artemisia > Artemisia argyi. The sequence goes on from JARVZY010001893.1 coordinate 118,571, forward strand.
CTGCTGTCATCCCTCCAATGGCAGCCTCTAGATGATCTACATGGTGCCTGAGCTCCTGGTTCTCTCTCATAATTGTGCCGATCATGTACTCAGCTATCATGATCCTCCGCCACCGAGCGTGATCTGAACCCCGAGCATTCCTCAACATCCCGTAAACCCTGGTCTGGCCTCTGCCTAGACCGACAGCCATAGCATACAATGCTCCAAGCTCTCTACCATGCAACCTCTCAAATGCATCAAACCTAGCTCGCAGGCTAACTATCTCCCTTCGGTCAGTAAACATCTCCTCCAACAATACACAAGCAGCTTTGTCTACTGTCCTAATCCGTGTCTCAACACTTTGAATGCGGTCAGACTGCTCTAACCTCTCAAACTAATCCGAATGAACATCAAGCAGATTGGCTTGGTTAGCCAGCTGGACAAATACCTGCTCCATAATAGTGAGCTCCTCATCTGCAGCCGGTGAAGATGGGGGAAATGGAGAAACCACTGGAGATGGAATCGGAGTAGGTACTGGTGAAGGAGGTGGAACAAATAAAGGAGATGATAGGACATACTCTGGGCAGGTAGCATGCATACCCATGCTAGTATCACAAGTGATGTCGGTCCACAGGGTATCACTCAAATCTTGTATCTGGGCATCCCTAGAACTCTGCCCAATCTCAAATACCCCTGGAACATCAACCCCATTGCCATCACGTGGCAATATTACCTAATCTAAATCCATCAGAACCCATATGTCCTTGTCAACACCTTAATGAATAGGAGCGTGCTCGACGGGTGCTGTCACTACTGGTGTGGGCTCTACCTGAACCTTAACTGGGTCCTCCAATCCTCATCCTCATCAGAGTAAGACTGAGTAGACCTGGAGATGACATAGGTGACTGAGATGATGATGATGGAGTAGAGGTATCCATATAACCATTGAGTGGTGATGACAACATAGATAAAAGCTGGATGCGACACCCACGAACTCTCCTGTACGAGGGTCGACGTTTGATGGATGGTGCATTCAGAGTAGGCTGGGAGAGGGTATAAAGCTGAGATGGAGATAAACGGTGAGCTGTGGCATAGAGAGGTAGATGCTGGTGTGGATAGTGTAGGCTGAGCAACGGCTCTGACAACCTCCATCAACGGGTCATCCGCAAATGAAACTGGTCGTCGAAGTGGCAAAGAGTGTGCAGCGAAGAGTACATCCTCATGAATATCATATGGAAGAGACATGGTCTGTGGCAAATATGGTACAACATGTGTAAGTAAATAGAAAATGCTTATATCATATATGTTAAGTAAATACTCAAAAACACAAGTATAGCACTTAATCATATAAATCAAATATCAATCGAGGTAGGCAGGCATCTGGCGGTCATAAAGGACATTTTTACAAAAGTGGTTATAGTTTAGGTTTTTATATTTACCTAATTCTTTATAACCTAGGCTCTAATGCCAATCTGTAACACACCCAAAATATAGATTTGGGGAAGCATACATGTTTGGGTGTCACTAAATTAGTAATCACATCACAAAGATATAGAGAACGGATTTGAAGATCCGTTTTAAAATATTATACATTACCAAAGTTAAATTATCATACAACAAGTATAGTTTAAATAATATAACCCATGAAAACAAGTTGGTCCTACTAAAACATCTCAAGTTTGTGTGAAAATACTTCAGAGTAGTTACGACCAATGCCATGCTTTGCCTCCAACAGATACATACTCAATTTCATGAGAAAAACAAGCTAAAAGTTAGCTAACGCTGGTGAGTTCATAGGTTTAAAATAAATAAGTACATATGGACCATAGCAAATAATCAACAAGCACACACTAACTGCATACATCCCTAAGCTCATGCAACCGATACTATGACAGTATGCCAACAGGCATAGGAAAATAATAATGGGGCCTAGCGAGTGTTATCCCAAAACACTCGGCAAGTCCGACATGGTATACGTTCATTTTGGCCTAATGTGTGGCCAACCGAACGGGGGAGTCACCCCCAATACATCTATTTATATCATTTGTGCTTCCCGCAGGAATTGACGGTTGATGATAGTGGGCAAGGTTGGATGGTCATACTTAGGTTTTTCGCATACTAGTGTGCATAAAACAAAGTTTAGTTTCGGTCCATAAAAACACTTTTGGATATTTCTCACCCCATGGTTTATAAAATAGTAATTATAAGAAAATGGGGCTATAAACTCACCTTAATGATAGAAATCTGCTAGTCAATAAGTAATACAGTGCAACCGCTCTGACACGCGACCTATATTCAGTATGGCAAATCTTAGCGAAATGTTCATGTTTTAAAGGTTTTGACTCATTTGAAAAGGTTTACGTATAATGATTCGTTGTGTTTTGGTGTGCAAAAACAATTTATCAATATATCAACAAACGTGAGGTCTAAGTTATCGTGAGACAACTAGACGTAGAGAAATACGAGTAAACCTTTTAGGAAAAAGATTATCTCTTAAACTCGTGCAAGTGATATTAAATTGTGAGACCGGGAAGTAATTTCCCGGGTCGTACCCCAACGAGGTGTGAATGCAAAGCTTCGAGTGAGATTGAGATTAAAATCTTGTATGTTTGGTTGTGAAAGGTTATTTGGTTTTGTTGTACGTAAAATCAATGAAAATTGAAAATTAACGAACGAGAATGAAAATAAAATAACCTAAAGGGAAACAAAAGGCAATTGGCAAACTAGGGAAATCCTAAAACACTACAGGAATCATATGTAGGCATCGGGAATCCTAAAACGTAAGCTAAATTAAATTAAAAAAAAACGTAAAAGTTACTTTAATAAAAACGCGAGTGCGCAAAGAAAAATCGTAAGTTTAATGCTATGCTAGTCCTATGAGTGTAAAAATAATTTTTCTACGATTCTAATAATGAAAGATGATTTTTGGAAAAGAAAAATATTTTTTTGGCTTTTTAACTTTTTTATTATGAATTAAAACAATTTAAACTAAACTAAATGCTAAATAAATAGTAAAATAATTTGAATAATTCTAAGAAAATTGTGGTAAGTCTATTAAACTATAAATAAGCTAAGAAAAATAAAAAATGGGGAAAAGCAGTTCTAGATAAGCAGTAAATAGCAATCATAAAGCTGAAATATAAATAAGCTAAACAAGTACTACTTTAAATATTAAATGAAACAATTATTAACAAAAAACATTCGATAGCAAAGATGGAAAGTGGGGTTTGCATATGTCTGTGTGGTGTGAACAGGTGACCCAGGTTCGAAACCTGGGTTTTGCAACTTTTTCTTTTATTACTCTTATTTCTCTCATCTTTTTGACAAATGAAAAGTGCTGAAACTAGGAACTTTTTTATGAAGATGTCTTTTCCAAAAACTAAGATTAAGCTGGGAATAAGCTTATGTCTAACAGTAAGCCAAAATCACACAATCCACTTGAATAAACTCTTATCAGCTTGGGAAAAGAAATTTGAAACTAAGGTTTTAGAAACTGTTTTGAGGCACAAACTTAAGAAAGCTTGCGCCAAACTATCAACTAGCTAATTATAACAATGTCCTAAGCAAGAGTAAACTGAAACAACAAGAAAAAAAAATGGCAAATAAGCAATCAAACGGAGCTAAACAAGTGCTAGATAAGGCAGTTCCCAATCAGTCCCAAGGGTGAATTGAAGCTACTCAAAAGCTGAGTAAACAGGCTGCAAAACTATCAACCACCTAGCAAGGAATGTATAAACTAAACCTCAAATTGAATGGAGCATACATCAGATTATTGTGGGGCAATCAAATAGGCAGTTGTGCAAGGGTGGTGCAGGCCTAGTTGGGTGGTTATGGTCATGTCTGATTTAGCAGGTCTTGGGGGCTGATCTCATGCCATTCATAGGCTTGTGAAAAGCTCAAACTAAAATTCATGAGAATAAGCAGTAATTAGAATAGCTACCAAATGATAATCATACCAAGTTTTAGCTTAAAGGGACTTAAAGTGAGCATTTAAAAAAAATCCAAATCAACAATTTAACTAAACACATGAGAACAACCAATTATTATAACTAAGACTCATTCCAAATCAGATTTAATAAGCAGAAACCAAGGCAATTTAATGAGCAGTGAAACCTTAAGGCTTAAAATAAAATGATAAAAAAATGAAAACTAGAAAGGCTAACAAGCCAACTAATAAACTTCTAAAGGGAAATAGCAATAGGCTTCTAAGAGAGAACTTAAATGTGGCCTATGGGACATAAATAAGCAAATAAACTAACTACTAATAAGTTGAACATCTCCCAAGCTGCAATATGGTGGAACAGGTTACAATGGGGCCACTTTGGTGGCTAAGATAACCTGATGCAGGGCTGCCAATTGCCTAAAACGGGCTACTTCAAGGCTGAACAAAGCTATTCTAAGCCATTGTGAAGCAAAGTAAACCTATAATCTATCCTAATACCTTATGTAAAACAGTCAAAATAGAGGTTTGGAAAACAACTAGGGAAATTTAAAAACTACATCAGAATATGAAACTTGACTTAAGAACTTTCAACAACATTAAATTATAGCTGATGCAATTTGAAAATGTGGTAAAAACTATTGTAAGTTAACAAAACGAGGTTACGCCAAACACCCCTTAACTGGTTCACTGTAGAGATTTTTAAACTAAAAACAAGAATTTAAACTACAAGTTGAACAGGAAATTGTGAACTAGGATTAAGCTAACTTAAATAAGCAATAGTAAAACAGAATTTATGACTAAAAAAAAATAAGCAGTGGACAAGCAATGATAACAGAGATTTTAGATTTTCATTAGATTAAAAAAAAGAGTACAAATAACTTTTTTTTTTTTAAAACTAAAGATTCAGAAATTAAAACTAAACCCTAATTAAGACTGCCTCATACGGGCTTACATAACATTAATTTATACTAAGTGAGAGGCTAGGGTTTGATCTTGTGCTTGTGAAAACAGCTCAACTTGTCCATCTTGTGAACAATTTCCAACCATTGGATTAAAGCAAAAACAACTTCCACCATTGATTCTGTTTTGGCGCCCAAACTTGTGGTGTGGATTGATGACATGGAGGGTGGTAGGTATGGGATTGTGAGGGGTTGGGGAAGGTGTGAGTGGGTAATACTTTTGAGGATCTTGGGGTTGGGGTTGAGTGTGGCAGGGATGAAGATGGGGTGATGGTGATTTGTCCCCTAGATAAACGAGAGTTGGAGGAAGGGATGAGGCGCGTTTTTATTAATACGTGAAAGGGGTTTTTGTTTTGGGCTTGGGTTTGATAAGCGTGAGGTGTTTGTGTGGGCTTGGGTGAGAATTGGGCTAAGGGTAAAATTGGATTGCGTGGAAATAATACAAGGGTCCGTTTTGATTTATTAGTTAAACATCACAAGGACCATACTTGTAAAAGCTACAAATTTGAGGGGCCTGTGATGTAATTCTTCCCAAGTTATCAAAAGGGGCCAAAGTTGCCAAGATGAATAGTATAAGGACCAAACATGCTAATTTTCCCATTAAACACCTCCAGGGGTATTTTCTGCCATTTTATGAAACTTGAGGGACCAATCTTGTAAACTTTCCAAAGTTTTCACCCAAGGACCATATTTGATAACTTTTGACTTTCAAAGGACTCGGGTTGACTTTTCTTTCAAAATTATTTTACTAGGGACCAATTTTGTTCATTTGTGAAAGTTCAGGGACTGATTTTGACAACTCTTCATATTTTGCTTGTTTTTCATCTGTTTTCAATCCTTTGTACCTGAAACACACAAAAACATACTCCAAGGATATTTGTGATGTTATTTGACCGTTTTGAAGTGTTTTTGATCGTTTTGACTCGAAGATTGGACGAAAAGATATGTGCAAAAAGGCACATATCAAATCCCCCACACTAAGCAATTGCTAGTCCCTAGCAATTTTTTGTAAAAATTTAATGGATTTGAAGTCTCTTTACCAAAAGCCATTACTTTTGGAGTAGCCAAATGTTTAGGTTCAAGTAAGAACTATGGTACACTGATAACCATATGATTTTGAGCAAACCATAAGCTTTTAACGGTTTTGATTTGTCTTTACCAGAAGCCGTTTGCTTCTGGACTAGCCAGCTCTTGATGGAATTAGTTAACATCTTGGTGATTTGATTACCAATTATGGTTTTCCACTGCCTTTACCACAAGCCATAATCTTGCGGGCTAGCCAACTCTTTTACTTTTTAGGATTTGGCGAGTTGAGATACCATACAATTTTGGGCAAATTGCAAGCCATCAACGGATTTGATATATCTTTACCAAGAGCCGTTTGCTCCTGGATTAGCCAATCCTTTTGTCGTTTAGACATGGCGGACTGATAACCACAAAAATTTTTGAAGCTCAAGTGAAAAAATTTTAAAATTTTTTACCAAAAACGGGGGTACTAGATGGTAAAATGTGATAAAATTCGCTAGAATTCCCCCCTACACTTAGAATTGAATATTATCCTCAATATTCAAAGTCCCAGCTATTATGCCGACTCTTGGACGTAAAAGGGCAACATTACAAGCTAAATGTGGAAACATCATTTTTTCACTTTATTGGTAACCACAGTAGGGTAACTCCCCCACACTTGGGGTGAAAACCCTATATGCATGCTATTGTTTTTGTTTACCAAGTCGCTAGCTTGACTCGACCCCGAATTCATTGGTTCTTGGGGAAGCATGATGTGAAAGAAGCAATCTCCATCGGACTTTCATTCAAGATGTTTGGACAAACATTTGAAGCACGTGAAAGTTCCTCACCGATGAGATAAGTACCCGGCTCAAAATAGTATAAACTATAAGCGGTGATGCCGGGGTTTAAGATAATGTCTTCATTCTCAAAAGAGTGAAGAACAGGTGAAGTCACCCGATAGGTGAAAAAGAGAAAGAAAGTCATGATAAACATCTTGACTAACTCATCATAATCAAGAGGAGGATTCATGGATTCATCATCATGAATCTCATCATTTAAGCTCATGTGATCAAGAAATATCCCGGGTGTGTCTAGATCAAAGTAGAAGTTATCATATTCCGGTGGAGATATGATATGAGTGAGTTCGCAGGAGAACTCCTCGAATGTGAATGAATCATATTCGGGATTGCTGTGAGTGAGTTCACAGGAGAACTCATCGAAGGTAAATGATTCATAATCAGGGAGAGAATTATGAGAATGAGAAGTGGTACTACCACTAATCTTCTCTCCCATAGGATCAAAATGGAAGGCTTCAAATTCCGGTATAGAATCATCGAAAAAAATGTCACTATCCTTAATGGGGATAGGAGATGAAATAGGTTTCTCTTTGAAAGTCTCGATTTTGGAAATGAGAAAACTGGCATTCAATAATGTTGTACGAAGTGCTTCATCTTTGATTTCAGTGTCAGTTTCATGATTCTCTTCTTCTAAGCTGACTAGCTCAGAAGGTAATCCTTCCACATGACTGATGTTTCCAGAAGATAAAGAATTTTCATCAGTATGTGAAGTACTAAGCTCGTTGTTGGGATTAGAATTTAAAAGGTTTTCAATTTCTCCCAGATCGGCTTCGAAATCAAACAGATCATCATCACTTCCCAATGGAAGTGGATTGATGTGAGTAAGTTCATCTGTGAACTCCTCAAGGAGAAGGTCAACATCAGAATGAGGCAGTGATGCCTCTACATACTCAACTTCTCCATAAGATGTACAATCATCATCAAAGTCGGAGAAAGTTTCAAAATGATCTTTTGGATTTTCAGGAGGGGAAGGTGAATCACACATATGATCAAAAGTTCCATGTGACTCTCCTTGGATTGGGACAAGGTTCTCAACACTAGACTTTATGAATTCGTCTGATTCCTTTTCAGGAATAGTGCTAAGATGCTCATCCCCCATGTTCAGAGAGTAAGTGGAAACTTCGGGTGTGACAACAATAGACTGTGGGAGTCGAGAAGTACTAGCAGTTATGGATTCTTCAAGTTCCATTTGATCAACGGCTAGTGACTTCGTCACATTCTTTTCTCCCTGTTTTTTCATGGAAGGAACCACAACTGATGAATTTGATAAGCCTTGACGAATATCAAGGGTATCTTCATCATCACTATCATCATCGTCATCATAGATGATAGTTTTACGCATTCGAAATCTTACTCTAGCTGCTTCTTCTGCTTCTTCAGCTAGTATTTCTTTGTAAGACTTCGGACGAGGTTCTTCCAGAGCAGGTTTGTTAACCAAATCCTTAAGATCATTTAAAGTATTTAAAACATTTTGCAAAAGTTCTTGAGGAAATGGTTGAGGTTGTGTTTCAAAAGTTTGGTATTGTGGAGGTTGGTCGTGATAATTGTTGTCACAAGGAAAAAGATTCCTAGTTTGACAATCGGTGCTAAAATGCGGACCTCCACAATACTCACAACCGTATTGTTGTCAAGTTGGTGCATTTTGAAACGATTCGGCATTGCAATTTTGATAACACGTATTATGCTCATATGAAATGAAATTGTTTTGTGGCTCATTGCAAAAGCTCGGATTAGAATTGTAAGCGAATGAATTACTCGAACCACAAAACAAACAACTTCCGTTTTGAATATCATTACCACATCGTTCACACGTGCACCAACGACATGGTCAACCAAAAAGTGGCTCACCACAACCGACGCAAGGAATAAACAATTGCCTTAGAGAAGGGATCGGGCCATTCAAAGAATCAACAAAATAATTCGAATGATTATCAAGTCTCGAAGAAAATTTTGAAAAATCCGGAGGTGGGACAAGTGGTGTGCTCTGAGAGCTAGGAATTTTTACCACTTCTGTTATGGTCCCCGGTTTTTGTTCTTGATAAACGTGATGATCAGGAAAGTCGTTTATTTTAGTCACCGTTTTAAGCTCAGTATGTTTGCTTGATAAACTTCAAATCGTAAATCGTAAGAGGTGTGCATCGACTCTTGATGGTTTGACATTAAGTACGTATTTCGGGATGTGAAGGGTAGTCGGAAAAATTTTGAGAATCATTGAAAGCATTCGGATATGCTTTGCACCATTTACAAAATCCGTCTCTAATATTACTTCCACTCACACACACACACTTGTAACAACGAAGATTCTCATCCACCGGACCTTTACAATGAAAACAGTGATAGTTGGGTGACGACATAAGAATTAAACATTAACGAGGATAAGAAGATTATTTTTGGGTTTTTCGAAAAACACAACAATTAAAACAAGACCAACTCATAAAGACAGGGGAACTTAAACCAATAATCAAGAACGTAAGGTTAACCTTTTAGGAAAAATGCACAAAGGAGCGGGAGAGAAGAATGGATCTCTCACTGGGCGAAGTTCGTTGGATAGCCGCATACCGTTTAGACTCCTCTTAAAGTGTGTTTCTCGTTTAAAAGTTTTCCAAAACGCAAGTGATACAAAGGCAAGTTTTGATCTTTTGTTTGGGAACTTATTATGGTCACACCCCCAGTTGGTAGGTGTTCTGCCTATGTTTGCGGTGGTAAGATTTTAATGTTATTATTATTAAACAAAGAAACGGGAAAATCTTTTTGTGTTTTTATTATCTTATATAGATATAATACATATATTGAAACAAAAGAAAAATATTTTTGGTTTTTTATAAGTTTTATGAAAGCGTAACTTCTTGCGAAGGTTCTACAAGACTAGTCGTCTAAACCTTATCGAGACTTTCGACACACAGCCTCCCCGGCAGCGGCGCCATTTGATTTGTTGTGTTTTGGTGTGCAAAAACAATTTATCAATATATCAACAAACGTGAGGTCTAAGTTATCATGAGACAACTAGACGTAGAGAAATACGAGTAAACCTTTTAGGGAAAAGATTATCTCGTAAAATCGTGCAAGTGATATTAAATTGTGAGACTGGGAAGTGATTTCCCGGGTCGTACCCCAACGAGGTGTGAATGGAAAGCTTCGAGTGAGATTGAGATTAAAATCTTGTATGTTTGGTTGTGAAAGGTTATTTGGTTTTGTTATACGTTAAATCAACGAAAATTGAAAATTAACAAACGAGAATGAAAATAAAATAACCTAAAGGGAAACAAAAGGCAATTGGCAAACTAGGGAAATCCTAAAACACTACGGGAATCAAATGTAGGCATCGGGAATCCTAAAACGTAAGCTAAATTAAATTAAAAAAAAACGTAAAAGTTACTTTAATAAAAACGCTAGTGCGCAAAGAAAAATCGTAAGTTTAATTCTACGCTAGTCCTATGAGTGTAAAAATAATTTTTCTACGATTCTAATAATGAAAGAAGATTTTTGGAAAAGAAAAATATTTTTTTGGCTTTAAAATTTTTTTATTATGAATTAAAACAATTTAAACTAAACTAAATGCTAAATAAATAGTAAAATAATTTGAATAATTCTAAGAAAATTGTGGTAAGTCTATTAAACTATAAATAAGCTAAGAAAAAAAAATGGGGAAAAGCAGTTCTAGATAAGCAGTAAATAGCAATCATAAAGTTGAAATATAAATAAGCTAAACAAGTACTACTTTAAATATTACATGAAACAACTATTAACAAAAAACATTCGATAGTAGGAGATGGAAAGGGGGGTTTGCATATGTCTGTGTGGTGTGAACAGGTGACCCAGGTTCGAAACCTGGGTTTTGCAACTTTTTCTTTTTTTACTATTATTTCTCTCTTCTTTTGGACAAATGAAAAGTGCTGAAACTAGGAACTTTTTTATGAAGATGTCTTTTCCAAAAACTAAGATTAAGCTGGGAATAAGCTTATGTCTAACAGTAAGCCAAAATCACACAATCCACTTGAATAAACTCTTATCAGCTTGGGAAAAGAAATTTGAAACTAAGGTTTTAGAAACTGTTTTGAGGCACAAACTTATGAAAGCTTGCGCCAAACTATCAACTAGCTAATTATAACAATGTCCTAACAAGAGTAAACTGAAATAACAAGAAAAAAATGGCAAATAAGCAATCAAAAGGAGCTAAACAAGTGCTAGATAAGGCAGTTCCCAATCAGTCCCAAGGGTGAATTAAAGCTACTCAAAAGCTGAGTAAACAGGCTGCAAAACTATCAACCACCTAGCAAGGAATGTATAAACCAAACCTCAAATTGAATGGAGCATACATCAGATTATTGTGGGACAATCAAATGGGCAGTTGTGCAAGGGTGGTGCAGACCAAGTTGGGTGGTTATGGTCATGTCTGATTTAGAAGGTCTTGGGGGCTGATCTCATGCCATTCATAAGCTTGTGAAAAGCTCAAACTAAAATTCATGCGAATAAGCAGTAATTAGAATAGCTACCAAATGATAATTGTAACACCCCCAAAATACCGCAGCGGAAGACTGTGTCATAGGGGTGCTACTTCATAATACAAAGAACAAGGTATAGAAAACGAACTCTAAATGAGACGTTTTGAAAAGTTACCATTCGATTAATAAATTCCGAGATACAAACTTGAGTTCCATAATACAATACATAAGAGTTTTAAGACATATCGAATGGTAAAGATAAAAGCATAAGTCTTCAAAACATGCCAAGCGACTCTATGCTCCATGCAACAGCTTATCATCTTACAGACCTGAGACAAACATGCTAAAGTGTCAACACAATGGTTGGTGAGTTCATAGAGTTTGTCTTAAAATAATTGAAAAGCCTTAAGAGAATGTTCGCACAGCAAAGGCATCGTGAATCCACTCAGTTGCAATTCCCGCCATAAGAGACTTGCAACCTGTGTGTTCACAACCCACTGCTAACATATATAGTATGAATAAGACATGTATAAGTTCATCAAGACAATTTAAGCAATTAGAGGTGAGTCTCTACTTCATCTCCGAAGACCTCACTTTTATGATGTATCCAACATTCGCAAATGTTAGGATGTATCAAAGACAACTGGGAGTCAATTCCCAAAGACAACTGGGAGCCACTTCCCAAAGACAACTGGGAGTCAATTCCCAAAGACAACTACTAGTCAATAAATAGAATAACGCAATTAAGTATAACGCAGTCATGTATGTAAGCAATCAAGTATAACACAGTCAAGTATAGACGTTTTGAGTATTTGTACAAGTAAACAAGTAGTTGAGCATGTGTCTCCCCCAAAGAGTTAAGACAAGTACGAAAAGAGTAGGGGCTATGACTCACCTTAAGCTTAAGTGATGTGAAATCAAAGTGGTAGTCGAATCGTGAAAGTCTCTAAGAGCAGCCTATAATAGAACGTTGCGACTTAGGTTTGGAGTAACGTCTAAGAATACGAAGAATTGCCTATATATGTCTTGCATAATGTTCATGATGTAGTACTTAGTATATAGCGTAAGTCGTTGAATATAAATGGTTTATGAAACATGTATAAGTTGTATATCTCTTACTACCGTTCGGGCCGACATAATTCAGAAGTCATGGAGTAAACGTTCGAGGAGCCAGGACACTTTAACTCGTAAATCCACAACTCATCTCGACGGCTTACTTAATGAACTCCTCACATGAGGCTCCCTACTATTGTAGTATTTGATAACAAATGTATAAGTTTTAATCCGAAAAGTTACATGTCCAATATTTGAATAAACTTAGGAAAGTTTATTAGTACATGAAGATTGTTATTAGGGGTAGTTTCATAAGTCTTATATGACCATTTTCTCTTTGTAATATCTCATGGTTCCTTTTGAAGTGAAGTAGATCCAAATTGTTTGTTCAAGTTATCGCCTAATTCCTTGTTTCATGTTTACGCCTAAGTAAGCTTATATGGTCATTTAGTCATGGCTTCGCCGTGACCTTGGTCATTTTTCTATGGTCTTGAGACTCAACCTTGGCTTTAGACATGGTTGTGGTCTTGGCTTTAGGTCATTAGACCTCTTGGTCTTAGTAAATGATAACTATAATATAGTGACTTTGGTCTAAAATGGGCTGTTAAGATTTTGAAGAAATTTATCACTCGGAAAGCGTTTTCAGGGCTCGAGCTTCTTTGTTCCTGAACGAAAACGTCGTTCCGGACAACTTTCGTGTTTTAACTTTTTGATGAATCGGACCAGAAGGGTGACTTTAAAAAGCTAAATTTGATCAGAATGCTATTTAGGCAGTTTTGCCGTTTTGGTTTCGCTAACTTCTTATGGCCATAACTTTTGACTCGGGTACTCGTTTTGGGTGATTCAAATTGCTATGTTTTCCTTGTTAAGTCCTCTTTAACAGTAAGTAAGTGTCAAATATCAAAGTTATACTATTTTGGTCGTGGTTCTCCATAAAAATCACTAGTTTGCTTGTTTACTTGTCATAAGTTAACATATGTATACCAATACTTGTTTTATCCATTTTTAAACATCATGAACACAATAACAAGAACATATATAGCATGAAAGGAACACAAAGAGCATGAAAATGATAATTAAGCAAGAAAGTATGTTAGGGTTTGCTTACAACTTTTGGCCTTAATGAAAAAGGGAAACTAGGACAAGAACTAGGACTTTGTTTGAACAAGCTTTCCTCCTTTGCAACCTATGATAAACCGAGGTTATTTGAAGATTATAACGACGCCTTCTTGAAGTCCAAAGCTATTTGAAGATTATAACGACGTCTTTTTGGAGACTTTAAAGTTATAACAACTTTTCTTAGAAAATTTCCAAGATTGAAGATCAAACACTAGTTTTCTTTCAAAAACTAGTTAACTTTCTTACAAAATATAAGAAAAGTGCCTTAGGTTTTAGGACTTAAAGGTTATAAGAAGGTGTGGTGCAAGTTTTCTATGTGTTATTAGTTGGCTATTTATAGGATGAGAAAAATAGTTAACCATATATTGGTTAGAATGTAACCATGGTTAATTTAGACACTTGTAAACATCCTAGAGATCAATGGTCAAGATCAAGCCTCCAAAATGGTGACTCCCCCCCTAAATGGCGGTTCAAAGGTGATAAGGGTGACTAGATGATGAGTCTTGGTGTTATCTTGCTTAGTTTGTGCATTTTGACTCCGTAAAAAGCTAACCGTAAATGATTAAGCCTCAAAACGTAAAACCGGGTATCGTAAAAATATGAAACTTGAAAGTATTGTTAAACATGTCAATATAGTCCATAATAAAATATAAAATGAGTGGTAGGATCTATCGGGTGCTAAAAACTGGAAACACGGGTCTAAAACGCGCAATTCGCGTAAAACGCTGAACTGAAAAATGTAAAATTCCAAAACTTTTGGAATTGTCATAAAATGATAGAAAATCATATTTCTATTGTTTATAATGTTTTATGGATATATCGGGATGCTGGAAGGACGTTTAAACCTAAAAGTAAATCTCGGACACGGCTTTGTGATTTTTGCAGAAATGATCCGACGAGCGTCAAACTCTCAGATTATCGTTAAAATAGTTTAACTTACGAGAATATGAAATAAAAATTTCTGAGATGAATAGTAAAAAGTGAATAGTAAAATTTTCCGGGAATAGTAATTAATCTGAAAATGCGAATTGTTACAGTCTCTACCCCTTCAGGAAACTTCGTCCCGAAGTTTAGTGTGTCTAGGTCTCTTATCTTAATAGCGGCATAATAAAGCTAAGTTTTTGAACTAGGATAGAATAATATGGTAGGATAAAGTACGTACCCGTTACGCATTGCGGGCTTCCTTAGCACCCAAATAGTATGCTCGACCCCGAGGTGGACTATCATTGTATTCACGCTTTGGGTTATTTGCTTCAAGCATTACTGCTAGAGTCGGGTTATCCAGTACTTGTCCCTGTGCCCTATTCAACTTAGGACAAGTATTTCGGAAGTGGTTTGGGCTGTTGCACTCATGGCATGTCTTTTGGTTGTTTCCTATATTGTCCGCATTCGCCTGCCTTGTAATTGATTTACACTGACTTGCAAAGTGGCCAGACTTCTTGCAATTATAACACACAGGGCATGGTTCAGACCTCTGATGATGATAAGTGCATTTAGTACACTTAGGATGTGGACCCTCATACTTTTTCTGATCATAAACTGTTGCTGCAAATCCTCTTGCTCTCTTATTATCAACCATTGTACCCTTTTGCTCGCTCGATTCACCTGCTCCCTTCCTTTTATCACTAGTCTTCAAAGTTCCATTCCTAACCATCTCATCTGTTAGGGTCCCTGCTCTTAGTATTGCACTTTGAATTGTGGGAGGTTCGGTTGTTTTCACCATCCCACGAATCTCGGGAACAAGGCCATAGATGTACCTCTCAATCCTCTTGGATTCAGGGGTAACCAGATGAGGAACTAGTTTAGCTAGTTCATGAAACCGATCTGTGTAGGTTGCATGACCAGCCCCTACCATAGAGTGATGCCAAAACTCGTCTTCTAGTTTTTGCATTTCATTAACCGGGCAGTATTCTTCCTTCAGTAGTCCTTTAAAGTCGTCCCATGTCATGCCTACAGCTGCTTCTCTAGTCCTTGCTTGAATCTGCATGTTCCACCATGTCAATGCCTTTTCTGATAGTAAGCATGCAGAATATTTCACTCTCTGGTGGATTGCACAGTTACTGATGTCAATCACTGACTCCATCTTCTCGACCCATCGAGTATATGCCAATGCACCTCCTTTGCCATTAAACTCAATTGGTTTGCATGACGTAAATTCCTTATACGTACATCCAGTCCTATGGTTGTTGTTGTTGTTGTTGTTGTTGTTGTTGTTGTTGTTATCATTCCTTCCTCCATTATTTGTAGCGTCATTTATGCTTCCGTGGTTTCCCGAATTGTTCATGTGATTGCCAACTTGTGTGATTATAGTGGGAAGTAGGTTTTGTAGTTGTTGGGCAATAATGGTGGAGACATCTGGATTTCCACCAGCGTTACTAGGGTTACTAGTGTCGTGAGCATCTCCTCTACCTCCACGTCCACCAGTTCTTCCACTATCATTACTAGGATTACTAGTGTCGTGAGCAGTTCCTCTACCTCCACGACCACCAGTTCTTCCACCTCTTGGTGTTGCACCACCTCGGCTAGTGCTACGAGTTACTCTCTTTGGTGCCATGATATCTACAAGGAGGGACATTTTGTCGACGTCAGATATGAGGCGATATTCCTATACTACTTAGTCATAAATCTTGTCAATTTTGAGTCAATCGTCGATTAATGTAAGCATGGTCACATATGTCTACGTGAGTCGTGACGCATTTATAATTATGTTGGCCACCATAATTATAATTGCTTCCTTTCACACGTATACATATTTACCAGGCACACATAACTCAACAATTGGTACTACATAATTGGGTAGACTTTCTATCATCTGCTCTTAAGTTGTGAAAGGGTAACATAGTCTGGGTATCTAGAGAAGGTGATATGACGAAATGGACTAGTCGCGCTTGTAGAAAGGTTTGAGTGTCGTACTAGGACATATGAACCACTTCTAGGTATTAGAATCATATAAAGTAAGTATAAGGCAAATCATCAAATCTCTACAGGAAACTAATAACCTTTATTTAACTTAATCTTATGTCTTATCAAACAAGAACTGTCACAAGATTAAGTTAAATAAATAATTATTACTTAGCTCTAAATTTTTGATGACTTGACTAATGTCTGGGGTTTCTCCTAAACAAACAATTAGCAATAAGCATATGCACATGAAGTGTGTGTAAGGCAAAATAAAGAGAAGGGTCCTAACGTATATAGCAGTTATAGTCTAGGCACAAAAATGCAACCTAGTTCTCTATAACCAAGGCTCTGGTACCAATCTGTAACACCCCCAAAATACCGCAGCGGAAGACTGTGTCATAGGGGTGCTACTTCATAATACAAAGAACAAGGTATAGAAAACGAACTCTAAATGAGACGTTTTGAAAAGTTACCATTCGATTAATAAATTCCGAGATACAAACTTGAGTTCCATAATACAATACATAAGAGTTTTAAGACATATCGAATGGTAAAGATAAAAGCATAAGTCTTCAAAACATGCCAAGCGACTCTATGCTCCATGCAACAGCTTATCATCTTACAGACCTGAGACAAACATGCTAAAGTGTCAACACAATGGTTGGTGAGTTCATAGAGTTTGTCTTAAAATAATTGAAAAGCCTTAAGAGAATGTTCGCACAGCAAAGGCATCGTGAATCCACTTAGTTGCAATTCCCGCCATAAGAGACTTGCAACCTGTGTGTTCACAACCCACTGCTAACATATATAGTATGAATAAGACATGTATAAGTTCATCAAGACAATTTAAGCAATTAGAGGTGAGTCTCTACTTCATCTCCGAAGACCTCACTTTTATGATGTATCCAACATTCGCAAATGTTAGGATGTATCAAAGACAACTGGGAGTCAATTCCCAAAGACAACTGGGAGCCACTTCCCAAAGACAACTGGGAGTCAATTCCCAAAGACAACTACTAGTCAATAAATAGAATAACGCAATTAAGTATAACGCAGTCATGTATGTAAGCAATCAAGTATAACACAGTCAAGTATAGACGTTTTGAGTATTTGTACAAGTAAACAAGTAGTTGAGCATGTGTCTCCCCCAAAGAGTTAAGACAAGTACGAAAAGAGTAGGGGCTATGACTCACCTTAAGCTTAAGTGATGTGAAATCAAAGTGGTAGTCGAATCGTGAAAGTCTCTAAGAGCAGCCTATAATAGAACGTTGCGACTTAGGTTTGGAGTAACGTCTAAGAATACGAAGAATTGCCTATATATGTCTTGCATAATGTTCATGATGTAGTACTTAGTATATAGCGTAAGTCGTTGAATATAAATGGTTTATGAAACATGTATAAGTTGTATATCTCTTACTACCGTTCGGGCCGACATAATTCAGAAGTCATGGAGTAAACGTTCGAGGAGCCAGGACACTTTAACTCGTAAATCCACAACTCATCTCGACGGCTTACTTAATGAACTCCTCACATGAGGCTCCCTACTATTGTAGTATTTGATAACAAATGTATAAGTTTTAATCCGAAAAGTTACATGTCCAATATTTGAATAAACTTAGGAAAGTTTATTAGTACATGAAGATTGTTATTAGGGGTAGTTTCATAAGTCTTATATGACCATTTTCCCTTTGTAATATCTCATGGTTCCTTTTGAAGTGAAGTAGATCCAAATTGTTTGTTCAAGTTATCGCCTAATTCCTTGTTTCATGTTTACGCCTAAGTAAGCTTATATGGTCATTTAGTCATGGCTTCGCCAACCTTGGTCATTTTTCCATGGTCTTGAGACTCAACCTTGGCTTTAGCCATGGTTGTGGTCTTGGCTTTAGGTCATTAGACCTCTTGGTCTTAGTAAATGATAACTATAATATAGTGACTTTGGTCTAAAATGGGCTGTTAAGATTTTGAAGAAATTTATCACTCGGAAAGCGTTTTCAGGGCTCGAGCTTCTTTGTTCCTGAACGAAAATGTCGTTCCGGACAACTTTCGTGTTTTAACTTTTTGATGAATCGGACCAGAAGGGTGACTTTAAAAAGCTAAATTTGATCAGAATGCTATTTAGGCAGTTTTGCCGTTTTGGTTTCGCTAACTTCTTATGGCCATAACTTTTGACTCGGGTACTCGTTTTGGGTGATTCAAATTGCTATGTTTTCCTTGTTAAGTCCTCTTTAACAGTAAGTAAGTGTCAAATATCAAAGTTATACTATTTTGGTCGTGGTTCTCCATAAAAATCACTAGTTTGCTTGTTTACTTGTCATAAGTTAACATATGTATACCAATACTTGTTTTATCCATTTTTAAACATCATGAACACAATAACAAGAACATATATAGCATGAAAGGAACACAAAGAGCATGAAAATGATAATTAAGCAAGAAAGTATGTTAGGGTTTGCTTACAACTTTTGGCCTTAATGAAAAAGGGAAACTAGGACAAGAACTAGGACTTTGTTTGAACAAGCTTTCCTCCTTTGCAACCTATGATAAACCGAGGTTATTTGAAGATTATAACGACGCCTTCTTGAAGTCCAAAGCTATTTGAAGATTATAACGATGTCTTTTTGGAGACTTTAAAGTTATAACAACTTTTCTTAGAAAATTTCCAAGATTGAAGATCAAACACTAGTTTTCTTTCAAAAACTAGTTAACTTTCTTACAAAATATAAGAAAAGTGCCTTAGGTTTTAGGACTTAAAGGTTATAAGAAGGTGTGGTGCAAGTTTTCTATGTGTTATTAGTTGGCTATTTATAGGATGAGAAAAATAGTTAACCATATATTGGTTAGAATGTAACCATGGTTAATTTAGACACTTGTAAACATCCTAGAGATCAATGGTCAAGATCAAGCCTCCAAAATGGTGACTCCCCCCCTAAATGGCGGTTCAAAGGTGATAAGGGTGACTAGATGATGAGTCTTGGTGTTATCTTGCTTAGTTTGTGCATTTTGACTCCGTAAAAAGCTAACCGTAAATGATTAAGCCTCAAAACGTAAAACCGGGTATCGTAAAAATATGAAACTTGAAAGTATTGTTAAACATGTCAATATAGTCCATAATAAAATATAAAATGAGTGGTAGGATCTATCGGGTGCTAAAACCCTGCTAAAAACTGGAAACACGGGTCTAAAACGCGCAATTCGCGTAAAACGCTGAACTGAAAAACGTAAAATTCCAAAACTTTTGGAATTGTCATAAAATGATAGAAAATCATATTTCTATTGTTTATAATGTTTTATGGATATATCGGGATGCTGGAAGGACGTTTAAACCTAAAAGTAAATCTCGGACACGGCTTTGTGATTTTTGCAGAAATGATCCGACGAGCGTCAAACTCTCGGATTATCGTTAAAATAGTTTAACTTACGAGAATATGAAATAAAAATTTCTGAGATGAATAGTAAAAAGTGAATAGTAAAAAATGAATAGTAAAATTTTCCGAGAATAGTAATTAATCTGAAAATGCGAATTGTTACAATAATCATACCAAGTTTTAGCTTAAAGGGACTTAAGGTGAGCATTTAAAAAAAAATCGAAATCAACAATTTAACTAAACACATGAGAACAACCAATTATTATAACTAAGACTCATTCGAAATCAGATTTAATAAGCAGAAACCAAGGCAATTTAATGAGCAGTGAAAGCTTAAGGCTTAAAATAAAATGATAAAAAAATGAAAACTAGAAAGGCTAACAAGCCAACTAATAAACTTCTAAAGGGAAATAGCAATAGGCTTCTAAGAGAGAACTTAAATGTGGCCTATGGGACATAAATAAGCAAATAAACTAACTACTAATAAGTTGAACATCTCCCAAGCTGCAATATGGTGGAACAAGTTACAATGGGGCCACTTTGGTGGCTAAGATAACCTGATGCAGGGCTGCCAATTGCCTAAAACGGGCTACTTCAAGGCTGAACAAAGCTATTCTAAGCCATTGTGAAGCAAAGTAAACCCATAATCTATCCTAATACCTTATGTAAAATAGTCAAAAAAGAGGTTTGGAAAACAACTAGGGAAAATACTAACCATTTTTACAGCTGTTGGATCCTCATACGCCTAAGGGGGGCTTAGTGTTTCTACTGACACTACATGTTTCTTTGGTTCGTGCTGATTGATGGTATATTTTATATATTTCGTATTTCTATTTGTTTCTTTCTTTATTCAGTTATAAAAAAATAAAATAAAAAATAATAATAAGAAAAAAAAAAAAAAAAAAAAAACTAACATATATTTGTATAGTTTTTGTTTTCTCTTTTTTTTGCAGGTTTTGGTGTTTGGTTCATTACCACACAACAAATGGTAATCAACTCACCATGATGATGACGGAATTCCATCAAAGAGTTGGCTAGTCCAAAAGCAAACGGTTTTTGGTAAAGACATCTCAATTCCGTTGATAGCTGTAATGGTTTGCTCAAAACCATAGGGTACTCAACTCACCCATGCTTCATTGCTGAGAGTTGAAATGGTCATCAATTCACCATGGGTGATGCTCTATTGGGTAACCCAAGAATTAGCTAGTCCTGAGCAAACGGCTACAGGTAAAGACATGTCAAATCCGTTTATGGCTGTAATGATTTGCCAAAAATCATTCGGGTTTTTCAACACACCGATGATTCACGTTCTAAGTGTTGAACTGGTTATTAGTTCACCAGGGTGATGTCATGATTCCACCAAAGGACTAGCTAGCCCAAGAGTAAGTAGCTACTTGGTAAAGGCTTATCAAATCTACTTATGTTGTTTCTGGTTCATGTTGCTACTGATAGGTTGAAGTTGCTGCTGGTTCTTTGTCCTTAAAAGATGGTTACTAGTTGCTATTGCTATATAGTTTGATTGCTGCTAGTTACTTATTGTTGCTGCAACTATTACAGTTTCAATCCTCACACTTTCGATGCTCAAGCTATATCTGGAATCTTGAACTTACCCATGTCAAATTCAAGATTAGGGGAGGATTGTAAGGAATTTTGGAAGTTCCTACTGATGAAGTTCTACTGACAGGATTCTGCTGAAGCTATAGATGGTTTCTGCTGACATAGTGTTCCTGCTGAAGATTTATTTCTATGGATATTATTAATCCGTATCTTTAGTATTTATTTGTTAGGATATGCATGAGTTATATTAGGTAGTGATATGCATTGATTTAATATTAAGTGTATTTTTAGGGTTCCTTATGCTTATAAAAGGAACACGGGTTTTTGTTTACACATACACTTCAAGAAAAACATTTTTATAGAGATCCATAGAGGATCATTGTTAATAGAAAAACCTTGTGAAACTTTGATTGTTCTTATTGTTATTCCGTTGTGCAAATAATCATTGTTTCTATATCCTAGATTGGGCTTAAACGATCTTAACATATATATATATATATATATATATATATATATATATATATATATATATATATATATATATATATATATATTATGGGAGGGTTAATATGAGATCAAACTTAAAGTGGTAAAAGTGAGACCCAATATGGACCGTTAGATCATTGTATTTGTGTTAGATGAGATTAACCTTAAATGTGCGACTTTATTATAATTAAATACAGCGTGTCAAGGGTATTTTGGAGAATTCTAATCCAAATATGGTCATCTTTTTTTAAATTTCTAGATTTTTTTATACAGATGCAACTTTTTTATACATAACTTGATACGTCAAGTACACTAAAAAATATTTATATTAATATATTTACATTAACAAATACACGGGACCATCTACTAATACATCGGGTACATTAAAAATATATATTTATATTTACATTAACAAATACACGATGGAACAAGAAATGAAATTCAAATATGGTCAACTATTTTTTGTGTTTTTGTGTATTTGCTTCCAAACTAATTCACGTCATTTATCCTCTCTGTCAACTTTGTATCATATAAATTTGATAACCTTGTTCTTTTATCACAACCTTATTTTTTAATACATACAGTTTATGAAAATTTGACCACTGATACATGCTTTGAAATAATCTCTGTTTGAACATTGATATATGTAAGAAACAAGTTTAAAATGATGATATATATGCAAGACACCAATTCTTTTTATCACCACTTGATATCTATAATATCACTAAATCAAGATAAATACTAAATACGTGTCACAATTCTAGCTAAAGAACATAGTAAAAAATACACGTGTCTACAGGAGAGTATCTTTCGGTGAATTTCTCTTTCTCCCAACCACTTTATCCACAAAATAACTGATGTTTTATGTAACCAAGTAACCGTCAATCCTTAAAACGCTTTCAAGAGAAGATTAGCCGGTTAAAAATCAATTTCTGATTCAGTTTCAACCTTACATCAAATAATCAAACGTGTTTCTTAAAGATTCCTTTGGGTAAGTTTTAGGGTTTTAATTTTTCACGTTTGTTTTGTTAATTGTCATATCTTTTTAATTCTATTTATTTTGATTTGTTCAAAAGAAATTCAATCGATCTGTCTATTCAAGCAAATACAAAGCGAGTGTTTGATTGAATGGTTAATCGAAATAAAATAAATAAACGTTTGAAGTTTTTGTTTTTTGTTCGAAATAAGTGTGATTTAGTTTACTATGAATTTTCATTGTTAACAGTATGTTCACAGTGTTGTATGTTGATTGTCAGGAAACAAGGTTGCCTTCATTCCCTGTTTTTCTCAAAGTGTGAATCAATAACTGAGGGTCACAGATGCATTCACAATAGCAGCGGGTAAATATACTATTCTTCCCATGTACTGTAGTTGATTAAAACTCTATTCCTTTTAAATGTACGGAAATTTCGATCCATGAACCAGTCGGGTTGAATTGGCAAAGTGTTTTAACTATTAAAAGCTCCTAAATGAGTTTCATAAATAATAACTTGTATTATTAACTATGTTTTATGTAAACATAATTAAAGCACTCATAATTTGTAAAAATATAAAAGACAAATTTTTTTAGTTCATCCCATTACGATATGCACGTCAAATGGTGTCAACTCATTTTGAAACTTCCCCAACTCATGCATTTTGCATTATCTAATTTTGAAGGTTGAGCGTTCTATTAAGTGTGGTATGGTTATTACTTGTAACCTTTGAAGAAAACAGGATTAAGTCCGAACTCAAAATGCCTACTCCTAAGCTCAGTTGCTCTTGGAGTTGGACCTAGGTGACATTTATTAACAAGGTTCTAATACATATCTAAAAATGTATCGGGTTAATTTAGTGAATGTACTTGCGAGTAGGTTGAAAATGTCTTAATTGGGTGTTAAGAAATAATTGAAGACCTGAGATAACAAGCAAAAGCGTCAGTTGATTAAAAAAGATAAATTTTGCATCTTATATTTGTTTCCTTTGTCTTATCTTGTATAGCAAAATCTATTTCAGGACGATCAGATATTCAGTGCATCCATCAATGGCAAAAAGTTCTTACTCCCAAACTTGTTAAAGGACCTTAGATCAAAGAGGTATCTTTTGGAATACTCTTGGATGTAACTTTAACAAGTTATTTAGTTTGTATTGCTCAGTTAAAAAGAGTTAGTTAGTAATCCTCTTTTAATTTGATTCAGGAGGATGATCGTGTTAAGGAGTTGGATGAAGAGCATTGTTGTAAGAAATGGACACTTATTGCCAAGCATTTGCTTGGTTGAATTGGAAGGCAAAGCTGATGCGATGTTTGTTAGTGCAAGTTTTAAATTTATAAGGGTGAATTACCAAATCTAGAAACAACACATACGAGCAAGTGTACTCGTCCGTTATAGCAAGATATGATGGTAAGTCGGGATCGTTCGCAGGGATTTGTGAGTGAATCGAAATATAAGTCTAAAAGTAAATCTCTAATGTACGCAAATATGATAATAAGCAAATTCAATAAATTAAAAACTACACTTGTTTAGACTAGTTTTCTACTTAATGACACACATGATTGTGATAACTTTTGATGACATGTTGGTTGAAATAATTAGATGGTGATCTAATCTATTGTTTCTACAAGTTAAACCTTCGTCAAGATTTTAGTTCATAAAAACAAGCTTTAGGTGTAAACCAATCAATTCAAGATCTATCCAAGGTTCATAAGGTATGGTGGATATCTTAAACACAAGACAAACTTTTATTACCAATCAAATACTCTTAGGAAATGGTCAATACAAAAGGTAACCTCTTCATAGACAAACAGGTCACAATCATTTATAATCATTTAAACTTTCGTCCTACTAAAGGTTTACAAACAATCCGATTTGACGTTATGAAATAATTCTTATTACAATCATACTTCTTGTTTCTTTGTTTAGTCAAGAATAATTATGGCGAAGAACAATCATTCATAGACAAATGATTATAACTAGTTGAGTAATAACAAATCTTTCGACCTTTGAAACTATTATCAATTAGTTAACCTTGGCTAAACAAATGTCATGATGAAACTTAAGGTACAATTGGTTCTTAGGATTGACTTGAAATTGAATTAAAACATGTTATCACAATCATCACTATCACTAAGTATAAAACATCATCAAAACAAGTGTAAAAAGATTACTAGCCACTCATGGTAAACATGCAAATAAACTTAGAATATTTAACATAAGAATCCATGGTTATAAGTCTTACAATGCTTTGAAATTGATAACAAGTGACAAGGTATTGATAACCTAAGAGTTGGTGATGATTTCTTGAGATTTCCGGATTCCAAATGTTGCTTCCTTGGTCCTCCAAAGTTCCTGGTTCTTTCTACACGAATTTTCCTCCTTAGAGAGCTAGAAGATGATAATAATTGTGTGTAGTAATGAGAGTAAATGGTATCTTTAATTGTGTGTTGAATGGGGTTGAGTTATGCACTTTTGAAGTCCCTCCTAGGCTTGTCCAACACTCTTGGTCGTAAATAAGAACTTAAATGCTTGAACTTGGACAATAAGACACTAAAAAGGGCCTAGAACCATGGGACAAAAGACCAAGATTCGTGCACAAAAGTTGGCAAAAACATGCAGAACTGACCATCCGATCGGTTGCGGGTTGGCACCGATTGGTTGGTGAAAGGTAATTATGGCCATCCGATCGGTTTCACACCAACCGATTGGATGGTAATTTCTGGCTGCTTTGGACTTTGACTTTGACTTGTGTAGCTCTTCATGTACTATCCAAACTTGATTAACTTCTGAACTTGGAACTTTGAGATGACAAAACTTAGGTTCTCATATGAATTATTTCATAGATTGGACTTTTGAGCTTGGGAATCTTCGTGTAATCGCGTTTACTTCATTTCCTTCACTTTTTCTCCATTTTTCCTGCATTTGGCTACATATACTACAAAAACATACTTTGATATGATTTAGTGGCAAAGCATATAAAAACAACCAAATAACATACACAAAAACACTAATAACGCTTATAAAAACATGTTAACTTTGAGCGTTATCAAATCCCCCACACTTAAACTTTGCTTGTCCTCAAGCAAATCTAGAAGAAAACTAAATATCCAAATGGTAACCAAAAATGATAAGAAAAATGTGATGCAAATCCACCAAGTACAAGTACAAGATACGATTCATCGTTTTAAGCTTTAGTAGTGAAAAAATCGAGATGTTTGACAATACCCAATGATTTTCTTGCTTGATTAACATTTCTAAACACCTCACGAAAAAGGAACGAAGTATAATTCACTCAATCACTCATTATATAGGTAGTGGAGTAAATAAGAGAAATCACACTTATTGCTCAGTCATGATCTAATTATTACCATAAGCTTGTACAAGAAACAAAACTACACCGTAATGGCGTAAGCACCAAGTCTACATATCAAAGAGGTCTTTTATTCGGGTTATAATGTAAGGCTTAGGGTTGTACCAGACTTATGTTTAAACATCTCATACAAAAACATAATAGATTACTAGCGCGAGTTCTTGATTACTCAAAAACCGGATGGTCACTACAATATTCTTGTACTTGATATTCTCACAAAGCCATTACAATACCTGGATAGATAAAGTAATTTGGTAAGGGTAGGGATAAGGCATGGGAATATTTACGAAATTGGTTTTAAAGAAAAATAAAATGAAGTCTAAGTCCCATTGTTGCTAGTCACCGAACAAACCACGAACCCATAAATGATTATAGTTACAATCTTCCTCTTCTTCAAATAACGATACATCGATTCGCCATAACAATATTCTTCATACTTAGCACATTAGCTAACAACATATCACAAGATTTCCTTTATTCACATATATAGCACATTTGCTATAATTGTTACCTTATAGTTGCGATGACTTATTCTTTTTCTATTTTCTATTTTTTATTTATTTTTTATTTTTTTTAAACTCCCTCACACTTCGCATAAGCATCACCACAACAATACAAATAAGAAGCTGCAATCTCCGTCTTTGTCGGAATGGCACACACATGATTGGTGAAGTGTGGCTAACTAATAATCATTAAAACTATCCAACAACCAAGCAACTAGCAACCCACGATTTAGACTTTGACAAGGGTTAGGCTAATGTTTAAAGTGTAAAATATTTTTGTATTTTTCTGGATTTATCAAAAATGAAAAGGATGGCTCAAAGGGTGTAACTAAGGGTATCTAGCGCTAAAAATAAACGCTAACGAAAGGGTTAAAAATTGGAAATTAACTAACCAAAGTGACTAGCTAAAAATCAATAATGAAGGCTATTTGGTTAAAATCCTAAAGTTGCCTCTTATCACATATGTATACTTATATTACAAAAATGTAATCTCACAACGGTCTCGTAATGATTTACAAGCACAAGTTCTAGAATAAATAAAATCACCGGCACACTCATAACAAAAGATTCAAGCATAAAGATGTATGCTAGATATGAAATAGGCTCAAATCCTCACAATTTAGTGGAAAGGGTTATAATATGCGCTAGCAAATGTTATCAATCCTAGAAATGGATTGCAATAATAATCGGGACACATATCAATTTTTTCAAAAATTACTAATTTTTACCATTGGATTGATCCAGTTATTCTAATAAATTATTCCAGTGTTATCCAATCTTTTGTTTCTTGTAGTCAACACCTGTATTTATTAGAAACAAAAACAAACAAACAAAAAGCATTGCAGTTTTATTCAAATTAGTGGCACACCCCCACACTTAAGTTCGACCAAGTAGTAAAACTTTGGGGTATAAACATGATGAGGCGAAAAATGATCCGTTTTTAGGGGGTCATTTAAGCCCGAATCCGAATTTATTTGATCAAATATTGCCCTAAATCGTTCCTTTTGTGATTTTAGGTACTTGGAGAGTGAATTCTGGAAAAGAAGCCATTTTGGACGTTTTTGGAGCATAAAAGTGAAGAAAACGGCAAAGTCTCAATTTTCCATGCTGGAACAGTACATGAAGGCGTCAAGAGTTAACCCATGACGGCGTCAAACCTCAAGAATTAAAATCCGTAGCTCATGAAGGCGTCAAGAGTTGTTATTAACGGCGTCAAAACACTAAGAATAAAAATCTGTAGTTGATGACGGCGTCACACAGGGCGTCAGAAGTAGATCAAGGCCGTCCGAGGAAGTATTTGGCGGCGAGATGACGGCGTCACACCTTTGTTCTTGACGCCGTCACCCCGATTTTCCTATATATAGTTTTCTAGTTTTTCACATTAAAAAAAGGAGAAGTTTTGGAGAAACCCTAAAGACGATTTTGGTGCAACTTTTACAGGTTTTTCAAGGGTTCCAAACCCTTGATACCTTGCATTGTAATTGAGATAAGTGTTCTTCTAATTCAATCAATATGTCTATGTGTTGGTTGTCTATATCTTGTTCTTGTCTCAATTCCATTATGCTAGGCTAGATCTCCTTTGTGTTTGCTTAGATCTAATGAAACCTAGATATTGATTATGTGTTGATTACTTGTTTATTCTTGTCTTGGATGAATGATTTTATATGTTAGGCTTAAGAAAACTGGCAGATCTCCAAATGGTAACATGCTTGAACGTCTTAAGAAACATGAATCGAGGCGTACTAGGTCTTTATTGGTTGTATTTAATGCATGAGCCACTGTTTACAACCCCTATAGTTGTGCTGGGCATTGTGTAGGAGGAGATAAGAGCTCATAGAATTGGGGAGTTATGTATGCCACCCCATGAATGGTATTAAGGAATACAATCCGTCATCCATACAATTATAACAAGTAATTAATGTGTAAAAGATATCTAGGGAGTAGTGAAATCTAAGTAAACACATTTTCTCCAATTACTGCTCACAACCTTAGTATAAATTAGTTTATTTTCATTTTTAGTATTTTATTTTGATTGCATCTTAGTTTTGGGTTAGTTGAATAGCAACTAATTCCGCCCACTCTTCCAAAAACCGATATTTTAATTGCTTTCTAAAAAATATAAAAACACAAAAATAATCATCCCTCACCTTTAGAACTAGTAATTTAGGCTTTCTAATCCTAGCGACACTATTCCTAAGCTGAACGATCAATCCCCCGGTACTTGTCACTATACTACACTACAACGATCAGGTACACTGCCTGGTGGGGGTTGTAAGCTTCTCGAGATCCCTCGAGAGGTAAAGCCTGTTGCGATTCCCACGCATCAAGTTTTTGGCACCGCAGCCCGGGGAATAGTTATTGTCTAGGTTAGGATTTCTTTTTATTAGGTCTACTTGCTAGATTCCTTTCTAGTAAGATTTTATTTTTATTTTTAGGTTTTCTTTAGTCTATCTTTTTCTTTGTGTGTTTGTTCGTAATTTCCATTGACTCTTCCGTTCACCATTATGGAGTACGCGAATCCACCATACCACTAACCACAAAGGCCATTCTACCCTATTGACATCTCGAATTTCAAACAATATCGAGATGAACCCATATATGATGCATGGACTCGTTTTAAAATTTTACTTCGAAAATTCCCTCATCATAGTTTCTCTTTAGCATCCCTAACCCAAACCTTTTACTATCGTGTCAGCCGATGTGACCAAATGTGCATTGATGATTTTGCCAATGGGGGCCCTAGGGAATTAAGTGCTAAAGAAGCATGGGATACCATAGAAGACTGTGCCCAATACTATTATAGAGTAGACAACCCAACAAACAACATCACAAATCAATCAAAAACAAGTTTGAAGGAGCAAACAGGAAGTTTGTCTGGGGATGATTACTCAGGGATACCTGTGTGGATGTCACCTAAAGCCATAGTACAAAACAAACACATAGGTAATCTAGGTACAATGGAGGATGAGGTGGACAATTCAAGCCCACAAAGTACCTCACAAGTCCTACCATTATTTGAGGCACATACACCGCCCGTGACTTACCCGGAAGAAGAAGAAGAGACTATAGGAACCCCAATTGAGGTAGAACCCTTGGACCAAGCACCACTAGAGGATATAGGTTTGAACACTTGTAGTGATAACCTTACTCCTAGTTCTAGGGAAGTTCCTAGTTTTGATGAACCGGAGCCTCAACCAAAACCATTACCTAATCTTCCATCCTTGGATGAAGATTTAGGAATTGAAATAGGTCCCGATCCACCCATCAAACCATGTAGTCCGGGTAGTTTTACGTTGAAGGTAGTAGACCCCAAGCCTTGTAGAGAAGAAGCCAACATAGGAGTGAACCATGACCTTACATACTTACATCACCCATTCATGATTGATCGTAAGAAACATTATGGGTTTAAACCGGGTTTATTAGGTCAAGATAGATCCCCAACTAGGAATCTCTCGAAGTTGATAGAAAATGATCCCTTCTTAGGAGAAAACTTCAACTCACTCATTGACCAAAGTGAACTAGGTAAGGTTATGATGAAAGGAGCACACCCGTTTGAGCATATAATTCATCCACCACTCTTTTCTCACGTGGCATACTTCCACCCTAAGGGTGTGTATCGCTACTTCCACCCGCAATTAATCCTAAGTGTAGGGAAAACCTCCCTTCTTTCCATTAAATAAGGGTAGAGTCAGGCTCGTGACTCGAACAAAAACAAGCGCTTCTTGGGAGGCAACCCATGTTTTGTGTGATTTTATTTGTTTGATTGTTATTTGCTTCCGTATGCATGTTTTAATTTTTATTGTTGGTTGATCATGTTAAACTAAATAGTGGAAATACTTTACTTTGTTGTTTTGGCTTAGTCTTAACTCCACCTAAAAGTATTTTTTGCAAAAGATAAGTGTAAGGGGAAACCCCAAATATGTTTTTAAGAAACACACGATCATGATTCTCCACAATATTAAATGAACATGTATATTCGTATTTGTTAGAGTCAAATGCTTGTATTGAGTCATAATGAAGTTTTGCAGGATTTTCCAGGAAGTAGGACCAAGTTTTTCCAGAAATTTTCCGGAAACTTAACATAAGAATTTCTGCAGGTCCATTCTGACGGCGTCAGAGGATTACTCTTGACGGCGTCAGGAGTTAAAATCTGGAAATTTTACCGATTTTGTTTTTCTAACGGAGTCTCATAGTTTTTGTGAATTATTAAGTTTTATAATCTCCAGGAAATCTGCAAACTTCATTCCACAAGCATTATATCTTACTTTGTTTTCTAGGATTTAGTAACTTATATAGGATGCTGCCGATTTTACGCGAGGTTGTCTTGTCTATTTTTGTCAGGATTTACAGGTTATGTATGACAAGGAGATGATTTATATTCTGGAAGGGAAGCTTTGATTGTTTCATTTTCTTGGAGGAAGATTTAACCTGGCCAACCTATAATCCATACCGAGCGAATCAGGGGAGTATTTGATTTCATTCTCTTTACTTTTTCACTTTTACATTCTTTACTTGAACATTGGGGACAATGTTCATCTTAAGTGTAAGGGGAGGGTAAAAAGATGATACCTTACATATGCGCTTTCGCTTGAGTTTGTCTTGTTTGATAGTAGATGTGTAATAAAACTATGAGAAATACTTGTTAGTGTAATTTTAGCGCCAAATTTAAAATTTTTTTACAACATTTAGGAGTGAAACTTTACCATAGCAAGCGTCTCATGGATAGGAGATTGTATGACTAGCACATAACCGTATATTCAGAAAAATTTTCCACCCAAAATTGTGAGGTTCGCCTTTAGATTTGATAGGAAAAGCATTTACTATTAGTGCTTATGAGTGTACCGGTAGCATTTAGATTCTAGAACTTGCGTTAGTGATGCATCCCGAGACCGCTAGTGAGACTACATTCGTGTGGTAGGATTTACTACATGATAAGAGGCATTAGGATCACCCTTGTGTTAAACCCGTATCATAATTACTTGACCATTTAAGTCATATTACTTGGCTAGTTAAGTCAACTAATTTTTCCAAACACCTTAGCGTTGTACTCATTTTTAGTACACGAAACCCCTAGGACACCCCTCCGAGCCTATCTTTTCGTTTCTAACTTTAAGCATTTTACTTAAAGGAAGAATTTGTTACACCCCACTTAAATGTACACCCAAATCGCCTTAGCCTTCCGTGTATGCGCTCATTTTTAGTGCATTATTGTTATTTGTTAAACCCTAAGTTAACTTTCTAATTGATTACATGGTTGCTAAGTCGAGTCATATCCTTGTACATATTGTTTTGGGACGATTGGGACTCATGGGTAAGTACTTATTTTATGGAGTAATGGGGAAGAACATCATTTATTACCCCCATATGTGCGTTAATCTTAAAAGTGCTCAAAGTGTTTTGATTTTTCTTAATTCGAGTCATTAGATTAGTTTAATGTAAAGTATGTAAAGATTCAAGTGTAAGGGGAATTCTCATCCCCTATGATGTATTATTTTGGATGGTAGGGTAAGAGTGTATGCAAAAAAAAAAAAATAATAATAAAAAAAAATAAAAAAAATTGAAAAATCAAGAAAAAGAAAAAAAAAAAAATATATATATATATATATATATATATATATATATATATATATAGAAAAAAGGAAAAGAGAAAAAACATACGGACTACCATCCCTTTTTATTCTATGTTCATTTTATGTTTTTGTTATTTTTTTTATTAGCTTAAGTCGAGTCTAGTCTTGGCTTAGCAACGCCATATTGTTCATGTAATTAACTAAGATTGTTAACTCGCCACCAGTAAAACTTCCTTTATCCAACAAAACCGTGTAATTCATATCCCTATACCTAACGTTACAACCCTTTAAAAGACCTCTTTGATAGTTTATCCTAGGTGCTTACGCCATGTGGTGGAGGTTTGATCCTTTCCCAAGCCTATGGTAATCTATTTTTGCTATGACAGGTAGTGAGAGATATCTTCCGTTTCCATATTGTAATTTATACTTTATTATACCCGAGAGATGTGAGTATCTAAACACTATTTGTGAGGTACTTGTATATGACCTCCGTGCTTGTCTATTGGTCTTTAGTGGAACGATTATTTGTTGTAATTACTTTTATATTAGTGTTAAATGACCCCTAACTTGTCTTTTGAGTAGAATAAAAGCGCATTTGCTTGAGGACAAGCAAATCTCAAGTGTAAGGGTATATGATGAGGCGAAAAATGATCCGTTTTTAGGGGGTCATTTAAGCCCGAATCCGAATTTATTTGATCAAATATTGCCCTAAATCGTTCCTTTTGTGATTTTAGGTACTTGGAGAGTGAATTCTGGAAAAGAAGCCATTTTGGACGTTTTTGGAGCATAAAAGTGAAGAAAACGGCAAAGTCTCAATTTTCCATGCTGGAACAGTACATGAAGGCGTCAAGAGTTAACCCATGACGGCGTCAAACCTCAAGAATTAAAATCTGTAGCTCATGAAGGCGTCAAGAGTTGTTATTGACGGCGTCAAAACCCTAAGAATAAAAATCCGTAGTTGATGACGGCGTCACACAGGGCGTCAGAAGTAGATCAAGGCCGTCCGAGGAAGTATTTGGCGGCGAGATGACGGCGTCACACCTTTGTTCTTGACGCCGTCACCCCGATTTTCCTATATATAGTTTTCTAGTTTTTCACATTAAAAAAAGGAGAAGTTTTGGAGAAACCCTAAAGACAATTTTGGTGCAACTTTTACAGGTTTTTCAAGGGTTCCAAACCCTTGATACCTTGCATTGTAATTGAGATAAGTGTTCTTCTAATTCAATCAATATGTCTATGTGTTGGTTGTCTATATCTTGTTCTTGTCTCAATTCCATTATGCTAGGCTAGATCTCCTTTGTGTTTGCTTAGATCTAATGAAACCTAGATATTGATTATGTGTTGATTACTTGTTTATTCTTGTCTTGGATGAATGATTTTATATGTTAGGCTTAAGAAAACTGGCAGATCTCCAAATGGTAACATGCTTGAACGTCTTAAGAAACATGAACCGAGGCGTACTAGGTCTTTATTGGTTGTATTTAATGCATGAGCCACTGTTTACAATCCCTATAGTTGTGCTGGGCATGGTGTAGGAGGAGATAAGAGCTCATAGAATTGGGGAGTTATGTATGCCACCACATGAATGGTATTAAGGAATACAATCCGTCATCCATACAATTATAACAAGTAATTAACGTGTAAAAGATATCTAGGGAGTAGTGAAATCTAAGTAAACACATTTTCTCCAATTACTGCTCACAACCTTAGTATAAATTAGTTTATTTTCATTTTTAGTATTTTATTTTGATTGCATCTTAGTTTTGGGTTAGTTGAATAGCAACTAATTCTGGCCACTCTTCCAAAAACCGATATTTTAATTGCTTTCTAAAAAATATAAAAACACAAAAATAATCATCCCTCAACTTTAGAACTAGTAATTTAGGCTTTCTAATCCTAGCGATACTATTCCTAAGCTGAACGATCAATCCCCCGGTACTTGTCACTATACTATACTACAACGATCAGGTACACTGCCTGGTGGGGGTTGTAAGCTTCTTGAGATCCCTCGAGAGGTAAAGCCTGTTGCGATTCCCACGCATCAAAACACTAAAAATCAAATCAGAAACAAAAAATAAAAATAAAAATAAAACACACGGGTTGCCTCCCGAGAAGCGCTTGTTTTATTAACGAGTCCTCAGCCGGACTCAAACTTCGAAATAGATTATGAAGTTTTAGTGTTATGTTTCCTTTTAGGGATATACAACACATTTCCTATCACAATTCCCTCTCCTGTTTCATCTATGTTTTCCAATTTAACATTTTCCCATGCTCTAGGAAGAGCATCATAGATAAAACCATTACTGTGTGCCCAAGGAACTATTTCCTTTTGTGGAGCCATGAATGTGATAGCTTCATATTCAAATTCGGATGAAATTTCCTCATTAGAAATCATGTTTAATTGCTCCTTATCATAATAGAGTTTAATTCGGTGCCCATTTACAATGAAACTTCCACCATGTTTGTCATAAAGTTCAACATAACCTGAAGGAAATCCATGTTTCACTATATATGGTCCAAACCATTTTGGTTTGAGTTTCGGAGCTTTAAACTTGTATTTCATATTGAAAAGCAGAACTTTATCTCTAGCTTTGAATTGTTTTCGAATTCTTAGCTTCCTATCATGATATGCTTTGGTTCTTGCTTTATATAGCTTGGAGTTTTCATAAGCTTGAAGTCTTAACTCATCAAGTTCATGTAATTGAAAAAATCTCTTTTCTCCAGCTATTTTTAAATCAGGATTACAGCTTCTTAACGCCCAATAAGCACGATGTTCAAGTTCGAACGGTAGATGACATGTTTTCCCATATAAGAGTCTGTACGGTGTCGTACCAATTGGTTTCTTATAAGCCGTACGAAATGCCCATAGAGCGTCATCTAATTTCCTTGACCAAACGGAAGGATTGTCTTTAACCGTTTTTTCAAGTATTCTTTTTATAGCTCTATTGGTATTTTCGACTTGACCACTAGTTTGTGGATGATAAGCTGTAGCAAAACGATGATGAACTCCATATCGTTTCATTACTTTCTCCATTTGTTTATTACAGAAATGAGATCCTCTATCACTTATTAAAGCTTTAGGAATTCTATAGCGAGCAAAAAGCTTTTTGAGAAAGTTGACAACAACTCGTGCATCGTTAGTAGGAAGAGCTTCAGTTTCAACACATTTAGAAACATAATCGATTGCAACGAGGATATATTCGTATTTCTGTGATCTAGGGAAGGGTCCCGTAAAATCAATTCCCCAAATATCGAATATTTCGCAGACTTGAATGCTCTTTTGAGGAATTTCGTCTCTTCGAGAAAGGTTACCGGATTTTTGGCACGCATCCCAGTTTTGAACAAGAGTATACGCTTCTTTGAAAATTGTAGGCCAATAAAATCCAGCATCAAAAACTTTTCTAGCTGTAGTGGAAGGACCATAATGTCCCCCAGTTGGGCCATGATGACATTCATCAAGAATTTTTCTTGTTTCGGCACCTGAAACACATCTTCGTATCATTCCATCCTTGCACATCTTAAAAAGATAAGGTTTCTCCCAATAATAGTGTTTTAGTTCTGAAAAGAACTTACTACGTTGGTTGTGACTCATCCCTTTTTTAAGAATGTTTCCTGCAAGATAATTTGCGTAATTTGCAAACCATGGTATTTCCTCATCATCGTCTTTATCTATCGTCATGAGAGTTTCTTCTGAAAAATAATCATTAATTTCATTTTCTTTTAATTCTTCCAAATTTGGATTCTCGAGACGTGATAAATGATCAGCTGCAAGAGTTTCTGCTCCTTTCTTATCTTTTATTTCGATATCAAATTCTTGCAGTAATAAAATCCTTCTGATAAGACGTGGTTTTGCATCTTGTTTGTTAAACAAATATTTGAGTGCGGAATGATCGGTAAAAACTATCGTTTTTGAAAGCACAAGATAAGATCTGAATTTGTCGAATGCAAAAACTACGGCTAATAATTATTTCTCCGTAACCGTATAGTTTTGTTGAGCATTGTTGAGTGTTTTACTAGCAAAGTAAATAGGACGAAAATGTTTTCCTTCACGTTTTCCTAAAACAGCTCCAACAGCGAAATCGCTTGCATCACACATGATTTCAAATGGTAGTGACCAATTAGGTGCAACCATAATTGGGGCACTAGTCAATTGACTCTTCAATGTTTCAAAAGCTTTAATGCAGTCAGCATTAAAATCAAATACAGAATCTTTTTCTAAAAGTTTAGTCATAGGACGTGATATTTTTGAAAAATCTTTGATAAATCGACGGTAAAAACCGGCATGTCCTAGAAAACTTCTAACGGCTTTAACGTTAGTTGGTGGTGGTAATTTGGTGATAACATCTATTTTAGCTTTGTCTACTTCCATCCCTGAACTTGATATTTTGTGTCCTAACACAATTCCTTCAGTCACCATGAAATGACATTTTTCCCAATTAAGAACTAGATGTGCAGCTTCACATCTTTCAAGCATTTTATCAAGATTGGAAAGACAGGTTTCAAAAGAATCACCAAAAACTGAAAAGTCATCCATGAAAACTTCCATAGATGTTTCAAGCATGTCTTGAAATATTGCGATCATACACCTTTGAAAAGTTGCAGATGCATTACATAGACCAAAAGGTATACGCCGGTAAGCGTAGGTTCCAAAAGGACATGTAAATGTGGTTTTTTCTTGATCGGCTGGATCGATAGGAATTTGGAAATAACCCGAAAAACCATCAAGGAAGCAAAAGTATTTGTTTCCTGCTAATCTTTCGAGCATCTAATCCATGAACGATAAAGGAAAATGATCTTTCCTGGTGGCTTTATTAAGTTTTCTGTAATCAATACATACTCGCCATCCAGTGACAGTTCTAGTAGGAACTAACTCATTCCTTTTGTTTGTCACTACAGTCATTCCTCCTTTCTTTGGAATACAATGAACTGGACTCACCCATGGACTATCCTCGATAGTATAAATAATTCCTGCGTCAAGAAGTTTAATGATTTATTTCTTAACAACCACTTTCATATTTAGGTTGAGTCGACGTTGTCTTTCTACAACGGGTTTAGAACCTTCTTCACAATTGATTTTGTGTTTGCAAAAATCAGGACTAATTCCTGGAATATCAGAAGTTTTCCACGCAAAAGCGCGTTTATGCTTCCTAAGAACAGAAACGAGTCTTTCTTTTTTATTTGTTTTTAGCAACGACGATATGACTACTGGAAGAAGTGAATTTTCTTCTAAGTAAGCATATTCGAGATTATTGGAAAGGGTTTTGAGTTCCAAATCAGTGGGTGGCTCTTCTAGAGATGTTTTGATTTTCAATTGATCTTTATCAATGATATCTTCAAATTTCTCTTCTTCCTCTTCTTCTACTTTTATTTCCATGAATTCCTCAAATTCTTTATCAGAATTTGTTTCACTAATCTTTTCTGAAGTAGTCATGAATGGTTTCGAATCGTCAAGTAATGCATCCAATTCTTCTTCAGTGACTTCATCAATTACATCGATGTTATAGCATGTGTCATCACTGGAATTTGGATATTTCATTTCTTTATCGATTAAGAACGTGATTCGATCTTCTCCTACTCCAAGATTTAGTTCTTTACCTTTAACTTTAATCATTGCATCAGCAGTGTTTAAGAAAGGTCTTCCTAAGATTAAGGGTACTCGACTATCTTCCTCCATTTCTAAGATGACAAAATCCACAGGAAAAACAAATTTACCAACTTGAACAAGCATATTTTCAGCAACCCCAACAGGATATTGGTATGTATGGTTGGCTAATCGTATACTCATCTTAGTAGGTTTTAATGTATTGATGGAAAGTTTAGAATACAACGAATAGGGCATCAAATTGATACTTGCACCTAAATCTGCTAAAGCATCACATGTGATGTTGTTTCCTAATGTACATGGTATAAGAAAACTTCCGGGATCTCCAAGTTTTGGTGGAATTTTGTTTTGAATAATAGCAGGGCATTCTTCATTGAGAACGGTAGTGGAAATTTGTTCTAACTAAAAATTTCCCATAATTGGGCATTCCAGCTAGAACATCAATGAGGGGTACGTTAATTCTAACTTCTTTGATCATTTCTAAAAACTTCTTATTTTGCTCCTCTCTTTTCTCTTTTCTTAAGGCTTGTGGATATGGTATTTTTGGTGTATAAGGCTTTATTGGTGGAACGGTTGGTTTTTGAGTTGGTTATTTTTCAATTGCTTCTTCCTTTTCAGCTTCTTCCTCTTCTTCTTGAATAAGAGTAGTATCGGTAGGAATGGGTGGTGGATCATATGAGAGACCACTTCGAGTGAATACAGCATTGATATGCTCATTTCTGTTGTGTGGTGGACGATAATTCTTATCGTTTGATCCAGATGGTTTTGGATTGGATTGGTTGTTACTTGGTAATGTACCAGGAATTCGAGAAGAAAATTGATCAGAAAGTCTACCAAATTTTTGTTCAAGATCCTGAATAGAAGCTTGATGATTTTTCTGACCTTGCTCAACTTTGGTCTTGAGATTGAAAAATTGAGTTTTTACAAACTCATTTGTGGTTCTTTGAGCATTTACGAATTCTCGCATCATTTTTTCGAAATCAAATTCTTCCTTTTTATCCGAATTTGTTGGGTTTGGATTTTCTGTTCGAGGTTGAAAATCACGGTTGTTATCCCTTTGTTGGCAATCTTGCTAATTTCCAGAACTTCCTCCGTAATAATTACCACGAAAACCTCCTCCACGATATCCTCCTTGGACCTAATTGGCTTCTCCTTCGTTGGGTCCATTCATAGGTTGGTCATCACACTCGGATGATGTGTGATTTCCTCCACAATTATTACAGCCATCTCGCATTTCTTTCATTTCCCCTTTTATATCTTTGTATTGCGAGTCCATTTTAGAAGACAAGGCTTCTATTTTGTCCATGAGTTTTGAATTATCTGAACTTTTGGCAAAAGCAACGGTTTTCCGTAAGGGTTTGGTTTTGGAATCTTTTGACCAATCGAGTTTAAGAAGTACTCGATCTTCAAGAAGTTGATATGCCTCGTTTGGTGTTTTGTAAAGGAAAATTCCTCCGGCATCAAGGATTGCTTGAGATGCTTCATCAAGACCATGATAAAAGATTTGGATTATTGTTCCTCGTCCTAAATTATGACCATGACAACTGCGAAGCAAATCTTTCATGCGAAGCCAAGCTTCAACAAGAGATTCATTAGGATTTTGTGAAAAAAGCACGAATTTCTCCCATTAACCTATCATACATGGCAGGTGGAAAGAATCGGCTTACAAAAGCTTGCCTCATCTCCTCCCAAGTATTAATAGTTCCTGGGGTTAATTCGTTATACCATACTTTGGCATCTCCGGCGAGTGATGATGGAAAAAGTTTGAGCATGATAGCATCGACATTAGTGTCTCCATAACGAAACATGCCACAAATTTCAATGAATTCGGCAATGTGTTTATGCGGATCGGCCCGCGAACGGCCATCGAATTGACGGTCTTTGATCATAGAAAGATGGTGACCTTTAACAGTAAAGTTTTCACCAAGGTCGGCGACAACAATAGCAGCTCCAGGAGTGGGTGCTACGGTTCTATTGGCGGCCCACATGGGTAAATCGTCAGCCATGGGTATTGGTTCAAAAAGATTAGAAATCGGATGTTCTTCGGAAAGATTATCAAACCAATTAAGAATAGTTGAAGATCTCTTCTTACGAAACAAACTTTCAGGATCAGATAAAGGTGTACTAAGCTTTTTAGTAGTAGAACGAGTGTTCATACAACTATCAAGAGAATCGAATTAATTACCTAAACAAAAAAACAAGAAAAATAAAAAATAAAAACAGAAAATTATCAAACCGAATCGGTTGAGAATCAAACCGATCGGTTGGACGCTACGGTAAATTTAAAATGTGAGAAACCGAATCGGTTGGAAGAGAAACCAATCGGTTTGTCGCTGCGGAATTTTTTTTCTTTTTTTTTTTTAAGAAAACAAACGCGAAAAGAAACGGACTTTTAAAACTTAAAGAAACACGATCAAAATCCCCGACAACGGTGCCAAAAACTTGATGTGCGATGTTTGTCAGTGCAAGTTTTAAATTTATAAGGGTGAATTACAAAATCTAGAAACAACACATACGAGCAAGTGTACTCATCCGTTATAGCAAGATATGATGGTAAGTCGGGATCGTTCGCAGGGATTTGTGAGTGAATCAAAATATAAGTCTAAAAGTAAATCTCTAACGTACGCAAATATGATAATAAGCAAATTCAATAAATTAAAAACTACACTTGTTTAGACTAGTTTTCTACTTAATGACACACACGATTGTGATAACTTTTGATGACATGTTGGTTGAAATAATTAGATGGTGATCTAATCTATTGTTTCTACAAGTTAAACCTTCGTCAAGATTTTAGTTCATAAAAACAAGCTTTAGGTGTAAATCAATCAATTCAAGATCTATCCAAGGTTCATAAGGTATGGTGGATATCTTAAACACAAGACAAACTTTTATTACCAATCAAATACTCTTAGGAAATGGTCAATACAAAAGGTAACCGCTTCATAGACAAAAAGGTCACAATCGTTTATAAACATTTAAACTTTCGTCCTACAATTAGTTAACCTTGGTTTACAAACAATCCGATTTGACGTTATAAAAGAATTCTTATTACAATCATACTTCTTGTTTCTTTGTTTAGTCAAGAATAATTATGGTGAAAAACAATCATTCATAGACAAATGATTATAACTAGTTGAGTAATAACAAATCTTTCGACCTTTGAAACTATTATCAATTAGTTAACCTTGGCTAAACAAATGTCACGATGAAACTTAAGGTACAATTGGTTCTCAGGATTGACTTGAAATTGAATTAAAACATGTTATCACAATCATCACTATCACTAAGTATAAAACATCATCAAAACAAGTGTAAAAAGATTACTAGCCACTCATGGTAAACATGCAAATAAACTCAGAATATTTAACATAAGAATCCATGGTTATAAGTCTTACAATGCTTTGAAATTGATAACAAGTGACAAGGTATTGATAACCTAAGAGTTGGTGATGATTTCTTGAGATTTCCGGATTCCAAATGTTGCTTCCTTGGTCCTCCAAAGTTCCTGGTTCTTTCTGCACGAATTTTCCTCCTTAGAGAGCTAGAAGATGATAATAATTGTGTGTAGTAATGAGAGTAAATGGTATCTTTAATTGTGTGTTGAATGGGGTTGAGTTATGCACTTTTGAAGTCCCTCCTAGGCTTGTCCAACACTCTTGGTCATAAATAAGAACTTAAATGCTTGAACTTGGACAATAAGACACTAAAAAGGGCCTAGAACCATGGGACAAAAGACCAAGATTCGTGCACAAAAGTTGGCAAAAACATGCAGAACTGACCATCCGATCGGTTGCGGGTTGGCACCGATCGGTTGGTGAAAGGTAATTATGGCCATCCGATCGGTTTCACACCAACCGATTGGATGGTAATTTCTGGCTGCTTTGGACTTTGACTTTGACTTGTGTAGCTCTTCATGTACTATCCAAACTTGATTAACTTCTGAACTTGGAACTTTGAGATGACAAAACTTAGGTTCTCATATGAATTATTTCATAGATTGGACTTTTGAGCTTGGGAATCATCGTGTAATCGCGTTTACTTCATTTCCTTCACTTTTTCTCCATTTTTCCTGCATTTGGCTACATATGCTACAAAAACATACTTTGATATGATTTAGTGGCAAAAGCATATAAAAACAACCAAATAACATACACAAAAACACTAATAACGCTTATAAAAACATGTTAACTTTGAGCGTTATCAAAAGCCGGGAGAGGTAAGCAGTGTTACTCTTTTGATTTGTTTGCTACACCTGATATGATTGCCAGTCTTTTGCAACCACTTGAAGAGATTGCATAATGGGTTGGTTGGTATGAGTCAAAGGTAATTCTTATGTATGAGCTCAAAATTTATGTCCATAACATCAATTCAGTTTTGGTTGGAAGTGAACTATTCTTCCGACAATTTTCATGTGTATGCTATTGGACACTCACTCCAATATCCAAATAGGTCAGCAGTGTTTAGGAGTTCAGCTGCTAAAGTTCAAAATGGATAAATATTGATGTTATCATAGGAGTTTCTTTGGTTGTAAGTTTAGGACTATTGCTACCACAAAGATTGTTGAGCAACTTATATGGGTTTCTGGAATTCAACTTTCCAGGGATGCCAACCTATTTTCATTTTAGGAATATCATCATTAAATATTACCCTATTAGCTTGCTTCATTGTTATTATATTGATTTAAGTATCAATAAGAAAAGGGTGGTTACAGATTTCAATTACTGCAATTTATCACTTGTGGCAACAGAAGGGTATTGTTGTCTTTTTAAAAATCTTTCCAACGTTTGTTTTTGGGCTTGATCATATATCTTATAGTTTGTAAAATTGGAAAGATAAAAGTTAAACAATTGAAATAGGCTTGTGTTTGTGTTTATTTGTGCACATATTTTTACATATTGTAGGTGAATAATTATTCCCTCTAATAAAATATAAATAGCTAATTTAAATTGCTTACCTTTTTTGGTTACTATTTTCATTCAAAGTGCACTATAAATATCAAAGAAGAAGGATGTTTCTATGGAAACATGTTGAATTCCATGCTAGGTAAACTTTGTTGAAACTGTGAGCTGCGGTTGAAAGTGACCTCAAGTATGTATAAAGGGGTACTAGTAAACTTTGTTGAAAATGTGATCCGTGGGTTGAAATTGACCCTAAGTGTGTTTAAGTGCTTGCTATATCTTAAATTCGTTTTATTGCAATAAATTAGTCTCAAATGATACAAATACACTTTTGTAATCTTATACGTAAACTATGTATACGGTTCACGTGACAGAAAACGGTTGGTGGTCAGAATGTTCTCACACACCTTAAAAACTACCTTTATTGATGCAAACACGTGGAGAGTCTTGGTGTTGATCTCTTATGTCAATTAATTTGCTCTAATATTTTTTGTCCGTTTTCGTATGATGGGGAATAAGTCCGGAATCGTATGCAGGTCCTTGAATATTAATATTGTCGGACCAATGTAATTTTTATTTTAAAACATTAAGTTTCAACTTGCTAATTGTTTAGTTTAGGTAAAGCGATCATCATTTGTTTGATGGTTTTCCTTAAAAATAAGTTTTTCAACTTTTATAAAGTTGGACACGAACCTCAGTTTTACTTGTCATATCTATAAAGTTATGTAATTGCTCAACTCCTTTGTTTATGTTTCTTCTCATATTTCAACTGTTATCACCTCTTTCACTGATGAAAATGGTGATCTATATCTTTGAATAGATTGGTGGACATGAAAAGTAAGAACTTTTTGTGGCCTCCAAGGGTCTGCTTACAATACTACTAGAAAAAAGGTGATTATAATGTTTTATTGATTTGATTTGATGTGTATTTAAATGATGCATATCCAAGCTGCAGTCTTTTCTAATTTGCATTTATACGTGTTGATCCACAACTAATTTGATGAGCACATTTGCAGGTGCTCTTATGCATATAAGATATGAAATAAAAGTCCCGCCACGTGAGTAACACTTGGGTTCTTATGGCTATAATGTATCGTTTTGATCAATAAGGTACATACTAATTAAATCTATCTAAAGTCCCGCCACGTGACTAACACTTTGGTTCTTATGGCTAATATGATGATATTGAGTATTAATAATGATTAAAGGGGGTACGGGATTGGTTCGTTAACTAATTTTCTTAATTTTTTTAACGCAAGTGAGCGGCTGAGTGTTTGGCTATTTACTTAAATTAGTTTGAATAAGCACTTAAAGTTTATAAGGTTGGTAGCTGCTTATTTATTCCAGCAAACAAATAGTTTAAAGTAAGAAATCCCAGACACCCCCTATAGGTGCT
The DNA here is from genome assembly GCA_030686995.1 of Artemisia argyi. Classification (NCBI taxonomy): domain Eukaryota; kingdom Viridiplantae; phylum Streptophyta; class Magnoliopsida; order Asterales; family Asteraceae; genus Artemisia; species Artemisia argyi. The sequence continues at coordinate 162,556 of JARVZY010001893.1, forward strand.
AAGTTAATTTGGTTGTAGTTAAGTCATTCAGGATACTCTTTGTTATAGTAAAATTAAATGCTTAATTGCTTATTAAACTTTGGAATATTAAATTAAATCAGTATTATTGAGTAATTAGCCAAAACTATACATATGCTTATAGTTTTGTAAATTACTTACATTAAAAAGGCTGGTATACTCATTTCTTTAAGAAGATGTTCAAAACAACCAATAGCGGGTCACCCCCTAAAGAGCTTATGTACTAGAATATATGGAGATAAGCAGTTTCATCCAAACACTAATCTGCTAATCTAAGGGAAAAAATGTATATCAATGTCGTAAATAGCGATTTTTTTTTTAATATTATCAAATGTTCATCTAAATTTCATGACATTAGATATTAATGAAGGTATGAATTGGATATGTTTTTGATATTTATGTTTGATTTGACGAAATTGGGTCAGCATGTTTATCATTGCCATCAATTTTTAAAAAGGTCAATTAGAGGATTGGTTGAACATTAATTACACTTAGAACAATGTTAGGCTACTGGGATTGCGTCATAGGATGGGAATGAAGGAACAAGATTTTGAATGGCGACCTTTACATGAATTGGCCTCTCCTACAGTGTCCCTGATAATGTAGCATCGCTAAAAAAATAGCTGTTGGAAAAAAAGATTGGGTCGCAAAAATGGATAAGACGCATCAACAAGAGCTTCGTGGGTCAATTATTCAGTTAACCATTTCTCATCTTACGCTACGTTGTCTGAAAAACTGAGTACAAAAGAAAATGTTTGTGCACGTCCTTGATTTTTAGCCCTGGACAAAACAAGTTGTTTGACCCGCATATACTTCTGTGCATATTTGTTTAAGGGTTTGTACACGATTATACCGTCAATTTTGCTTACAATATCATTGCATTAACACTTTAGTTTTTGAACAAGCAATTTATGAAGTTTCATGCATTAAATTTTACAAATACAATCTGGCTTATAGTTTCATTTATTTGATTCTTATTCTAAATTAACCAAGGCATAATGGTTTGACAAGCTCCAAAAAGCATAATAGACAAGGCATGATGGTTTGTAAAGCTCCAAAAAGCGCCCCATTTTGAACCATGTAAAGATGCAGTTGGTCAGCCTAGTCATTCTTTTTAGGATTCTACATTGTCTATGTTTCTTCAAATTTATAATATCCCTTTCAATGTCCATAGAAAAATTTCAAACAATAAAGAGGTCATTTATATATACAACTAGCTGCAGCTATGTGTATGCAAGTTTGCCAGTATAGATAATTTTGACTTTGTTTGAGGTTCAATTATTGGAGGTATTGATATACTATGTATTTCTGTTTTGATGTGTTCTTTGTTGATGTTCATATAATTGTGTGACTTATTGTTTTGTGATAATATGCTAAAATACGTAATACAAATGCAATATCCCAAGGCCCAAAAACTATATTCACATAATATGTTTAAATACTTATTAGTTATATTAGTACTAAAAAATTTGAAAGATAGAAATCGATAAATAAGTAAAGAACACAAATGAACGTATGTAAGTTAATACCATCTGGCAGCCCAATATCAGGTATTTAAGTTATTGTGTACATTTTATGATAAAATAATATTGGGTATTTAAGTTCTTGCGTACATTCTATAATAAAATAAAGACATAAACATGACGCCGCTTAAAACAGCAAAATAAAAGAAAACATTTAGTTTTGCACATTAGAAATAGAAAGATAACTAAAAAAGAGTTTCACGGAAAATTCCCGCCGCAATGTGGCGGGCGCCAAGCTACTTGTTATATATAATCAGACATTTCATTTTACATGTATTTCATATTGAATAATATCAATAAGGTTGTGTCAATAATAAAGCCAATAAAGTGTGTGTTACATACCTCAAGTTTCATAAAGCCTTGAAGTTTAATTTGTTCGACTGTTAAGACTAGGTGTACTGATAATTAAATTTACCATTATCATATTAGTTGCACATGAGTTTATTTCTCTTCTTTCAACTTTTTCATAAAATAATTGTAATAGTGATCACCGAATCAACCAATATATTCACTTTCACCAATTAAACACCTTCACCTTCTCTTGTGTGTTTTCATTCGGTCATCACATTTCACCAAATCAAATGCAAAGACACCACCCCACGTAATGACGATGGTCACTAACAATAGACTACACGTGGACCATGATCAAAACGCATGGACATGGTCCTTACTACGACCGGTCTAATCGTCAAACACTCAATGATGTAACACAATTATCAAAAGTTAAAATACTAAGAAAAATACCAAATTTTGTAACTGTTATCACTTAGATAGTGTCTTAATGTTTTCAAGCCTTTACGAGGAACCTCGCTTTGGGCCCCTCGGACATGATCTTGATTATTAAGGGAATTTTCCATGAACGCTTTGATATATGTTTGAACATGATTAAATGATATTACATATATTTTACAAGATTATCATTGTGGTGTTATACTCAAACCTAAATGCCGAAAGCCTTTTTATATATGTTTCACGTAGATGTTTCATGGCAGACCCAAATTTAGATGACCCAAAAATCCATCATAGTGTAATAGTAATCTTTATTTCCTGAATTGCGAACTTATTATTATAAAATAATGTTATAGTATTCTCTAATATTTTTTATGCTCACGGGCTATCTAATTGATTTCTTGACATGAAAGTCTATTAAACATGTAGTCAGAGCATAATCATATATTAATCCTTACCACAAAACAAATCAACTATGTTTCGTCATAATTGAGCTACGTATGCAACATGTTTATCGATTGCCTATTAATGTAATTCAATTATCGTACTTTACTTTTTGTTTATTGGTCTTCAGTGGTTAGTGCATAGCATGAAGAACACAAGTCTTGAGGTTCATTTGTTTTGACTCCTTTATGGATGTTTACCATGCGGTTTAAGCAGTAAATTGAGTTGAGTTCGACAATGATACATTTAAACACGTAACCAAAGTATCACATTATTCTTTCATAACTCTATTAATATTATCCATCGCAAAGTCTATAGATTCTGCTATAATTGTTGTATATTGAATCTTTAATATAGTTTTATAAGTTTAATCAGCTATTGAGAAAACCGGCCATCAGCCGGGTAGAGACCTGGTTTACACATCATATCATATGAGACCTTGAAAAAAAGACCAATATTTGATACATTCTAACTTTGATACGTAGTTAACTAATCCTCACCAAAAAAAAGCTAATGTGTGTCTAATTCATATGCGAGACCCAACTGAAACACGAGACCACCATTTGGTACATAATCAAAACTGTACAGTAGCAGTTTCCGGTACACCGGATATACCATGCCTTTGGGTATCACCTGCTACAACGAATCTACAAGTCCACACGGTCGCCAGATCTGTAAGTCCAACCACACGGTCACCAGTACTAAAAACCAACGATGATTCCAACGGTGGCGTTCATAAAAGGGGATCAGAAACCCATCGTCTTCATAAACACAAATTCATGTGAACTTTTTTTTTTATTACAAAATCTTGATACACACAAGAAAGGGACGGCTATTTAGTTTACTTGTGGTACCTCAACGACGCACAAAATACACTTGACGGTGGGCTAGGCGTTTCGATGGTTGTGACGGCAACAAGGGCTCCAAGGCGCGTGACTATGGTTTAGAAGATGGCGGCGGTAAAATAGACTAGATTTTGTTTACTTGTGGTAGTCGAAATGTTTAACAAACATTCGGTCTGATCTGAAACTTCAAGACCGGAGTGAATGGCCGCCGGAATTAACCACGATGGGGGGAAGAGTGATGGAGGGTAGATATAAAATGGTGGCTGGTATATGTTGTGAATGAGGAAGAGAGAATGTAGGTTTAGAGGTTATTTAGGTTATTGTAAAATGAGATGTGTAAATACCAGGATTACCCTTCTCATTTAATTAATAGTTTTGCTTTAATTAGAAGCTTAAATTACACTTGTCAATATCCTATTGGGTTCTCACTTTAACAATTTTAAAAATGATCTTACTTGATCTCATATATATATATATATATATATATATATATATATATATATATATATATATATATATATATATATATATATATATATATATATATATATATATATACACACATATATTGTAATACTCCATAAAATCTCATGTCATTTATTAATGCTAATTACCAAACCTATTCTAATCAAAGCCATTTTTGCGGGCTATTTTTTTTATGAGACACCGTTTGCATGATATCTGAAACACCTTTGGACACCGTATGTTTAACACCTGGTATCACCATTAGTCACTCTTGGATGTCACCTAATGAGGTTAACACCGGTAACTCCACTTGCGACGCGACACCTTGTATTGACACCGAAATATATATTTTTATATGTATATGTTAACTATTACAAAATTACTATTATACTATGTATATATATAAGTATATATACGTATGAGCAACACCGTTAATATTTTCAAGGTTTACACGAACTGGCACCGACACCGAAAATAGAGTTACGAACGTATTAGTCACCGACACCTCGTTATCATTTGGGCCTATGACTTCACGAAGCCCACTATACTCAATCTTTCTTTTTTGATTGGGCCGAGCATCACATTAAGCCCAAATCGGCTTCTTTCTTTTGTTTCTGTTGGACCGAGCATCACATTAAGCCCAAAAACCTGTTTCCTTCTTTGTTTCTGTTTGGGCTGAACACCACAAAGCCCAAGGCTGAATTTGTTTGCTTGGGGCCAAGGATTCACAACAAGCTCAACTTGTACAAAAATTTTTTTTATGTAATGTAATACATTTGTTTCCTTTCTTTTACTACTCGACACCACAAGAAGCTACACGACCCAACCATACGAATTGAACATGATCATTTCTTTGTTCCCATGCATAACTCAACGCAAGCTCAAAAACCTCAACTATCCTACTAGTACATCCATTTCTTTATGTTTCTCTCTTTGGTTCCCCCACAACTCGACACAAAACCACCCACCTTTCCTTGTTTCTTCTTGCGTGAAGGACTAACCAAAACCAAACACCAAGCCGCCCTATATTGAACCTACCTCACTAGTAGAACCCATGGCACATAACATTACAACCTAAAATCCCATTATCTAAGAGATCTTGTGTCTCATTAACCACAAACACAAACTTTTCTACCTTAAACTAATCCCCCTAGTACAATCACATGCCCCTAATCCTTTCCTAGTCCTAGTACTAAACAAAATCAAAGAAATCATCATAGCCTCCAATAGCTACTTACAACTCGACATGACCACTCCTAAGCCTTAAGACAAGCATGTCTTGGTTCGAATGACACCTCCAAGGACACGACTCACATGTATGTCTTACTAACCACCATAATTCCCCTATAAATACCCACATTAAATGCATAGTTTCACACACTCTCGCAACTCACAAAAACCACAAACAAATTTCTCTTTGTCTCACCATATTCAAGTACGAGAAGGAACTACTCAAGAATCGGGTTAAGTGATAAGCTATTTGAGTAAACAAGTTGTGAACGTGGGTTAAAGTTTTGTAAGGTTTGCTCGTTGATCGTGTACCTCCATTCCACCACTCCTACGACTCAAACTCTTCACCACCTTGTTAGGTGTTGTAAGTTACCATCTCCTTTTCAATTCATACGTTACTCGTTTTCATGCATATCATGCATTACACATTTTACATAACACTTTGAACACACTAAATTCACACATAACACTAATATATATATGACACCTCGACACCCTTTAGAAAAGGGCTTGTAATTTCGTTTTCTCACGTACAATATGTATATATTTTTCGATGACCTATTCTTCAAACCAAGCTAACTAAAATAGCCTAACATGCATGATTTATGAGACCCTATGCTAGGTAAAATGAACTAGTTGCTAAGTCAAGTTCGAACACCCCCTATAACTAACTAAAATACTGTTTGGGCCTAGGTTTGGGGTAACGAGCCCATATGGTTTCTAAAAGGAAATTTTTGGTATAAAACTTATAAAAACTCGAGATATTTTGAGACTTTTGAAAGCTGATTTTGAAAGGATTTTATAAGATTTAAATGTTACTTTCTTTGTACAAAAAGTTTGTTTTTCATAAACATAACTAAGGACTATTTTTGCAAAAACTCTCGTTAAGGGACCATAAATGACAAAATTGCCTAACTTTCGGACTAAAACTAAAACAGTTAACTTTTAATAAAAATAGAGGGTAGAAACTGTAAATACTCAAAAATCAAGGTATAATGTGTAAAAAGAATAACAAGGACTAAAAATGTAATTATTTTAACCAAGGGGTAAAAGATGTAACTTTCTTAAAGCTAAGGGTAAACTTTGATAATGGTATTTTATTTTTACTACTTTACATAATTATTTTTGTAATATAAATATAAATATACATATATATTATAACTTTAAAAATAAATATACATTATTACTAAAAATATTTAAAATAAATATTTTTATTAACCTTATTACTATAACGGATAAATTAACACTCTTTGATTACCTATTCGTATCAATGTTATAAATAACTACGTAAAGTTATTTTGGAATATTTTAAGACACCTGAAGTCGGTATCACCATACTCGAGACATATCACATGTCATTCACGCATCGAATCTGAAACGCCGATAGTAATATATGTCACGCTAATATAGGTCGCAAGTCGGAAGTTATTCATTGCTAGTCGTAGCAATACACCATCACCTTTGAGCACCGTTGTGATTCACACACACTCGTCAGGTGAGTTCATGGTCCCACATTTAAATTGTTTCTAAACCCCGTGGGGAGATACATGCTATAAACCGAACGCAAGTATTTTCCGTATGCTATTACTATCTGATATTGCCTAAGTTGACACCCGTACTACAAGTCCCTCATATCACGAACCTTAAGCACTTGCGAGTGAGCGCGAATATAGCTAATAGATCTATTGGAACGGCAGCCCATCTCTGTCAAAGTGATTATTTGGCAGGAGGTGTGCTATATTCGAAGTACCATGGAAACCTAGTACATTTCCATCACCGAGGGCCCCTTTGTTATCTACATCCCCCGTGGTATAGGTGATTTTTATCTTTATGATATTTCGATACGATGTTAAGGCTTGAGCTTCGTGAGGCTTAGGAGCAATATGACACCAGTTTAGTCAAGACATATCATCATGGCTTGTTTATTTCAAAATATTCGACTTGTGTTCACTCTATTACAAATTTAAACTACTATGGATTCACTCAACCATTGTGTTGACTTTTTAGCATGTTTATCTTAGGAAACTAGCATGCATGATGGCACGGAGTTGGCAAAAAGGGCACACAGGACCTCCCTTTTATCTCAATAATTATATCATTCTTTTCAAACTCATCACCTCTTTTGGAATTAACATTTGGAAAATGTTTGTAACTCTAAATACTTTGAGTTTTCATGGAAGGATATTAACTTATCTTTTGAATTGTTTTCTATAAGTATGGTTGAGTTTTCATGGATGCTGCGGAATTCAAACTGGGTGTTACTCGATGGCACAATAGTCACAATAATAGAAAACGAACTCCAATTGAGTCGTTTTAAAAGATTTATCATTCAAATTGTATAAATATCAGAGATTACAAAATGAGGTCCCAGATGGTTCCATGTTTACAAATCACATTAGATGAGTTTTTGAATGATAATAAAATTTATAGCCCTCTTGAACATCCGTGCCCTTCCATGCCATCCTTGATCATCATGAACCTGAAATACATGCTTAAAAGGTCAACACAAAGGTTGAGTGATATTCATAGAGTTTGTTTAATGGTTGAACACAATATGTTGGTAGTGTGAGTTATAGGCTCACACCAATGGTTGGAAAACAAAACAGTTATTATCATTACTAAGCTTATGACACCAAAACGTTAACGTGTACCAATATCGATCGGCAGATTTATCCCGGTAGGTACTTTGCTGTCATACCCATGTCTCAAATATTAATGCATTTGTATGAACTTAGTCAATACAAATGGGATTCGTCAATCCCAATAGGCCTATTCACAATATTCGTGCTCACTATTGCTAGTGATTAAATGGTTCATAATAAGGGATCTCGGTTTAGCAAGGCTGGTACTTAGTGATAATAAAACAATCAGGCAAGCATACAATTTGAAAGCATTGTGTTCGGTTAAAATAGCATGTATTCCCCCCAAGGGTTTGTAAAACAATTAAGTAATGGAAAGTGAGGCTATGAACTCACCTTAAGTTATATAGCAAGTAGTGAATGTGATGGTCGAATTGCGAAGGTTTCTACGAGCAACCTATAATAGAATCTTGCCACTTAGGATTGGAGTAAAGAATATGAAGAATTGCCTATATATGTCTTGTATTTAGTCCATGATGTGGTACTTTGTATAGTGTAAGTATATGAAAAGAAATGGTTCATGAAACATATATAGTTTATATATCGTTTACTACCGTTCGGGCCGACATAATTCAGAAGTCATGTAGTAAACGTTCGAGGAGCCAGGACACTTTAATTCGTAAATCCACAACTCATCTCGACGGCTTACATAATGAACTCCTCACATGAGGCTCCCTACTATTGTAGTAGTTGATAAAGTATATATATATATATATATATATATATATATATATATATATATATATATATATATATATATATATATATATATATAGGGAAAATGTTAGCTACAATTAATTGTAGCTAGTTGGCTACAATTCCTTTGAAAAAACTTTTAATAATGTACAGTTCAGTCCCTGCGGTTAGACCCTGACACATATTTTCCCCCTGTCCCCACCTTTTTTTTCAAAGGAATTGTAGCCAATTGGCTACAATTAATTGTAGCTATGTTTTCCCCATATATATATATATATATATATATATATATATATATATATATATATAAGTTTTGATCCGAAATTACATGTCCAATATTTGAATAAACTTAGGAAAGTTTATTTTTACATGAAGATTGTTATTAGGGTAAGTTTCTTATAACTTGAATGACAAATACTTGTGATATCTCATGGTTCTTTTAGATGAAGTAGATCCAAATTGTTTGTTAAAGTTATCGCCAACTTTTAGTTCATATTTTCGCCTAAGTAAGTTTATATGGTCATTTAGTCATGGCCTTGCCATGACCTTTGGTCATTGTTCCATGGTATTGAGACTCAACCTTGGCTTTAGCCATGGTTGTGGTCTTGAATCTAGGTCATAAGACCTCTTGGTCTTATTAAAGCATAACTATTATATAGTGACTTATATATATGTAAATAGCTGTTAAGAAACTGAGAAAAATCTCATTCGTTATTAGTTTTCTGGAGACGTGCTCCTGAGTTTTTGAAGAAAACGTGATTCCGGACAACTTTCGTGCTTTAAATTTTTCATGAAACGGACCAGAAAGGCCTCTTTTTGCGTGTTTTAGGTTCTGTCACAGAAACTATTTTGGCAGTTTAGCATCAAAGTTTTGGTAACTTCAAATCGTCATAACTTTTGACTCGTGTACTCATTTTAGGTGGTTCAAATTGCTATGGTTTCCTTGTTAAGTCCTCTACTACAATATGTAATGATCCAATATCATAATTTTACCAGTTTGATCAGATTTCACCAAGAAAGTCACTAGTTTACTTGTTTAAATAACTTAACTTAAAAATCATTTATAATAACTTGGTTTACCCATTTTTATACATCATGGACATGATAACAAGACAATATATAGTATGAAGGAAATACAAATAGCATGAAAATGATATTTAAGCAAGGAAGTGTATTAGAGTTGGCTTACAACTTTGGCTTTCTACAAAGAAAGGTAAGTGGCATGTAAGGAAAAGGTCTTTGATAGACTTTAGCTTCACCCTACTTCACTTCATGCAATCTTTCTACACTTGTATTCTTGAAAGAGAGATGATGAAAGTTGAGGTGACTTGAGTAGATTCAAACTCAAGAGAAATCACCAAAGTTTCTAGGGTTTGGAAGTAGTTTGATGAATCAAAACCAAACTAGTGTTTCTATGTTGTTGTAGCACTTGATACTTGTATGAAACTTGGAGTAAATTAGCAAATGGAATGGTGTGTTGTGTGTGTGATGTGGGACGGCCAAACAAGGGGAGGAGGGCTTTTATAGGAGCTTAAGGAGGTTAGTTTCATTGACTTGTCAACACTTGCTCACCAAGTTGAACACATGTTCTCATCCAAGGACTCTATGCATGAGATCAAGATACATGGGTGGTGAATCCCCCCCCCCTATGGCGGTTCATAAACTTGGAGAGGAAGTGTTGACTTGTGATGATCTTATCCAAGCTTATGGAGCTAGTTTCGACTCCGTAAAATGCTAACCGTAAGTTGTTACGTCACAAAACGTAAAATCGGGTATCGTAAAAATACGAAACTTGGAAGAATGGTTAAACATGTCATTATTCTCCATAATAAAATATAAAATGAGTGGTAGGTTCCATTGGGGTGGTAAAACCCTGCTAAAACTGGAAACACGGGTCTAAAACGCGTAATACGTAAAATGTACGAATATTGCGTAAAATTGAGAAAAGTAAAATGTTACTTTTCTAATACGTTAGTAATGATTTAAAATGGCTTATAATGTCTAGACTGGGCTCAGTCTAGTGTCGGTTGTTATTAAATGTCTTTTAGACATAAAACCGTAAGCCTAACAATCAAGGAATGATTTATAAAATCAAGGAATGATTTTTGGTCAAAGGAGGAGGAAAAATATGTTGACTTTTTCCAAAAATGTGAAAACTCAAATTGTCTTAGAAACGTAGTTCAGGTATAGGCTAAGGTTACGGCTGAGTAAAAACGCTTAAAACTGAAAATTCCAGTTTTTCACGGCCGAGGCTTATTTTGGTCATGTTTTTCACAGTCATGATTAATTCTCAAATAAATCATGAGTGTATCAAATATTTTTCTGATGTGGGGTCACTTAACGCGGTCGAGTTTCGTTGTGCGTAGAATTTTTGAATGACGTTTTACCCTAAAACGTGTAATTCCTTATTAACTTTCACGAAAATGATCTTATGAGTGTAAAACTTTTAATTTGCCATGGAAATGATTTATCACTCGAGGCCAAGAAACAAAAATCAAATTTCGGGAAAATTTTGGGAAAATGAATAGTAAAAGTAAATAGTAAAATTTTCCGGGAATAGTAATTAGCCTGAAAATGTGAATTGTTACATATATATATATATATATATATATATATATATATATATAAATATATATATATATATATATATATATATATATATATATTTATATATATATATATATATATATATATATATATATATATATATATATATATATATATATATTAAGTAAAGTTTAATAATTATGTATTTAATTAATTAAGGTTTATAATTAATTAAATAGATATTGAGAAATTAATATAATAATAGTGGTAGTGGAGAAATATTATATTATTAATATTATTATTATTTATAATATAATTTTGATTATAAGGAAATTTTGAAATAAATATTAAGTGTTTAGAAAGTTGAATAAGTATAAGTATATTTACAAAAATCTTTTTAAGTGTTGAGATTTTTGAAAAATCTGGCATGACCCATTCGTTTATTCAAACTTTCCCAGTTTTCCAAAATGTTGCAATTTTATTAAATAATCCTTTTCGTTAACTATTGTTGCAAATCTAGTCCTTAACATATATATTATTATTATAAATATACTTATCGTTATGTTTACTTAAAAATTATAAGTTTTGATACAAAATTCAATCTTTAGCCAAAATTCTTTCAAAAGCCAACACTTATAAAATTTGGCCAAAATTCCATTTATTACCCTTATTGAGTTTAACGCATTAAAACAAGTCCAAAATAGTTTTAACCGATATATATCGTTTCCTTAAGTAAAAATATTTATTGGGAGTCAGAAAATGTCTCAAAACTCATTTTTCTCACCCGACATATTTATTGGTATCCCTTAACGAGCTTGAAACCAATTACCTTTTTTAAGTTACGATATATATGTTGTTATGTTTCTAAAAATCAATTTAACACGTTCGTTATTACGTTTGGTAAAAAGTAAACCATGACCGAATTGGGTTGGGCTCGGCCCAACAGTTGTCGAAACCTCATAAGCCCAAAAGTATTAGTTTAAGCCCAAAATCCTTTTTTTAGTGTTATTTAATTTACGTATCGAGATTTAATTAGATCAATTAAACTCTTGCAAGTAAGTCGTTAACTCAAAAGTCAAACTTGGTCAAATTTTAATGTTTTCGACCCAAATAGTACTGTTCGACCAAAAATCAAAATTTTATAAGCTAAACACAATTTGTTACGGCCTATTCAATAAGTCATTCAAAATAAACTTTTAAGCATAAATTCCATTATTTCACCACTTAAGCCAAAATTTTATGTTTTTCAAAACCCCAATAATTTTGTATTTTTATTTATAGCCGATTATTGTACATATGCAGAAAAGCGTATAGATCGTCTTAAACTCGCGTAATTAGCACTAATCACATTTGTATCATCAAATTAGTACCACAAGCAACAAGATTCATCACATAAGCAAGAAATACTCTAATATTTACAAATATTTCATAAAAATCGAGCACTACATAAAGATATACCAAACCCTAGCTTTTTCATTTTAACAAAATATTTACATTTAGCACTTTGTATCATCATTAGACATCAAATGAACATGAATAAATCAAGATTAGAAAAGTTTTGATGTGTGCTCACCAAGGGTGTGTTCGTATGTGAGCTAGAAAGAACAAAAGAGACCAAATTGCACCAAATTTACCTAAGACACGTTTCGATTAACCCAAAATGCTTGAAAGTACACCCCGATTAGCTTGAACTTCAACAAAATTCTGTAAATCTTGATAATTATTGTTGGCCATGAGTTTTGAGAAAAAAATGATCAAGGAGGTGTTTTGAGGATGAAGTAAATAAGTGTTTTTGTTTGTGACACACTTAGGGTAAATTACAAAGGATATCCTTCACTAAGATCAATATTAGTATAAAAATATATGTCCTCTTATGGGGGAGGTGGTATTGGAGCCTGGTATGGACAAGAAAAAGAGGGGGGGGGGGGGGGGGGATTACCTTGATCCTCGTTGGTGTATCGTGAGTCGGTTTTAGCTTAAATGTTAGCGTAAAGTCCGGTTTGACGTTTTTGGACACATATGCGTAAAATAAAGTTTTTATCAATGTTTTTGTCAGAGATATAATAAAATATCATTACTGACTCAAAAATGAATTTATTTGACTGCTACCATATATAATGTAGTGTAGGTTCGAATGCGGGGTTGCTTTTCAGTAAAATGTGAGAAAGCTCTCAGTTAATTATGAAACTTGTCAGTAACAATTAGAAATGGAATAATTTACGCTTACTGACAAAAATAAACTTTTTCAGAAATGACTGTAAACTACAGTGTGCTGGCAACTCCAAAAACTGTTCAGAAATGCTCCGAAACATGCAGAAACATTTGTCACATATAATATGCTTTTTTATTTCTTATGTAAGAGGTGTTTTAATAACTGTATTAATTGTATTTATTGACCAGTTAATCAATTGACTATATTAAATAGCATTAATGTGGTCTTTTGTTTTTTTAATATGTGCATTAAAGTGGTGTACACTATGCTTCTTGTCTAGTAAGTTTGAAAATTATGTGCATTAAGGTGGTGTATACTATGCTTCTTTTCTTGTAAGTTTTAAAAAATTACAAGCATTGAAATCTATTCTTGTAAAAACCTAGACATTTTAAAGACACTGCAATTTTTAGGCTTTTAATGGTATGCATCTTTCCTATTAAAGTTAATTAATAATTAAGTGAAATAATTAGTAAAATAGTCTAAATATAATTTTTAGAAACTTTTTGTAATTTTTTAGGATTCCCGAGAAGGTTAATTAGATTTATAAATTTCTCTATAATTTTCTAGTCATTTTTAGTATTATTAATTTAAAATAGTTTAAATAGTTTAATTAATATTATTAGTATTTAATTAATAGAAAATCCACAAAAAGACAAAAATACATATTTTTATTTTTAATCTTATTTTAAGTCATTTTAGATTTTTAGAAATTAATTTTACAATTTTCTAGTTTAAATTTGTATCATTAAGTTTTTAAGTTAATTAGTTTTAATTAAATAGTTAAATAGTTTTATTTAAATAATTAATATTATATAATAAAATAATCAAAAAAATTCTTTTTAATTTAATTTTCTTTTATAATTAAGTTTGTAAAATTTTCATTTGCACCCCCTGTTGTTGTAAATTGTTTAAATCTCACATTTTTCTCTGTCTGTAAACATTTCTGACTTCCAATTTGTGTTTGTGTGATTATATCTGTGTATATGTTAGTGTTAATATTGTTTCAATTGTCCAAATACCAAGCAATCAGTAGTATAATCACTTCCCAATCATCTTTGGTTACTGTCCTCAGTGCCACTCATTCTCAAAAACAGTTTCAAACACCATTTCAATCTCGTCCGGACATAATGACCCGGGGATAAACTATACTATCCACGGAGCATTGACTCTAGGCAGTTTGACGTTGTTGACCAAATCACTTGGTCAATAATACCTAACTGTTTGGAACCAATCAAAATTTGGCGCCGCTGCCGGGGAGGTTGCTACGTATTTCAAAACGTTTTAAGTTTAGTGGTTTTCAAAACCCTCCCTGTACAAATTTCACCACTTTTGTAAAAAGTTTTTGTAAAAATATCAATCATATCAAAAAGTTCATTAACACTTTTCCTGAAGTGTTAAAAACACCAAAAAAATAAAAAACAACAAAACAAATCATGAAGTTAAATTACTTCGGTTTCTTTAAGATTACAACCTACACAGGTAGAATACAGAAGTTCTGACATTAAATTGCGAACTGAAGAGAGATTCATTCTTCTCTCCCGCCACCCTCCGAGTAATTTTAAAGAGGTCGATTTCGGTTAACGAATCGATAACAAAAATATTTCCAAAAGTTTTTTGCACACACACCCAAAAAAGCCAAAAAAAAAAAAAAAAAAAAAAAAAAAAAAAAAAAAAAAAGGTTAATATTAATTACATAAAATCTTACCACCGCAAACCAAGGCAGAACACCTACCAACTGGGGGTGTGAACATAATAAGTTCCCAAATATAAGATTAAAACTTGCCATTGTATCCCTGTGAGTGGTGTACCTTTTTCAAAGAAGCCATTCACTTGTGATTATTGGTTTAAGTTCCCTGTTGTTTTGCCTCGAATTTGTTTTGAAAAATTGTTTTTAATGCATGCGCACTCGTTCACAAACAAAGTGTAAAAATCAGAAAAACGTACCCGAGCTACGTACTGTTATTGAAGAACCAAAAACAGAAATGGACGACGGGCTACCACTACCCCCTGACCCTCCCAAGGATGAGCCAGCTCCCGATCTCCGAACGATGGATGAGTTGTGTCAACCTACCATGCAAGGGAGGGGGCGGACCTATTGCACCACTAGGCTACGGACTTTGGCCTCATGCACCACATGATCCAACAAGTCCAGAATTCGTATCAATTTCACGGATTACAGGGTGACGATGCTAACAAACATCTTGACAAATACCTTATCGTCACCCAAAGCATGAAACTACACGGTGTCACCGATGATGCCCTGCGTCTGTATCTCTTCCCCTATTCTCTCACCCATCATGTCACTGCTTGGTTTGACCGACTCCCCAAGAATTCTATTCGTACCTTTGATGAAATGGTAACCAAGTTTTTAGCCAAATATTTTCCACCTTCCATGGTTACCAAGTTACGAAATGATATCAGCAACTTCCGGCAGCGTCCCAATGAGTCTCTATTCGAGGCTTGGGAACGTTATAAGCTTGCAATTGATCGGTGCCCTAACCACAATATGTTACAAGTTACCATCATAGATACCTTCTATAATGGTCTAACATTGAGGTACCGAGACATTCTCAATGCTGCTGCTAGTGGGACCTTCATGAAAAGGCGTCCCGAAGAGTGCTATGATCTAATTGAGAACATAACTGCCCACCATAACTTTTGGGATTCCTCTGCGGAGAGGGATGAGTCATGTAAATCAGTCATTCCTTCATCATCTTCTCCGGATATTGCGGTTCTCACTAAAAAGATGGACGACTTTGCTACGGCTATGTTGAGGATGAATCAAACCCTCCAAAATCAACAAGTGAAAGCCGTAGCCCGAAGTTGTGAAACTTGTGGAGGCCCACATCTGTATTCCGAGTGTCCAGCTACTGCTGGTTATCCTCAAGAGAACGTTTATGCTGCTCAAGGTTCCTACAACATGGGCCAACCACAAGGGGACCGTAATCTCTTAAGCTATCGTTCCAACAATTTTCTCGGACCTCCCGGTTTTAATCAAAATCAAAACCATAACTCGAATCAAAATCAGAATCGAGGAGATTTTAACCAAGCTCAAAACCCGAATTTCCAAAACCCGAACCAAAATCAAGGTCATTTTAATCAAAACAACTTTCAAAATGGCAATTAAAATCAAGGTTTTCAAGGAAATGTTAAAAGAAACCAAGGTCAAGGGAATTACAATCAGGGTAATTTCAATCAGAGAAACAATTTTCAGGGTAACAACAACCAAAACCAAGGAAATTTTCAAAACAACTGTGTTCAAAATTTTCCTAACCAAAATCAAAACGTTGTTCAACCCCAATCTTCCTCCGATGAAGTTTTAAAACAATTCATGAAAGCACACGAGGAAACGAATTGGTTATTGGTCAGCAAGATCTCTGAACTTCAGAAGTCTTTAAATGATTGACCCTCGGGCTCAGGTACACTACCGAGCAACACGATCGCTAACCCGAGGGGCGATGTTAAGGCGATCACTACCCGAAGTAGAGTATCATACAATGGACCCACGGCTCCCTCTACCTCTTCTTCTCCTCCTACCAAGGTAGTGGAGCGTGAACCTGAGGTTACCATGTTGTCCCGGTCAAAAGTTGTAGTGAAGCGTGAACCTGAGCGTGAACGGAGGTACCAACAACGTCCACCCTCAAGTTGTCCCGGTCCCGACTCTCAAGTCAAAAGTTGTATTTGATCCTCCAGAAATTCCTGATGAAATTCCAAAGAACAATCCCAAGACTTCAATTCCATATCCTTCACGTTTGAATGATCAAAAGAACCGCGAAAAAGCTAATCATCATATGGAAAAATTCTAACAAATTTTCCAAGAATTACATTTCGATATCAGCTTCACGGATGCTCTTCTTCTGATGCCTAAATTTGCATCAACAATCAAAAGTTTGTTAAGTAGCAAGGAAAAACTCTGTGAGATGGCTAAAACTCCACTGAATGAGCACTGCTCGGCAGTGCTCTTGAAAAAGCTTCCCGAAAAGCTTTGAGATCCCGGGAAATTTCTCATTCCTTGCATTTTCCCTAGGATGGTTGAATGCTTTGCCTTGGTCGATCTTGGTGAAAACATTAACCTTATGCCTCACTCAGTCTGGAAGAAACTCTCTCTTCTGGAGCTCACTCCTACTTGCATGACTCTCGAGCTTGCAGACCGTACTATATCTCGTCCCCTCGGCATTGCCGAAGATATTTTTGTGAAAGTAGGAAAGTTCCATTTTCTGGAAGATTTCGTGATTGTTGATTTCGATGCTGACCCAAGAGTTCCTCTCATTCTCGGGAGGGGATTATTAAGAACGGTCGTGCTCTAATCGATGTTTTCGAAGAAGAAATCACTTTGTGTGTTGGTAATGAAGCCGTCACATTCAATCTTGATCAGACTTCAAGATACTCCTCCAACTATGACTCTGAAACGGTAAACCGAATTGACATCATCGATGTTACTTCAGAGGAGTATTCTCAAGAGGTTCTGGGTTTCTCAAGTGGTAGTACCACTCTTTCTTCTGAGCCTATCACATCCGACTCTTCCCCTTCTCTCACTCCGTTTGAGAGGAGTGACTTCCTTTTGGAAGAGGTCGAGGCTTTTCTTGCTCAAGATAGCTCAATTTCAAATGAGATTGATGAAAACTATCTTGACCCGGAGGGGGATATTCTTCTTCTCGAAAGATTGTTAAATGACGATCCTTCACCCTCTCTGTCTCCAAAAGAACTTCATAAAGCGAAAATTAAGTCTATTGAAAAATCTGAAGAATTTCCCGAGGTCGAGCTCAAGGACTTGCCTCCTCATCTAGAGTCTGCATTTTTGGAGGGTGATGATAAATTACCCGTCATTATTGCTAAAGACTTGAAAGATGAGGAGTAAACTGCACTCATAAAGGTTCTTAAGTCACACAAGCAAGCAATTGCTTGGAAACTCTCCGACATTAAGGGTATTAGCCCGGACTTTTGTACACACAAAATCTTAATGGAGGATGACTTTAAGCCAGCAGTGCAACATCAGAGGAGGGTAAATCCTAAAATCCACGAAGTTATCAAACAAGAAGTTCTAAAACTTCTTGATGCGGGATTAATTTACCCTATATTTGACAGTCCTTGGGTTAGCCCAATTCATTGCGTTCCTAAAAAGGGTGGCATAACCGTTGTCACAAACGAGGAAAACGAGTTGATTCCAACTCGTTTGGTCACGGGTTGGCGAGTATGCATTGACTATCATAAGTTGAATGAAGCCACCCGTAAAGACCATTTTCCTCTGCCTTTTATGGACCATATGCTCGAAAGACTAGCGGGGAATGAATACTACTGCTTCCTCGATGGTTTTTCGGGTTACTTCCAAATCCCCATTGATCCTTAGGATCAAGAGAAAACTACCTTCACATGCCCCTATGGAACTTTTGCCTACAGACGTATGCCTTTCGGCTTATGTAATGCACCTGGCACGTTCCAAAGGTGCATGATGTCAACATTTTCTGACATGATCTGGAAAACTATGGAGGTATTTATAGATGACTTCTCAGTCATTGGGGATTCATTTTAGTCTTGTCTCTCCCACTTGGAAAAGATGCTAAAACGTTGTAAAAAAACGAACTTGAGTCTCAACTGGGAGAAGAGCCATTTTATGGTTAAAGAGGGCATTGTCCTCGGCCATAAAATTTCAAAAAACGGGATTGAGGTTGACAAAGCTAAAATTGATGTCATCGCTAAATTACCTCATCCCAGCACCGTCAAGGGTATTAGGAGATTTTTGGGTCATGCCGGCTTCTATCATAGGTTTATTCAAGATTTCTCAAAAATCTCCCGGCCTATGACCCATCTCCTCGAGAAGGATGCTCCTTTTATCTTCTCACCTGAGTGCATCAAAGCTTTTGATACGTTGCTGAGGCACCTATTCTTGTTGCCCCCGATTGGGACCTACCTTTTGAGCTTATGTGCGATGCTAATGATTTTGCCATAGGTGCGGTCTTGGGGCAACGAAAAGCAAAATACTTTCAGCCTATACACTACGCAAGCAAAACTATGACCGAGGCTCAGAGTTATTACACCACCACTGAAAAAAAGCTATTAGCTGTGGTGTATGCCTTTGAAAAATTTCGGCCATATTTGATACTGACCAAATGCGTAGTGTATACGGATCACTCGGCTTTGAAATACCTATTTACAAAACAAGATGCAAAGCCGAGGCAACTCCGTTGGGTTCTCCTCCTGCAAGAATTTGATATCATTATCCGTGATAAAAAAGGAGCCGAGAACCTTGCTGCTGATCATCTCTCACGATTAGAAAACCCTCACCAGGATGTGTCCGAGAAACAGAAAATAAATGAAACATTTCCTCTCGAGACACTCAATGTGGTTTCTTTTCGTGGTGACTCTTCTACCCCATGGTTTGCCGACTTTACAAACTATCATGCGGGTAACTTCATTGTGAAGGGGATGTCGTCCCAATAGAAAAACAAATTCTTTAAAGATGTTAAACATTACTTCTGGGACGACCCCTATTTGTTCAAAATCTGTGCCGATCAAGTCATCAGGCGATGTGTTTACAGACAGGAAGCCACTGATATTCTCAAGGCTTGCCATGCTGGACCCACCGGGGGCCACCATAGTCCTAACTACACCGCCAAAAAGGTGTTTGACTCCGGTTTCTATTGGCCCACAATTTATAAGGATGCCCATGAATTAGTCAAAGCTTGTGATGCTTGTCAGCGTCACGGAAATATTTCACAAACGAATGAAATGCCACAAAATGCCATTCAAGTTTATGAAATCTTTGACGTCTGGGGCATTGATTTTATGGGGCCATTCCCATCTTCTCGTGGAAACAAGTACATACTCGTGGCTGTTGACTATTTGTCAAAATGGGTTGAGGCAAAAGCCTTACCCACCAACGATGCCCGAGTTGTTGTAAAATTCTTGAAATCCCTCTTTGCTCATTTTGGAACTCCCCGTGCCATCATAAGTGATCGCGGTACACACTTTTGCAATGATCAATTCGCAAAAGTCACGCTTAAGTACGGTGTTACTCACCGTCTTTCTACCGCGTATCACCCACAAACAAGTGAGCAAGTGGAAGTTTCAAACCGTGGTATTAAACAGATTCTTGAGAGGACAGTAGGCGAAAACCGTGCCTCTTGGTCGAACAAACTAGATGATGCACTCTGGGCCTTCCGTACAACTTACAAAACACCCATCGGGTGTACTCCCTACAAGCTTGTATACGGGAAGGCGTGTCATTTACTGATCGAGCTCGAGCACAAAGCCTATTGGGCCTTGAAACATGCAAACTACGACCTTCATAAAGTGGGTGATCATCGTAAAGTTCAACTCAATGAATTAAACGAACTTCGTGATCAAGCCTACGAGAACTCTTTGATCTACAAAGAAAAGACAAAGAAGATCCATGACTCTAAGATTAAGAACCGCGTTTTCAACATTGGTGACAGAGTCCTTCTTTTCAATTCAAGGTTAAAGATCTTCTCGGGGAAATTAAAAACCCGATGGACTGGACCATTCACTATTGCAAAAGTAAACCCATACGGGACTGTTGAGTTATCTCAACCCGAAGGTCCTAACTTCCAAGTGAATGGTCATCGTTTGAAGCACTATTTTGGAGAGGACATACCATCCATGGTTGTCCCGGATCTCCAAACTTTCCCCATGGACAACTGAATTCGGGGATCGAGTCAAGCTAGTGACTCGGTGAACAAAAATTAGTAAAACATGGGTTTTCACCCATATCTCTGATTTCTTTCTACTTTCTACGAAACTAGTGTGGGGGAGTCCCCCATGCTGTTGTATATAAAGTAATCTTAAAAAAAAAAAAAAAAAAAAAAAAAAAAAATGCTATTCCCACACTTGCCCAAGTTTCAAATTTCAAATCAAAGTTTTTCAAAATATCGGCATAATGGCCAGTACTTTGAATATTGACGGCAATATCCAGTTCTAGTGGGGGGGGGGGGGGGGGGGGGGAATTCTGGCGAATTTTATCAAATTTTTACCCTACTACCCTATAAGTGCCATAATACCCCCGTTTTAGCCCAAAATTTTTTTTTAGTAGAAGTGCTTCGCACTAAACACAACAAATGGTAATTAGTCCACCATGTTTAAATCACACAAGGACTGGCTAATCCAGGAGCAAACGGCTCTTGGTAAAGATATCTCAAAACCGTTGATGGCTGACAATTTGCCAAAAATTGTATGGGATCCAGCTCACCATATCCTTAATCGTGAAGAGTTGGCTAGTCCATAAGCAAACGGCTTTTGGTAAAGACAAATCAAACCTGTTTATAGCTGATGGTTTGCTCAAAATCATATGGTTATCGGTGTACCATAGTTCTTACTTGAACTAAAATATTTGGCTACTCCAGAAGTAATGGCTTTTGGTAAGAAAACTTCAAATCCATTAAGTTTTCTCAAAATATTGCTAGGGACTAGCAATGTTTTAGTATGGGGGATTGATGAGTGTGTAAATACTCATCATTTTTACCTATTCTGAGCTGCCAAAACATCTAAAAACACTCATATATGCATCAAAATACTAAAAATATCCCAGGAATGTGTTTTATATGTTTCAGATGTAAAACAATCAAAAACAAATGAAAAATGAACAAAGTTTGCATAATTGGCAGTTTCAGTCCCTCATCTTTCAAAAGTTTGCATAATTACAAATTTAGTCCCTCAACTTTGCAAAATTGACAAAAATGGTCCCTGGGATATAAAAACTTTGATAAAAACAATTTTTGTCGTTGTACTTCTCATATATGGTAGGATTGGTCCTTGGTTGGAAAGTTTGGTGAAATTACAAGATTGGTCCCTGAAGTTTCAAATTTGGTAGAAATAATCCCTGGAATTCAAAAGTGGAAAAAGTCAACTATGGTCCTTACATTATTGAACCTTGGCAAGTTTAACCCTTGCAAGTACTTTTGGAAAGTTGTCAAACCTAACCCTCAAAAATCCAGAAATTACACTTTTGGTCCTTGTGATATTTACTAAACCAAACCGGACCCTTAATATTAAAACACCCCAAATACAAATCCAACCCAAACAATAAACACAACCAGCCCACTCCCTTTCCCCAAGCCCAAACCCCTAAGCCCACTTTCCATAAAACCGTTTTAATAATGAACGGTCAAACATTTTGACCATCCCCTTCCCATCCCACTTGCACTGTAGCACCCTGCTACTCAGTCCCATCTCCCCCCTCCTATCACCTCCATCACCGCCCAAACCACTACCCTCACCTAACAAAACAAACCACATTAAATGCTCCACCACCCCCCCCCTTGCACATCCACATGGCCATTTGTAGTTTTATCTTTTGGCGCCAAAATCAGTTTTGAAGGTCAGGATCAATTCAGAGCAATTCAATGGTCAAGATGAAGTGGGATATGCTCAGAGGGTCCCACTGAACCCTAATCATCAGCTATAAAAGAAGGAGAGGCAACAAGGAAGATGTATTAGCATAAATTAGTTATTTTCATGTCGTATAATTAAATTTCAAGCTTTTAGTGTATGATTTAGCTTTTAAGTATTGTATTTCATGTTTTTAGTGTAATCTAAACACTTTTCAATAATAAAAGCCAAGTTTCAGTTCACACCTCAGTGTATGTAATTTCCATTTTATTTCAAAAATCTAATTATGCTTTATTGTAGTTTCTGTTTAATGGTATGGACTCCTAGGCACATATAAGCTCCCATAAAGCTTATAAAAGCTTTTAGAAATCCTTAAAAACTAGCTTAGTATCATAAACAAGAAAATAAAAAAAATAGAAAAATAAAGAAAAAAATAAAAAATTACAGGTTGAAGACTGTAGATTGCTGGAGCATGGTGTATTTTGGATGGCCATGGGTTTAGTGGCTTGTGAAAGCCTGTAGGACTTTGTTTGTGGTCCTTGGTTCTTGGTATAAGCTTGGATTGCACATTGTGAGTTCCATTCTCAATTTTCCACTTCACTGTTCTTTAGCTTAATGATTGATTTTCTCTGTGTTTCTATGCTTATTTAGTGTAACTTAGTTATATTATTGCTTAAAATTATCAGCTTGTTCTTTGAAAATCATAGTTGCTTCATATTCCATTTTCATAGTTAAAATAGCATAGTAATAATTCTTGTGTGTTATGCTGTTGTTGTTGGTATTTTATGCTTAGATCAGTCCATTATTTCACATTGCAACTTTTAGAATCAAATACATGTTCTTAATCAGTGAAACTCTTTGAATATCTCATTTTCATAAGTTTTTAGGGGTGTTTGGATCTTGTTGTTTCACTGAGATAAAAAGGTTTTTGTTGATCACTTGTGCTTAGAACATGTTCAACTAGTTCCTATTGAGTCAGAAATACCATAAAATCCAGTGATCATTTGTGAAAAAGTCAAAACTCCTTTTGATTTGATCTCATTTGTTGTTTGTCAAGAGATTTAAGTCCAAACCTCATCAAATCTTTCCAAAAGTAGTTGTTCTAGATTACTTTAGTCTTATCATAGCTTAATTCAACATAATCAATGCTTAAATCTAGGTAGAGTTTCATAAAAGTCAATTTAGCTTAGTATTTCAAAAAGTCAAAATTGTAGACTTAGCCAGAATACCAAAACTTCAAGGAGTGTTAACTTCTAGAACCTGAGCTTTTCACAGACATAAGTCCATTAGCTTATCTACAATAATCTGTTGTTGGCTTATTTTTGAGAATTTTTCTGTGGACCTCACACTTGCTCAAAGTGAGCTGCAGGGCAAGTACATGCCCTGTGCACAGGTTTTTGGCCATAATTCTAAGTTGATTTGTGACTAACCTAGTGGACCCCACACCTTGTACCCTAGCTTTTTAGAAAGCTCTCTACCTCAGCTTATTGAGGGAGTGCTTATTTTGACCCTCAGGCCTTTTGCCCTCACCTTAATTAACCCACCTTTTGTGGCCTGTCTTAGAACCTATACTAAGTCACTCATCTTTTGAATCCAAATCCCAAGCCCTACCCAGTGCTCAAAAATAAGCAATAAGCCCAGCTTATTGGCTTATTTGAGAGTTGACCAGTCCATCTTCAAGGTTCAATCCTTATTTTAGACCCCCCCCCCCCCTTGACTTCTATGGACACCATAGAGGTCCAAAACCCCTTGGTTTGGCCTGTTTAGGCCTTGTGTTTGGATAAGTGCTTATTTGTTTACTACATCTTATCCAGAGTGCTTATTTGTTCCCATTTGTCTTATTTCGAGTTGTCAATCATCTGTTTATGCTTAGTTGTTCATTTCTCAGTTTTTTTCAATAATCACAAAGTCCTAATAAGCTTATAAGTCAACTGTTAAGCACAAGGGGTGCACATAGCTTATTATTAAGCTATTTCAAAAGTGTTTTCACAAAAGTTGCTCATTTTTAGCTTATAGTCATCTGTCAATAAGAAAAACCAACAAAAAACCAAATTTAAAAATAGTGATAGCTTCTATTTAACAGAATTTATCTTTTTTAATTTTTCTTTTCAGCTTATTAATATTTTTCTTAATTTTATTTTACCTTAAATTATTTTCTGTAATTTTCCTAGATTTTTCTCTTTTAATTTAGTAATTATTAGAATTAAAATTAGTTTAATTAATAATTAAGTAATATTAGTAATTAAATAGTTTCATCAATTTTTAATTAACAACAGTAGGTTTTTATATTTTTCCTAGGTTTTATAAATCATTTAGGATTTTTAGAAAATAGTTTCTTAAATTCTACTGTTAACTTTTTAATTTTCTTAATTAACTTAGCTAAATTAGATATTAATTAATAATCAAGTAAAATATTTAGTAAAATAATCTAAATATAATTTTTAGAAACTTTTTGTAATTTTTTAGGATTCTTGAGATGGTTAATTAGATTTATAAATTTTTCTATAATTTTCTAGTCATTTTTAGTATTATTAATTTAAAATAGTTTAAAAAGTTTAATTAATATTATTAGTATTTAATTAATAGAAAATCCACAAAAAGACAAAAATACATATTTTTAATTTTTAATCTTATTTTATGTCATTTTATATTTTTAGAAATTAATTTTACAATTTTCTAGTTTAAATTTGTTTTATTAAGTTTTTAAGTTAATTAGTTTTAATTAAATAGTTAAATAGTTTTTTTTAAATACTTAATATTATATAATAAAATAATAAAAAAATAATAATTTTCCTTTTAATTTAATTTTCTTTTATAATTAAGTTTGTAAAATTTTCATTTGCACCCCCTGTAGTTGTAAATTGTTTAAATCTCACCTTTTTCTCTGTTTGTAAACATTTCTGACTTCAAATTTGTGTTTGTGTGATTATATCTGTGTATCTATTAGTTTATGGGACCTTTTACTCCATCAGGAAAAAAATGTTACATTCTAGTTGCGGTTGACTACGTGTCAAAATGGGTCGAAGCAGAAGATTTACCCAATAATGATGCTAGGGCAGTAGTAAAATTTCTAAAAAAACTTTTCTCTAGATTTGGAATTCCAAAATCATTGATAAGCGACCGTGGGACACACTTTTGTAACTCTTTAATGGAAAAGAACCTTTCGCGGTACGGAGTTATTCATCGTCTAGCCACACCTTATCATCCCCCAAACTAGTGGACAAACGGAAAACACTACTCATGCAATTAAGCGTGTTTTAGAGAATCTGTTATTGCAAATCGTAAGGATTGGGCAGATAAATTAGACGATGCTCTTTAGGCAATCAGAACAGTCCACAAGACACCATTAGGCTGTACCCCTTTCCGTATAGTTTATGGGAAAGCTTGCCATCTCCTGGTTGAATTAGAACACAAAGCTTAATGGGGCCCTCAAAAATGCCAATTTTGATCCTGAGGAAATCAAGAAGAATAGGCTACTTCAATTACATAAATTGGCTGAATTAAGAGATGAAGCATATGATCACTCAAAAGCTACAAGGATCGGACGAAAAGATGGCACGATGCAATGATACGAGGAAAAAAATTTGAAATTGGACAAAAGATAATTATATACAATTCCAGACTTAGGTTATTTTCTAGAAACCTTAAATCCAGATGGACGAGACCATACACCATAACAGAAGTATTCCCTTACGGAACTATTGAAGTGATTGGTAACAATGAACAACGATTCAAGGTAAATGGTCACAAGGCTAAAATTTATTACGGAGATAATTATCTAGAGTTATCCAAGGATTTATACTTTGCACCCGCCGCCACAGTGAGTCTAACTTAAAGACTCGATAATAAAGAAAAGTGCTCTTTCGGGAGACAACCCAAATTATCTTTGTTTTCATTTCTTTTAGCATAACTGGGTTTTGTATGTGTTGTTCTAATCATTTTGCAGGTAAAAGAGAAAAGGGGATTGATGTTTTTGGAGCCTTCTTGTTCTAGAAATTTCCCCCAGGAAAAGTCTACGGCGTAGCCTTCTGGTTAGCTACACCGTAGCACCCCCATGTGCAACACTGTATGATTTTTCCAACTACGACGTAGCTTGTATAACCTCTACGCCGTAGTTTTCTCCCGTACCAAATAATTTTAAAAGATTTTTATTATAAATATACATTAACTTTTAAAAGATTTTAAAAGTTTTTAAATGAAATTTGTGGGTGTGTTCACTACAAACCCTCACGAGACTTCACTCATCCACTTGGGACACCAAGGGGTTTAAAAGGCTTGTTCCATATGCTAAATGCAACCGTGATTCCTACGAAAGTGAGTTAGGATTTTCTTTCTTTTTTAGGTTTTATGCTTGTGGTTGTTACGTGATTTCAGGGAAATGAAGTTTGCTCATTAGGCAAAACGAAGGCACGTTTTCTCAAACATGATCCTTCTACCATTTTCAAGAGGAAGTTTCAGGGAAGTTCTCGTTCCAATTCTACTTATCTCCTTTATTCTCTTAGCTTATTTGTGTACAAAAGGGACTTTGTACATTTCAAGGGGGGGGGGGGGGGGGGGGACGGGAGTAGAATGTAACTTGAACTTTTATTTGCCCCATTTTTCTAGTTTATTTTGAAAAATTATGCCATCTTTAAAAATTTTTTGACATGTTTTTCTTAACCTAACTAGAATAGACCTTAGCCGAGCACATTAACCCTTAATATCATGGTGAGGTTTAGCCTATTCAGTTTAGCCTATGAGTGTGCCGGTAGTTTGTAAACTTTAGAACTTGGCCTTTACATCATTTTGAGACCATGGACGAGTAGTGTATTGAGATTACTTAGTACATTTGGAAGAAACTTTTCGAGAAGGCATTGTTTTAGGATTATCACCAAAAAATCCTATATGCGTGTGTGTATCTATTAGTTACATTGACGCTTCGACCCTCGTGTAAACCCTTTGGTTGAACTCATCTTTAGTGCTAGATACCCCTAGTTACACCCTTTTGAGCCTATCCTTTCGTTCCTTACCCACATTATAAATATTTCGATACACCTTTACACCTTAGCCTACCGTGTAGTCTTGACTTGTGATTGGGAAGTTGCCACTTGCCCTAGTTTGAGGTTCGAGTCAAAAGGTTCAGAAATCAAGCTTACAGATTGGCTCCAAACGGTCAACCTAAATCAACCAAGTGAATGGTCAACAAGGTCAGACTAGCTAAAGTCAATGCTCCGTGGAATACAGGGTTTCCCCGGGTAGTTAAGTCCCGACGAGGTGTGGACGGTATCCAAACGGGTTTGTGATCGGGTGAATTTGGACAGAAAGGGTTTGTGAATGATTATACTACTGATTTATACAAAGAAATAGCTTAAATAAGCTATATTAACATATACGTGAATTTAACAAAAACCATAAACATGTAAAACCTAAAAACGTGTACGTTCAGTTTAAAGTTAAGTGAACGTACAAAATAAAACACGAGTTTTGGTGAAATAAAATACCTACAGATATGAAAATAATATTTTTACAATCCTAATAATAAAAGAAAATTTTTAGAAAAAGAAAATTAATTTTTACACTATTTATATAATTATTATTAATTAATTACTAATTTCCTATTTACTTTTAATTATTTAATTTAAACTAAAATACAAATAATTATGAAATTAACTTAGAAAAATAAAATTTAAACTTTGAAAAATCTAAAATAATATAAAACTTATTTTAAAACAGAAAATATATTTTTAAGACTTTTTAAATAATAATTATTATTTATTAACTAATTATTAATTAATAAAAGCTAAACTAAATAATAAAAATACTAATGAAAATAGAAAAATATGAAAAAATTACTGAAATTATTTTATGATAGCAGAAACCAAGGAAAATTATAAAAATGAGATTTGCTTTTAAAATAAGCTAAAAATATTAAATAGAAACTATCACTTAATTTTATTTTGTCTTTTCTGGATTTTCTTTTTTTCAAAACTATTTATAAACTAAAAATAAACAACTTTTAAAAAAGGTACTTTGACTGAATATGAGAAATAAGCACTAGGGGGATCCAAGTGCTTATCAGGTTTGAACTTACAAGCTTATTATGACTTTGAGCTGTCTGAATAAGCTTATAAAAAGCCATACAGAACTAACCAATTGTCAAATAAGCTGTAAAGAGGATGGGTGTACTTGAAATAAGCAGGTACAAGCAAAAAGGTATACTTAAATAAGCCAAAAAGCCAAATAAGCAAATCCAAATACACAACAGACCACACAGGCCAACTAAAGCAACTTAAGAGGTCTGTGGGGCCCACAGAAGAGGTTGGAAGCCCAAACCAAAACTTAAGCCAATAAGCTGTGCTTATTGGCTTTTCAAAAAGCCAAAGGGAGACTAGGGCTGCAATCAAGTCAAGCTTTTATCAAATAACTCGAGCTCGAGCTCGAGCTTGGCTCGATCGAGTCAAGCTTTTATCAAGCTCAAGCCCAAGCTCAAGCCCTAAAATTAGCTCAAAATATTTAACAAGCTAAGCTCAAGCTTTGGATAGCTTGGCTCGAGCTCGTATCAAGCTTTTATCAAGCTTTAATATAGATATTTTCATATAAATATCATATAAGTAATTAGGAGCAAATTTGGTTATTAAGCTATTTATAATTTACAAGGGCTTAGTTCGTAAATATTGAATAATGTATTTTAGAAACATTTAACCATACCAAACGTCCAAACGATTTGTATTCTAATGATCTAATCGTCTCCTCAATCTCCTCCACTCATTCAACCACCAAGTCCAAAGTTTCTCTTTTTTTTTTTCGAAGTATTTGTAAGTTCAGTTATCAATTTATCATTATCAAGATTTTTAATTTAATAATCTTAAGTGTTGCATCATCAATCTATATTATATACATGTATCTGTATTTTTTATCTTGCCATTGTTAATGGTTAGCATCATCAATCTATTTACGCACTCTATATGTAAATATTTACGCAAGTATTACTTAATATTGTGTTGCTACTGTTGCTTATTTAAAATACATATACTTATTGTTGAGTTTAGCTATTGAATAAAATAATTTTGTATTCATTCAAGCTTTTCAAGCCAAGCTCAAGCTTTGCTCGAACCTACTCAAGTCAAGCTCAAGCCTGGATGATGAAAGCTTGCCAAGCTATCAAGCCAAGCTCAAGCCTAGTGTTTTTCTTTCAAGCCAAGCTCAAGCCTTGTTGAGCTTGAGCTCGGCTCGACTCGATTGCAGCCCTAAGGGAGACCCCTGGGACCCACAGGTGAGATCAGGGGAGGACATGAAAGGTTGGTACAAAAGCTAATTACTCAGCCTGGGTGTGAAATGGGACAAGATACAAGGGGCATGCAGCCCTATCTAATAAGCTAAAAAATGCAAAACAAGGCTTGAATCTAATAGATGGGTTCCTGAGCTTTCCAAAAAGCCAAGAAACACAAGATGAGGCCCACCAATAAGCCAGGAAATGGCTATTGAAAATTGGGGTTTTGGACCAGATAAGCTGGAGAAGGGGAGATGCTTCCCCTGCAGGCTAGATTAAGACCTTGGAAAAGCTATCAAGAAAAATATGAAAAATAAGCCAAGGGTGGGATTCCAAAGTTTAAGTGGGATATTACAACATGTAAAAAGCAGAAGGTCTAATTCTTATCCTAAAAGTCATAAAAATTCCTGCAACTTTTGGTTTTCTGCCTCATAGGCAAATTTGACTTTTTGTGAAAAACTTAACATTTGACTTATTTGAAATTTGATCCTAACTTACTAAATGAAATTGATGTATTAAGGTATAATAAGACTGACATAAGCTATGTTAATAAGTCCTAAGCCTAAATGGTGGGTATGCCACTCCTAAACCTTAACAATTAATAAATTAGATGGCCACAATGGTGATTTTGACTATTGTTCACAAAGGACCTGAGTTTGATGGTTGATTCTACTTCCTTGCACTTAGACTAACATGCTACAACAACACTCCACCATAATAACAACCCTGAACCCAATGGGAACATGTTATCCAAACACCCCTATAACTAGTAGTTAACACTAACTTTGATGATTTAAACTTAGAATTCCTAAACTAATGATCAAACCTAATTACTAAACTGAGTTTAAGGCTACTTGAATCATAAAAACATACCCAGAATAATAAGGACTCAATATAACAGTTATGACTAAATGATGACAAAAGAAGCTCACAATCTTAACTAAAGCTTATTCAGGCACAACTTGAACACACTTAAGCTAGGGACAACTACAGTAAGCTATATTAAGCAAGTTAAATCTAAATGAACAGTAGTAAAGCTGATATGTAGAAAAGGTAAAAAGAACTTACTTGCAATAAAGGCTAATGTACTGGAATTGAACAAGGCTATGAGATAAGCTCAAGAAAGTTATCAAGGAACTTCCTGGTCTTATCCAGAGGTATTTGAAGCTTGTAGAAGCATATAACCTCAACTTCCTATTATTTATCTTCTTATTTATTTTTGAATTCTAGTCTTTTTTTTTCCTTTTCATGTTTTCCAATATACTAGATGATCCACAACTTTTAAAAGCTTACAAGTAAGCTTTTGTGAGCTTAATCACACCTAAACAACAACTATTGCCAGTAATGTATCCAAGACATAATAAAGTGTTTTGAGTAAAAATAAACATAAACTGAGATTGCAAATAAAACTTGAGTTAAAGCTTTAATAAAGATTAAATTCCATTAAAGATGTTTAACAAAACTTTCTTAAACTAAAAATTACAAATAAAATGGAAATTACACAAAGGACGATTTAACTACACTACATTACACTACACAGGCTAACTAACTCTTTCTTCCTTTCTCTTTGACTTAAATAGTTCCTGGGATCCTTCTCTTTCTTTCCCATTTCACTTTTAACCATTCGATGCTTAGTTTTGATCCCAGCCATTAAATGGCACTTTGGCGGGAAACTTGGAAATTTGGCAGTTGGGTGGTTTGGTGAGGTATTAATTGTTGGGGTGTGTTGTGGGAGACATGAGTGGGGGAAGGTGAGGGATTTGTGGAAAAAGGTGAGGAGGGGACATGGAGGAGGTAGGGGCAGCAGGCCAAGTGGAGTGTCGGAGGAAGGAGGGTCAACGTTTGACCTTGGGTGAATTATTTAAAAGGGAGGGAGTATATTGGGGTGAAGTTGGGCCTGAGGAGTGGGCTGGGTGGTGGATTGGTTGTGTTGGTGGATTGGATTTGGATTTGTAGTTTAGTTTTGGATTTGGTATTAAAGGGTTTGGATAAATAAAGGGTCCATTTGGATATTAGTAAAACATAACAAGGACCAAACTTGTAATTATTCTGAAAATGAGGGACTGAAATTGAAATTTCCCAAAGTACTCATAAGAGTCATTCTTGCCAATCTCCAATAACCCAGGGACCATAAAAGTTAAATTTCCATTTTTAAACATCCGGGGACCAAATTTGACAAGTTTCAAAATCCAAGGACTAAACTTGCAATTTTACCAAACTTTCATTCCAAGGACCAAAATTGACACTTGCGACTTTCCAGGGACCAAAATTGCATGATTTTCCAAAAATTTTCCACCAGGGACCAAATCTGCCAAAATTGAAACTCCAGGGACTAATCTTGTAACTTCTCAAAACTTTTAAAATTTTTCACCAAAGGACTGAATATGACAACTTGTGATTACAAAAGGACCTTTGGTGACTTTTTTTTAAAAATAAGTGCTCAGGGACTATTTTTGCCAATTTTTGAAAGTTGGGGGACTGAAACTACCAATTATGCAAACTTTGATCGTTTTTTATCTATTTTTAATCATTTTGCATCTAAAACATATAAAACACAATTTTGGAATATTTTCAGTATTTTGATACATTTTTTAGTGTTTTTAAATGTTTTGCAGCTCAGATTTGACCAAAAATGATGAGTGTTTGAGCACTCATCAATCCCCCACACTAAACTATTGCTAGTCCCTTGCAATCTTTTGAGAAAACTTAATAGATTTGAATCTCTTTACCAAAAGCCATTACTTCTGGAGTAGCCAAATGTTTTAGTTCAACTAAGAACTATGGTACACTGATAACCATATGATTTTGAGCAAACCATCAGGTGTAAACGAATTTGATTTGTCTTTACCAGAAGCCGTTTGCTTCTGGAATAGCCAACTCTTGATGGAATTCAGTCGTCATCTTGGTGACTTGATTACCAATTATGGTTTTCCACAGCCTTTACCACAAGCCATAACCTTGCGGGCTAGCCAACTCTTTTACTGTTTAGGATATGGTGAGTTGAATACCATACAATTTTCAGCAAATTGTCAGCCATCAACGGATTTGAGTTATCTTTACCAAGAGCCGTTTGCTCCTGGATTAGCCAATCCCTTTGTCGGTTAGACATGGTGGACTGATAACCACAAAATTTTTTGAAATAAAGTGAAAAAAAAAAATTAAATTTTGGCCAAAAACGGGGGGTACTAGAAGGTAAAATGTGATCAAATTTGCAAGAATTCCCCCCCCCCCCACACACTTAGAATTGAATATTTTCCTCAATATTCAAAGTCCCGGCTATTATGCCGACTCTTTGAACATAAAAGGGCAACATTACAAGCTAAATGTGGAACATCTTTTTTCACTTTATTTTATTTATTGATATATATACATGGTAACAACAGCAGGGGCACTCCCCCACACTTAGGGTGAAAACCCCATATACATGCTACTGTTTTTGTTTACCGAGTCGCTAGCTTGACTCGACCCCGAATTCATTTGTTCTTGTGGAAGCAAGTTGTGGAAGAAACAATCTCCATCGGACTTTCATTCAAGATGTTTGGACAAACATTTGAAGCACGTGAAAGTTCCACACCGATGAGATATACATATTGACCCAGGCTCAAAATAGTATAAACTATAAGCGGTGATGCCGGGGTCAAAGATAAGGTCTTCATTCCCGAAGGAGTGAAGAACAGGAGAAGTCACCCGGTAGGTGAAGAATGGAAGGAAAATCTTGATAACGATCAAGACTGACTTATCATCATCAGAATGAGAATTCATAATTGGTATATCATGAATCTCATCATTGAAGCTCATATGATATAGACATATTATGGGAGGAAGGGTTGGGATTTTGATATCAAGCAAATTCTCAAGTTTGAGAATATTTCCCTCCGGAACACAAAGATCATCTTTGTCTAGATCAAAGTAAAAGTTATCATACTCCGGTGGAGATATGATATGAGTGAGTTCATGGGAGAACTCCTCAAAGGTGAATGAATCATATTCGGGTAGAGAAATTTGAGAATGAGAAGTGGTACTGCCACTAATCTTTTCTCCCATATGATCAAAATGAAAGGCTTCAAATTCTGGTATAGGATCATCGGAAAAAATGTCACTATCCTTAATGGGGATAGGAGATGAAACAGGTTTCATATTGAAAGCCTCGATTTTAGAAATGAGGAGATTGACATTCAATAATGTTGCACGAAGTGCTTCATCCTTGATTTCAATGTCAATCTCATCATTCTCTTCTTCTAATCTAACTAGCTCAGAAGGTAATTCTTCCATATAAATGATGTCTCCGCAAGACAACGAATCGTCATCATTAGAATCGGAGAACATATGAACATTGTCATTAGGGAAGACCGGAGGAGGGGGAATATCACACATATGATCAAGAATTCCCTGTGACTCTCTTGGGATTGGGACAAGGTTCTTAACACTAGACTTTATGAATTCGTCCGATTCCTTTTCAGGAACAGTGTCAAGGTGATCGTCCCCCATGCTCAGAGAGTGAGTGGGAACCTCGGGTGTGATAACAGTGGGTTGAGATGGAATCTCAACTGATGGAATTACATCTAATGAACCTGATGAATCTTTATAAAATTCAAGGATATCAAGGGTATCTTCATCATCACTGTCATCAGGAATGAAACGAAATCGAGAGCTAGATTTGGCTGCTTTTTCTTTTGCAATTGATTCCCTAATAGATCTTTCATAGGCATCTTGGGAATTTTTATTTTAGCAACTTGTTCATCAGCTAACAATTCTTCCATGGATTTTTAATTTGGATTATCTGGGGTATGTATGATTCCTTTCAAATCTTTCACTAAATCCAAAAGATCAAGGAGAAGAATTTGAGGAATTGGCTGTGGTGGAGGTTCGTCATAATACGATGTGTCAAAATTGTTACAAGGAAATGGATTTCTTGTTTGACAATCAGAGCTGAAGTGTGGACCTCCACAGTACTCACAACAGTAAAACTGATGTGGCTGTGAGTCGTATGTGCTGTAGTCATAATTGTTATCAGGAACCTGCTCATAGACAAGCGTGTTTCCCGATTGACAATCAGAACTGTGGTGTGAACCACCACAGTACTCACAACAATAAAACTGCTGAGTCTCATGGTGTGGTAACCACAGTACACACAACAATAAAACTGCCGAGTCTCATGGTGTAGTAGTTGATGGAATAAATTAGTCGTATCATGGTAGGAATAAGGATTTTGGTTATAGACAGACCCGTTTCCTGACTCTACCATGCCACAACTGGGGCAATTACCACCATTATGAGTACTACCACACCATTCACAAATCAGAAGGTGTGGATGAGACATAGAAAGAATCAAAAGGTTTGGGAGGGTAAGGAATGGAGAATCAAAAAGGTAGGAGGGTAAAGATGGATATTTTTGGGCTTTTTGAGAAACATTTTATAAGAAAGAAAATCTTTTTCGATTTTTTTGTTCGTTGAAAACTAATTTTAAAATTTTTTCTGGAACCGTTTTGTTTTTATAAGATAATAATAATGTAATACCCCGTAATTTACCCAGTCATTAATTAGCGTTTAACACAAAGTAATTTCATTTGAACGTTTAATAAACCACTTTTATGAGTTATATTTTTATTTTATTTAAATAATACCACTACGAAATATGTTCGCCAACCAATTATGTGATGTATCTCACATCTCATTTCGAACGGGCTCACACGCGTACCGACACCGAATTAGTAATGGCTTAATTTCTATAATTATTTTTCGGAGTCAATAATTTCATTTTTATAAGGGGGTTTATTAAAACAATTCCACAAACATATTTTTCACATTTATGAAACCGGATACCGTATTTACACTTTAGCTCAACGGGACACTCGATACACACAATATTGTAATAAAACAAAAACTACTCACTCCTTATCCCAACACCATCCGTCCTTCTCACCTTTTTATTAACCACCCATTTTCCTTTAACAAAGTCAAACACGGATAAATATGTCATATATCGCTTTCTCCCTTTTTCTTCTCCCGAGATCAAAATCACGACATCATTTAGAAAATAGAGGATGACAGTAATCTTTGCTTGTTTTGCATCTTCACAAGACCCCCACTATGGAAAGAGAAGTCAAGCCTTCCTCCGTCTTCCTATTTATTGTTGTCGAAGACTAGGAGCCCCACACCAATTCCATTTGCAAAACACCACAAAACAAGAATCCAAATCTAGATCCATAGCTGCGATCTGCTGTCAAACGAGCCATCACTCTCACTCGCGTCTCCCAAGAGCCAAAACACCTAGAGATTAAAGATGGATGAGGATTATAGCTGAAAACGGTTGTTCCTCATTTTCTATGATCAAAAGAGAGTCGAAGGCTTTCCTTATCTTTTTCTATTTATTGATACTCGATGCTCAGCATGATCCACACACTCTCAAATCTCACTATAATAGTTGTCACGAATATTGGAGCCCTCGGTATTGCGCTGCTTGGTGTGTGGATTTGCTGGGAAATCAAAGTCAAGCCTCACTCGTATCGATCCGTATCTATTCGTAAGGATTTTAATTTCTTTGCGCCTTTTATTATATTCTGATTTCGTTGGTTCTGGATCTGTTTTGAAACTCGCAATCTGTTTTTATGGAAATGATGTTTGTTTTAAGTGTCAATCCGTTATGTCCATGTACTATGTATGGTTATATTTTTGTTGTTGTATTTTGTGTGGCAAGTAAATAATGATAAACCACAACTAAAATTGGCTTTGGATTGGAAGTGCTTATTTTCTTGATACTTATTCCTACGCTTATTTACATATCGAGCTAAGTCATGTTGTATTTGGGTTTTGATTTGGGACGATACCCACTGTGATCCGACCATGTTGTTGTTAGTTTTGATAAATTGAGATTTGTTTCTTGCTTGTTCTTTTCCGTTGCCCTGCTGTCGAAGCACTCTACCTAACAGTGGGTGCAAGATAGCCTTGTCCACTTTCCTCCCAAGTTGGTATAATGAACTCATGTCAAGTCACAATCTAAATTCTTATAAACCTATATTTTGAAGTCATGTAACTGATATGTAGCCTATTAGTAAACTAAAAGCATCTTGGTAACTTGGTTTTGGGATTTGCTGTGGGGCGGGCCAACATATATATATATATATATATATATATATATATATATATATATATATATATATATATATATATATATATATATATATATATATATATATATATATATATATATATTCTTCATCTTGCTGTGCTGGTCGAAGTACTACTCCTAACACAAAAGAAAATGATTTTTAGCTATGGGTATTTAAGCCTAAATGTTGTGTTGTTTTTGTTGTCGAGCCACTGCCCAACAGTCACATGATTCAATGAATTTTAATCATATTTCATTGTAAAATTCTAATAAGATTTCAACTTTATCTTCATTTTATACCTTGCACAACTGGTCTAAGGTATGAACATATTAACAACTTTAAACTCATTTCAAGCCTAACATTGAAAATTTCATTTTTAATATATCCTTAAATTTTGGCGGTGCTCACTATTAAGTCTAAATGAGTTCCAAAAAGAACTATATGTTTGGTTTGGGCTTAGTGTGTCAAGAGGTGTGAGTGGGCTGAAGCCCACTTAAATTACCATAGGGTGCGTCTGTTTTAAAGACAGAATGCGATTGTGGTTCCTCCAAGATAACAACAAGCAACTAGTTTTGATAAACCATTCGAGTGACGATGTACTTCATACTTGACTTATTCTACAATTCATTCCCGACTCCTTTCATATCACTCAGCCTCGAGTTCGTGACGTAACTGGTATCGAGCTTATAAAACGTGCTTTTAATCAAAACTATATATACATTTAAAACTTATAAAATTTGACAAACCAAATCTTAAGTTTTGAACTTGCTACTAATAATAATAGTTTATATCTAAATTTAATTGACTTTTTCCGGCTAATAAATCCCATTTCTTTCCGTTGGTCAACAACCAACAAAAGTCCTCGTTTGGTTCTTCACAGATTTCCTTGAGTTTTTATAAACAATATTCGAGCAAGTACATGGGTCATGCCCATTTTTCGACAATATATATATATATATATATATATATATATATATATATATATATATATATATATATATATATATATATATAATTAGCTTATATTTCTCTTAACCAACAAAGAGGGATTTCATTCGTAACTTACTTTTAAAAACGTAATTACTAACTAAAGTATTTTATTTAACTCTCTTAGATATTTTTATGATTAACATGTTTTCATGTATAAATATAACCATTTAGTATTATATATTCTCTTCCCAATAAGGCATACTAAGTCCGTCATCGCCTAACATCTATTCGTAATTATTTTTTTTTTCGTGCCTCATTTTTCGGTTATTGTCGAACCAAAGATTTATTCGTCCTAGTCATTTTATTATCTACTTGCGTACTTGCACACTTCCAAGAGCCAATATTT
Source organism: Artemisia argyi (assembly GCA_030686995.1). Lineage (NCBI taxonomy): Eukaryota > Viridiplantae > Streptophyta > Magnoliopsida > Asterales > Asteraceae > Artemisia > Artemisia argyi. The sequence continues at coordinate 200,940 of JARVZY010001893.1, forward strand.
ACAAATATTTCGAAAACTATGTTAAACTTAAATGCTGCCACACAAGCAACAATAACACAAACACTTTAAAACTTTTAAACTCATTTAAACTTCATCGAGTCTCAAACTTGAAACTATAAACTAAACTTACGATACTAATCTAGGTCGCGTATCGGTGCCGCTCACTATCACTACTTGATTCTTTTCACTATCAGACTGCTTATTGCTAAGGTGAGTCATAGTCCCTGTTTTCTCTATTTTGAACCCTTTGGGGGAGATACATCCTCAAACACTTTTACTTACAAGCTTTACTCATTTATATTAAACATTTTACTCAAATCATTGCAAACACTCTAATTGTTTACCTAAAACATTGGATATCACCCAATTAAAGGATTGGATATCACCCAATCAACGATTTGTATACAAACATTGGATATCACCCCATTAAAAGATTGGATATCACCCAATCAAATGATTTTATATTAATATTAGATATCACCCAATTAAAGGATTGGATATCACCCAATCAAATGATTCTATACTAACATTGGATATCACCCAATTGAAGGATTGGATATCACCCAATCAAATGATTCTATACTAACATTGGATATCACCCAATTAAAAGATTGGATATCACCCAATCAAATGATTTTATATTAATATTGGATATCACCCAATTAAAGGATTGGATATCACCCAATCAAATGATTCTATACTAACATTGGATATCACCCAATTGAAGGATTGGATATCACCCAATCAAATAATTCTATACTAACATTGGATATCACCCAATTAAAGGATTGGATATCACCCAATCAAAGGATTGTATACAAACATTGGATATCACCCAATTAATTTATTTTAACAAACAAACTATGGGCGTATAACAAAGCAGCCCACTATTTATTTTACTATCACACAAACTCGAAACTCTTTCAATCAGCTGTTTTACTTATAACTCTATGAACTCACCAACCTTTGTGTTGACATTTTTTAGCATGTATTCTCAGGTGATAACTTACTCTTGGAGGCACTTGGCAAACGGCATGGCATGGTCATAGATGTCTCTGATAAACATTTGGGACCACTTCAATTATTTTATGGGCCTATTTCCGTAATACTTTTGAAATATGTAAACAAAGTACTTTTGATAATGAAATTTCTTCTAATCGATTGCGGTAGAAACCATTTTTTATACTTTGTGTTATGATATCAATCGAGTAGCACCCCAGTAACATATGCTTCCGCTGGACCCGAATTTTGGGGGTGTTACAGATTAGTATCAGAGCCTTGGTTATAGAGAACTGGTATTTTCAAATCCCAGACTATAACCATTTTTCTGAAAACTTAATCCTATGACCGCCACGTGCCTGCCTGCCAAGCTGATGCCTCACTTGTGATGTTGCTCACTAATATACTTGATGATATGTGTATCTTACTATTGAATGGTTTATATCCACTTATTTTTGCTATCCACCATAAGTATTCTACGCTCACGTATCATACCTATCACCACATTACGTCTTGTCCTTTCGTAATCTCATCATTCAACCTTTAGTTTGGACACTTGTCTTAGCCATTCAAAACATCTTTTAAAGGGCATATTGCTAGTATGACTGAGCCAAGTATTTTAAAGTTCATTGAACTTCAGGTGAATATAGACTGATCACCTATATTCAACCAGGGACAGTGGGACATAGTCTAATCACCTATGTCCAACTCAGAGGTGAACTTTGCAATACTGGGATTAGTTATAATGGGGTTATGTCCGGTTGATTTTCTATTTGATTTCTGTGAACACTATAATGTCTTCCTATGTTCACGAGCATTGTATATCATAAGGGTTTACTTTGACTCACAACACACTGGCATCACAATACTTTCTCATTGCAACACTTTTCTCTTAAATGAAACACTCTCCTCATTGCAATACTACGCTCTCTAAACACACCATTCTACACTTTATTACGTCACGCCCTTGTGCCTACACTTTACCAAAACTATGCATGGAGATTTGCTTAGTAGATGATGCATAACCATTTAAACATTACATAACATATATTAATGACTTATACTTACTACTACGGGTCGTGTTACAGTCACCTCTTCCCCCAAACCACACACAATTGACTAATCAGGGTTAAACCACTAGCCGTATTAGGGACGACTCCCTATAGTACCTAAGAGGAAAACCTTCTAATGGAAGTGAACAACGAAGGAACCCATGAACCTTTAAGCATACAATAAGTTGGACTTGTAAACCACCGAAAGCCTTAAGACCTTACGGAGTAACTTGAACCACTATCTTCGGAACACATGATCCTTAACTCATTCCATGGGAATACTAGTTATCTACCTCCTTCTTATAAAATAATACACTATGTCACTAGTAACATACGAACTATTTTCAATTATCCTACAATACACACTACGAAACGTTTTACTACTCTCAAAATTTTCGGCCTTACTGTTCTTTTATAAACAATGAATCGCTTTTCCTAATGTCCTATACACTGTTTTACAAATCATTTCACAAATTACTTTATAAACTGATTTGCTGTCTTGCAACTATATCGCAAACTACAATTTTGCTATTATCTTGTAAATATTAAATTGTTTTCTCATTACTCTATAAATTGTTTTACAAGTCATTTTATGAAATATTTTTACAAATCATTTTGTGGACCAGTTGTTTGTATGGAAGGTGTTTTTATGCTATTACCTTATAAACAGAATAACCAATATCTTCTGTTGGAAATAAACTAAACCCTAGGAAAGAATCACGCATCTCTGTCAGAAACTATAGACAACAACCTACCAAGTCTTGACGTTGTTTCATCTCTGAACAAGTTGCCCACTCGCTCCTTACGATTAGATTCCCTTATTGATACACAAGTCTCACCTATAACCAAGGAAATCACCCCCACAACATAATTTTCGATTGATTCATTCATTCCAGACCAATAGCGCAACAATATAAGTCATGATACATCCCAGTATTGCCCAAGTAAATTAAGTACCCCAACTATAAAATTTACCGATAGTTAGCCACCAAACATTACCAAACACTGGAAACTAGATCTTGTCCTTAAACCTTAGAAATGCCATACTCAACTATACCCTCATCTTTGATAATTTCACTTTCAAAAACCTTTCTTTAAAAACGCGTTTATACCAACCTCAAAAATATTTTACCAAAATACTCATTTTGTAGGGTTAAAAATTTTCTCTGTTCAAAACCATATCAAAACTTTTACGTATTAAAGAGCGACTAAGAGTTAATTTTTTTTGTGAATCTACTTTTACTTACACCATGCTTAAAAACCCACATAACTAAATTACATATCTATTATTGGTGGACCTTTAACTTCAACCTGCGACAAGAGATATATCCCTCGACTAAGTACACCTAGAAGAGTAAAGATCAAATTCGTGACAAATACCCACACTTAGTTCCCAAGACAACCCCGACCACTACCACAACTTCCCGGAATCCAGTCTGAGGGGTAGGTACTGTAATACCCCGTAATTTACCCAGTCATCAATTAGCGTTTAACACAAAGTAATTTCATTAGAACGTTTAATAAACCAATTTTATGAGTTATATTTTTATTTTATTTAAATAATACCACTACGAAATATGTTCGCCAACCAATTATGTGACGTAACTCACATCTCATTTCGAACGGGCTCACACGCGTACCGACACCGAATTAGTAATGTCTTAATTTCTATAATTATTTTTCGGAGTCAATAATTTCATTTTTATAAGGGGGTTTACTAAAACAATTCCAGAAATATATTTTTCACATTTACGAAACCGGATACCGTATTTACACTTTAGCTCAACGGGACACCAGATATACACAATATTGTAATAAAACAAAAACTACTCACTCCTTGTCCCAACACCATCCTTCCTTCTCACCTTTTTATTAACCACCCATTTTCCTTTAACAAAGTCAAACACGGATAAATATGTCATATATCGCTTTCTCCCTTTTTCTTCTCCCGAGATCAAAATCACGACATCATTTAGAAAATAGAGGATGACAGTAATCTTTGCTTGTTTT